>CP136066.1:57745821-58199900 GCA_032622095.1 Siphonodentalium dalli | reverse complement strand
GGACACGATTTCACTAATTTCAATATCCGCTCAGTCTTGTTACAACAATTGTGAATGAAGCACAGCGGTGTCGCCATATTTCGGAAAATACCGTTTGAAACTGACAGTGATTGAAACTAAGACTCCAGTCTGAATGTCAACACACAGTGCCTTTAAGATTATACGTACGTTGCGTAATTTTGCGCATGCTTCTATGGTCGGATCACACGAAGAGTGGTGCCGACATACAGGTATTTGGTCTGTCACCAAAAGTTACGTTCTGGGGATAAAACAGGTACAGGTTGATATAGGTATCATGTTTCTCGCTATGAGAAATTCTGGGGAGAGTTGACAATAACTGTGGTCGTAAACACGTTTGCCTGGCATGATTTCCCGCAGGAATTTCCTGCAATATCAGCTGGTCGCGGAAATGACATTTAAAAACTACAGTTGAAGGGCAAACTACTATAAATCACAACGTTATGCCAGCCATATGCACATAAGCATTCTAGCTGGCATCATCCCATTGGCAATGGGTGCCATGATGTACTTGTGAAAACTTCTGAGCAAGCGATTTTAGACTTTTAGTATCAGAAGTCCGTTTATAGGCAACATGCAAGTACGGTACATGCCTTTTATGCTCGCAAACGTCATGTAAATATATCCGACGCGGAATGTGGTAAAGTTCCCTTTATATATAGAGATCCGCATATATTTAAAATGGGCCTTGCATTGCGTACAGAATGTTGCTCCTTGTATTCATTTCAAGATCTCCGCAAATGATATAATATAGCTTAATCACGGACAGTAATTTTCCCGCCAAAACGCACATGTTTTCACTGCTTGATTTTATCGCGTACATAGTTGTCTCTCGTGCATGGTACATTGTATATATACAATTTTACTCGCGAGTCCCCGAATACACAATCAATCGTGTCAGTTTCAGAAATAAACTGTAGACGGGCGGTGTTAATAGTATATTTCAATGCGGTGTCATACGTTCTATATTAGCCCGATTCCAGGAATTTGCGTCATCCAGGTTTACGTTTCTGGGAACACCGCTCAATTCCGTGAAGGATTTAAGTTTGAGGCGCTATAATACATTGTAATTTTTTACAAACACAGCCCATAAACGACGTGGGATTTCCGATGTAACTCGCCAGTTTATAGTTTGAAATACGCGACGCTATTCGATGCGTAGCAACGCCAACCGCGGGTTTCTTATTTATATCTAGAATACTGGAATGCGCGATCGTATATACTCACCCATGCGTCATTTGCGTCTTTATTGATGATGTTATTGATGCTTTTGGGATTGGGAAATATTAAACACGGACAGGTTAATGTGCATGCAGACTGACTAGCCATCTGAAGAAAAAAAATTGAGGCCGGCAAGAAAATCTCAGCCAGGCCGGGTACCGGAAACAGAGACGTTTTTTTTTGTTGGCCTAAATACTATTAGATCGTACACCGTTTGTTGAGGTACTGAGAATTTCCACAGCAGCTAGGGGTACCATTTCCCCCAGTCCCTAGTGGAAACCCTTGTTAAGTGTACTGGTAATATAATTATCTGTTTTGAACACTACAATTATGTCGGCTTTTAACCCTTCCATGACTGGAGCTTCCTGAAATTTGCGAAAAAACCCTGTGCCAATGCATTCTCTTATATATGCGAGTCTCCATAGGGAGCCTTGCATATATAAGAGAATGCATTGGCCTAACAATATCTAACTTGACATTGTAAGCCAGACAAAGTCTCTGGTGGAGCTAGAGACATCACTCCTCGTCTGTCCGTCAACAATTCTTTAAACTTCTCCTCTGGAACCATAAGACCGTATGGGTTCATAGTTGGTGTGGATATTGCCTAGGTGACTCACATTCAGATTTGTTCAAATGAGGTCACTGGGTCAAATGTGGGCAGGGACATAACTCCAAAAAATATTAAAAATTGCAAGTGAAGTCTGACATTTTTATAAACATTTCCAGGAGATCTGCTAGAGGTCATTAATTCCCAATTACAACATCAATCTATCATATGTATTGTTCAAATCTTTCAACAGGACATTTAACTCTCCCACACCCACCACTTCACCAGAACATATTTGGCAAACTTGAAAAGTGTTCTTTGAAAGAACCACCAGCTCTATTTAGTTCACATTTAATATTGAGGCTCCTTTGGTGATGTGTGATTCAGATTTGTTTAATCAGGGTCACCAGGTCAAGTAGGTGCAAGGCCAGCTACATTACTCTTTCTCTCCATAGTAATTCATGATACATCTTCTATGCAAGAATGAAATGGCCTATTTTGCTTATATTTGGTAGGAAATTACCTTGGGTGACAGATTTGTGAAAATGGCATCACAAATTCGAATAAGGGCATTGCCAGAGACATAACTATTTCACAACATAGTAATTCTTAAAATATGTATGGAAGAGCCAATAACTAGTTGGCTTATTTAGCATAGAATGTTCTTGTTTTACTGCAATACAGATATTTTTAATGGGGTAACCTGGAAAAATAGGACAGTTTCCTTCTTAATATGCTTCCTTCACAAGGACCATCAGGTCTATTTTATAAAAAGGGGCTTGTGAGATTGGAAATTTCCAACAATTGGTAAAGTTTGAGATGTCAATTGTGTAATTCCAACCTAAGACTTGGGAGTCTGGAGCCCAGTCGGGAGGGGACTTGTTGGGGGGGGGGGGATCAGTAGTGTACAGTTGGTAATTTGGCCACATATCCTGTTTAGATCTACTTCTTTTAAAGTGATTATGAAAAGTTCTGACTGTTGTGGTCTCAGAGTCCCAGTCTTATCAGTCTTTGCAGTCTGGTGAGCGACCCCACAGTCATTGTCTGTCTTGTATATGTGAGGCTCCCTATGGGAGACTCGGATTTATAAGAGAATGCACTGGCACAGGATCTTAAATGCTGCACCAGCGCAGCTTCCGTCATGAAAGGGTTAAGCAAACAGAATGATACAATATCACATTTGACTTCATACGTATTTCACTGCCTGTAATTCCCATCAAATTTCATCATATATATCAATGTGCTGGTATCAACAAATCAGTGGAAAAAAGGTGAAAAATAATATACAAAATGATCTTGAAGACCTTTATGAAATCAATAAGTTGTTTATTTAGTAACCTGGTGCATGACTTCGACCTATGTGTGCTCAGTTTAATTAGGGTTCTGTGCGGGCTGTGGTATTCGGTATCAAATACTTAAATGACGCGCTGCTACAAATATGTTATATCAAGACAATTGTATTTATTGATGCTGTTGTCTCATTCTTTCTAGGCCAGTTAAACAAAATAGTTTGTTTCTCAGAGAATTAATGAATGCCTCAGGCCAAATAAAAAATTATTTGCGGTTTGTGTTTCCCTACCGACCCTATTTTAAACCCCCTACCCTAAAGTTTTTTTATCATGGTTTTCAAGAAAATCTATTTAATTTTCTCTCCAAAAATTTCATAAAACACATTTAAGCATCACAGAATAATTTGATTTCTAAGTAAAAAAGTATTGTGTAATATTAAAATTTTTACAAAAATAATCAAAAGTCATTTTATGCTAATCTTGCAGAGTAAAATACGCACTTGAAAAGAATATAAAAAGACATATTAAAAGAATATGTCAAAATAAAAAATTAATTAAAAAAATAAAATTTCAAGCCTACCTACAGTACCTACCGACCCTATTTTTTTTCGCTTGAAACCCAAACCAGACATTTAATTTTCTTTGGCCTCATCCCAAAAAAAATGCACACCTCACATTTCTTCCTGGTATGATCTGCTATTAAAAAAATATTTAATTATCGGCAAGCCTGCAAATAATGTGTATCTGCAGAATGAGTTCGTTTCTCAGGGAATGCCTCTTCCAAAAAAAACATGCAACTCTCACATTTCTAACTGGTATAATCGGCCATAAAAAAAATATTTAAATATATGCCCATCTGAAGCACAAGCCTGTTGAATAAAACTTAATGGCCCATGCTTATTTAGGTTTCATTAATGCCTTAAATAATCAACTCCTTAACCACAGCAGAATTATGGGGTAATTTTTCAGGATTTAGTCGGAAATATGGCTTGTTGCCATTCATCAAGTACAAATCCTACCGGTAGTAAGTGTAATGCCATACATGACAATCAGTGCATACTCTGCCATATTGGCTGTATATTTTTCACCTACCAATATATAATGTGTGGAAAATTCTTACGACAAATGCGTTCCTAGCCATTTTACTTTTTTCCCTAGTTGACTTTCTAAAAGGGCTTCTTGGTCCACCAGCCAGTGCATTACTCTGACTTGTTCTCTGTCATTCTATTGTGCTAGGTGTGGGATCACTATAAACCTTGACATGACAGTTCTGCTACCTGGTCAGACACCCACTTACTTTATATTGCAACAAGCCATATTTCAGTTTAATCCTGACAAATTACCCATAATTCTGCTGTGGTTAAGGAGTCGATTATTTAGGGCATTACTGTACAAAGCAGGAGAATAAAAGGCATTCTCAATAACGATATAATTGATGTGGCTCATTCAAAGGAAAATTGCCGAGCATAGATTTGAAGTTCAGTACGCCTTCCCAAGATGGCCAAAATAGCTGGAAATTGTGTCCTGCTACCCCTATAATTCACACTTGTATGGTAAATACATGTACACAACAATCTTCTGGGTCAGTTAGAACCATTGTAAACACATCAGGAAATCTATTGTCAAGTCACCTTGACCCTCATATTATTCAGTATTTAGATGCACGGCGGTATGTAGAGTGATATTTCAATGACTTTCAATATAACAATGCCGGTGTTATGAAAAAGCGGATACTAACTCCGGCGGTACTCCGCTGTCATTCATGATTCATTTATCCGCCATTGTGCTATAATGAGAGAGTCATTGACCTACATCTATAACGGTGTCAATAGTTATTTGTAGTGTGCTCAATATATATTGGTCATGCATGCTAATATATTTAATTTGGTTAATTATACCCCATCAAAAAGCGTGCATGCATGCATCCATGTGTGCGTCCGCTCATATATCTCAACCAATGGTTGTCTGACCTCGATGAAATTTGTTATGCATATTTGGCATCATGAGGGCTTTCAAAAGATGGTTCACTGATGTTGTTCACATTTTCTGTTCAAGAGTTATCACTCTTTTTATCTGTTTATCTGAAAATGTTGGATCGTCCGTCTCATATGTCACAACCATGGGTTATCGGATCTAGATGAAATTTAGTATATAGGTTTGGCATCAGGAGAGCTTTATGAGGGTTCATTGACATTGTTCACATGATTTTCTGTTCAAGATACACTCCGAACAGTTTCGTGCAGATTTTTGTTCTAAAAAATAGCCCCCAAGGGGGTGTTTATACATTACCCGGCGAAGATCGTATTCGCTTTAGCCAGTAGCGATAACAATAGAGTGTTTATACAGTATACTTCGCCGGATAAGAATTACGGCTATCCGGATACTCAGCTACACGGTTTTCAACTTTTGGATAAAATGATTTAGTACAAGCACCTGATTGTCGTATGGATTCTAATTCGCTCTGCTGTTAAGTCAGATGTTTATCTGGGGTCATGCCATCATGTGTGATTTCCTTTCAACAATTAACTCGAACAATATTATTGTGCAATCGCTGATAGACCAGCCCGCTTTTCACCTGTGTATATATGGGTTAGTGTGCCAGTTTGATTGTCTCTAATCAGCTGTCCGTCAGTGGTCACACACCTTGGTTATAAGCTATTATTATAAATACTAACTGATACTCTGCATGTGCATGGTACATTTGTTGCGCATTCGAGGAAATTAAATGTGCGTGTTCATGTACATGTATGTTCATATATATATATGGAAGAAATGGGATGGCACGTTTCAATGAATTCAAACTTAATGGACAATTAGTTCAATAATCTAAATCTGAGTACGCCATGGACATATATACACAGGGACGGGTCTGGAGGGCTTGATTTGGAGGTGTGGGACTGTTCATCTTTGGAATTTCCAACTGCACCAAACCATGAATCTCACCAAACTCACAAGTTCACGTAAATCCATGTACGCACCACGTTGGGCTTTAACCCTTTACCCAACAAACCGGCCAAAACCGGCCAAATAAAGCTTCAACAGCCTAAAATATCTTCGGTCTGTCTCAATAGAACCATACAAATATGGATATCATTGGAACCGGCTCCTTGACCACATTGTGATAGTTACAGTTATGCCCTGTGCCAATGCATTCTCTTATATATGCGAGTCGACCATAGGTCGCCTCACATATATAAGAGAATGCATTGGCCTAAAAAAAATCTTTTTTTAACACTTTTTACCATTTTTTCTTACATTCTTTAACAATTTTATAATTTTTAATGTGTTAAGCCAATGCATTCTCTTATATATGCGAGGCGACCTATGGTCGACTCGCATATATAAGAGAATGCATTGGCACATGGCCCTTCTGTTGGGTAAAGGGTTAATCTAACTTTCCACTCACAGTAATCCTCCAGTTGGCCCGTATTGAGCAATTTCCTTTAGATCTGAACCTGTGTCTAAACCTGGAAATTGCCCAATCCTAACTAGTAACATGTTTAGTGGTCTGACGTAAAGCAACTTGAACCCCGATTTGATTCAGTTAAATTAGATAGCTGTTTAACTGACAACGGGGGCGGGAACAAGACATAGTATTATCGACCGACCATGGTTATGGCCAGGTGTGAGAACATTTTAAAATCTGAACCCTGAAAAATACAAAATCCTAGCATCCAGACTTGCCTTAAGATTTCCAATTGTTGGACATTGTCCAAACTTGACACACCTCTATGGTTGGATCATTTCCAACTGATGGCCACTTCAGTTCAATAATTTGGCAAAATAATAAGCAAATATTGGTCTAAAAAAATCACCACTAATAAATTGTTGGAAAATCAAACTACGAGAACATTTTCAACATATTGTTGATGTCTATTTCCAACTAATGTCGTGTCAGATATGAAATTTCCAGCTTTGGAATATTTTTATTATGCCCCCGATCTCCGATGGAGATTTGGGGGTATATAGTGGAGCCCTCCGTCCGTCCGTCCGTACGAACGTTTCAACTCATAACTTTGGTTTCGCTAACTCAATTCAGTTGATCTTTGGTATGCTAATAGACCAGCCGGGGGGGACAAGATTTCCCCATAACTGCGGTTTCGTCCACCCATTTTTTCTAGAGTTACGCCTCTTTTTGGACTTAGAAAATCGTCCGTATGAACGGGTTTCGCTAATTCAATTCAGTTGATCTTTGGTATGCTAATAGACCAGCCGGGGGGGACAAGATTTCCCCATCACTGCGGTTTCGTCCACCCATTTTTTCCAGAGTTACGCCCCTTTTTGGACTTAGAAAATTCAGTTTTCTGTGGCATACGAACGTTTCAACTCATAACTTTGGTTTCGCTAATTCAATTCAGTTGATCTTTGGTATGCCAATAGACCAGCCGGGGGGACAAGATTTCCCCATAGCCGTGGTTTCGTCCGCCCATTTTTTTCAGAGTTACGCCCCTTTTTGGACTTAGAAAATTCAGGTTTTCTGCTACTTTTTTTGGTTTCCAGATGATAACTTGATTTTGGATTGTTTATTTGCAAAACCCGTTTTTATTTGTATTACCAATATCGCAATACAGGTCAAGGTAAAATTTCATAACTTTACAAAGTGCCATTTAATAAGTATTTGCACAAAAATAAGAAAAATCCTCTCTGATTGTACAGTCGGGGGCGTTGCCTCCGCCCAGCGGTGCACTTGTTAAAGTTGGGATGAAATACCCTGTATACATGGACATGGTGAACGCCCAAGTAAAATGAAAAACATATTTTATTGTATCATGTGCAAACGGAAAATGTGTCACAATTGATTCGCGATGTTGAAACTTATATATATAATATATAATATCAAATCCAATCCGAATAATTAGACACCAATTTGTAGATGTATGCGACGAAAAGATCTCATTTGAGATCTGACAATGACCATGCTTTTGGTGTGACACTCACTTCACAGCTTGTCTATGAACTCAAACAAACCTTTAACTATGTTGTTTAAATATCTTTAAAATTACCAATAGCAATACCTGAAAGTTTGAGTTGGATATTAATAATTTCGACATTTCCATTTCTAAAAATTTTCACTTCACTTTACTGCCCAACCATACCTCTAGCAGGAAGCGACTAGATGTTTACAGGTGTACAGCAATATCATATTGCAGTTCAGAAATAAAAGGAAAACTATTAACAAGTAAAGGAGACACATGGATATATGCGTATCTTCGCCGGCGATGTGTAAAAGCTATGCAGTAACCTTCGCCGGTTAATGCGTTCGCCGGTAAGATCGATAGCCGGATATGTGTAAACATCACCTAAGACTATCCCATGAATGTCATAAGAAAGTCTTAAATATAATTACCGGACAAGTGTCCTCGATTCATATCTATTATTTTTATTTTATACACTGGAATCTATATAAAAATTGCTGGGAAGAGATAGACCTTCTTTTACTACATGTAAATACAATAATGCCCTAAATAATTGACTCCTTAACCACAGCAGAATTATGGGTAACTTTTCAGGATTTGGTCGGAAATATGGCTTCTTGCCATTCATAGGAAAGCTCTCAGTGAGAGCTTTCCAATGAATGGCAACAAGCCATATTTCCGGCTAAATCCTGAAAAGTTACCCATAATTCTGCTGTGGTTAAGGAGTCGATTATTTAGGGCATTACTGTAGATTCTCCCATCCATTATAAAAGTATACCACAGAATAGCATATTCAGGATTTCCACTTTTGGTTGGGAAATGGAACCCCTCTAGCCACTGGGGAAAATATCAGTCCATACAACTAACTGTGAATATCAAGTGATAGTAAGGCAAATAAATATAAATAAATTTTCAGAAAACTGAGGCGGCAAGGCAAATTTTATTTTTTATATTTTATTCCTCCTAACATAAATGGCCATGGACAGTTCTAGATATTGAAGCAGTATCCTATCTTATATATTACAAGGTGATTCTCTTATATATTACAAGGTGATTTAGATTGTCCAATTTGATCAAAATAGACTGATTAATGGGTCATTGAAACGTAATTTGACAGTTGAGGCATGAGAAAAATGTTTACATAAAGCCAATATAAAAATGGGGCAGAAGGGCAAATTTTATTATTTATATTTTATTCTTCCTAACATAAATGGTCATGGACAGTTCTAGATATTGAAGCAGTATCCTATCCTATTTAATACAAGGTGATTTAGATTGTCCAATTTGATCAAATTAGACTGATTAATGGAGTGATTTGACAGTTAAGTAATGCAAATAAAGTATACTTAAATGATATTAAAATAAATAGGGTCGGGAGGGATGTACAGTAATGCTCTAAGTAATCGACTTCTTAACCACAGCAGAATTATGGGTAACTTTTCAGGATTTAGTCGGAAATATGGTTTGTTGCCATTCATCGGAAAGCTCTCCCCGAGCATTACTGTATGATCAAGCAATATTTTTATATTGGCCTGAATGAATTTTGTTTTGTTTAAGCCAAATAATAGCTTCATCATCGTGTAATCATAACGTGCCCAGACATAATCAAATGTATGCACTGTCGATGTGTCTGTCCTTGAAGAAAATTATGTTTCAGGGAATCGAGCAAAAAGGTTTACTTATAGGCAGCGTTAGCTGGCATGCAAATAAAATTATCCGTGTTTATCACCCTATTGGTTTTATTTAGTGGGAGGATTTTAGATGGTGCAGGCATTACAGTAATGCCCAAAGTAATTGACCACTTAACCACAGCAGAATTATGGGTAATTTTCAGGATTTAGTCGGAAATATGGCTTGTTGCCATTCATCGGAAAGCTCTCGCAGAGAGCTTTCCGATGAATGGCAACAAGCCATATTTCCAACTAAATCCTGAAAAATTACCCATAATTCTGCTGTGGTTAAGTGGTCAATTACTTTGGGTATTACATTATTTGTGGATTTTGCAGGAGAATGTGTACAAGTCTTGAAATAGTGTCTCTGTCATTCGCAGAATGAGGTCCCCAGATGGTGAATTTAGTGACGCTACCATGCACAGCGGGCTAGCATTACTAAATTCAGTCTCTGGGGACCTCATTCTGCTCAGGCCTCATCTTCTATCTTCTAGGAAGTATCTATAGTCTCAATTTAACATTGTTTTTAGTTACGTTTTCCCTTCTGTTCAGTTTCTATACTGTATGTACTTAATATTTAACACCGAGTAGGCGAAGTTGTTCAAAATATAATATTGTCAATATTTTTATTTTTCAATTTTAACACCATAAACATAACAAGCACAATTCAAAAGCAACCAGTATCAATTTTCAACAAACCACCAATCAAGTCAAACTCCATCCCTACTCCCTAGTGCTCAAGCTGACAGGCTCATTTTTTTTTCCAAGAACACCAGGGGGGGTGAAAATAAAATTTCCAGCAGATATGCCAGGATGGGTGGGTGGTCAAAGCCACCAACAAGCAGTTATCGTGTTGTATTTTGTTGCAAATTTTGAAATCCAAGATGGCTGCTGGCAGCCATGTTTTTTTGGCCGAATGACCTCAAAATGACTCATTCCTATTTACAGTTCCATGTTAACATCCATGATAAATAGTATGCACAGAAATTCATATACAGCTGTTTACAGTGAATTTCCCCCCACAAATCTCTGTTTTAGTGTTAAAAGGGGGGGTGGGTGTCAAAAAATGGTCGGAAAAAACTGCCGAAAACGGAAAATAATTTGGCGTGGGGGTGGGTGGGTACAAAAAATGATCGAAAGGGAAAAAATGCCATACGTGCCTGAATTTTTTTCCGACCCCCCCCCCCCTGAGAACACAAGCTTATTTACATTTTCACTAGCTGGACATGAACGTTGAGCATTCACAATGTCTCCTGCCGCAGAGAATACTCTCTCACTGGCCACAGAAGTGGCAGGAATAGAAAAGCATAATTATACCCCCCCGCAATGAAGTTAGGGGGGGGGTATACTGGAGTCAGCTTGTCCGTCCGTCCGTCCGTCCGTCGTCCATCCGTGGACACAAATATGTCTGGAGTTTTTCTCAGTCGTTTTTTGATCAATTTCCTTGAAACTTGGTACAGACATCAACCACCATGGAAACCTGTGCACCTGCGATTATGATGTCTGTCGGACTTTTTTTGGTGGAGTTATCCCCCTTTTTCGACTTAGAATTTTTTCGCAACATGTAACTTTTGTCCGAGCTTTTATTCCTACATTTTTCGGTCAATTTTTTTAAAACGTGGCACAGATATTTAGTACCATGGGAACTTGTGCACCTGCGATTATGACGTCTGTCCGACATTTTTTGGTTGAGTTAGCCCCCTTTTTTTTACTTAGAAACTTTTTTGCAACATGCATAATTTTGTCCGAGCTTTTATTCCTACATTTTTCTGTCAATGTTTTTTAATCTTGGCACTGATATTTAGTACCATGGGAACCTGTGCTCCTGCGATTATGACGTCTGTCCGACATATTTTGTGTGGAGTTATTCCCCTTTTTCGACTTAGAATTTTTTTCGCAACATACATAATTTTGTCCAAGCTTTTATTCCTACATTTTTCGGTCAATAGGTTTAAGATTAGGGTTATGGTTGTACACCTGCAATGGGAACTGTTTATTTTATTATTTTAACTAAATGTTTACTGACATGTGAAACATCTTAGTATTTTAAAAACACGGGGGTATCCATAGTCCCATTGGGACAGTCACACCTCTAGTTTATCATATTTTGAGAAATGGAAATTTAGGTTCGTTGACTTTCCACCATTTCTATGGGTCACTGTCATGCGGTATCGATTTTTCGGTTTCAAATTAAGCCACTTCCTTTGCAACTCTCGCATCGATACAGTCACTTTTAGAAAGAATATCAGCCTCTTCGAAAGCATTTCCAAACAGTTTTTGGAGAGCACTCAAAAGCTTAGCAGTTGGCTGCCATGGCTGAATGCAAGCCTGCAAATAGCGTGTCTGTTATTTGCAGAATAAGGTCCCCAGAGGGTGAATTTAGTGATGCTATCCCGCATAGCAGGCTAGCATCACCAAATTCACCCTCTGGAGACTTCATTCTGCTTATGCCTAATCTTCTGGGAAGTATCTATAGCCTCAAATTAACATTGTTTTTAGTTACATTTTCCCTTCTGGGAAGTTTCTATATCCCCTAATTTGCAGCAGATAAAATGCATAATCGAGGTGCCCAATTGGTGAACATCACCAACTTCAACTGGGGAACTTCAATCTGATCCTAGGTCTACCATAGCAGTTGAGGGCCTAATCAGAATGAGGTCCCCAGAGGGTGAATTTAGTGATGCTAGGCTTGCCTGGATTACTGTTGAAGAATATCATTTTTGTCACTTATAGTTGAATCCTTAGAAGGTTCACGAAAACATTCAGTCTGAGTTGTATCGACACCATTAGTAACATTCTGAGATGTTCAAGTTCATGCAGAGAAACAGTTTTGGTTTTTATGGTGGACAATATTTCAAGTTTTTTCTTATGAGCTACATACGGCATTTGTTTGGAACATGGGTCCAAAGAAGTTGCTTCATGCAGAAATTCCAATGTTTCTTGTTCGGCAGGGGCGCCGGAAGCATCCAAGGGCAGGGGGGCAGAGCCTACAAAAAGGGCACTTTTCCGCAAAAAAAGGCATTTTCTCCGCAAACTCGGGAAAATAACCATAAATTCATTGCGGCAAAAATCCCTATTTTAATGGTATTTGTCGGTTTTTATGGCCGTTTTGTGATAAAATTGACAAAAAATTAATATTCCTTGTGAAATTGGTGGTATTTGGACCAAAAAAGTCACATTTTGCTATAAAAACACGAGATTAAACACACAAAAAGCATTTTCTGTCTCCAGAAAAAGGGCAAGTCCTGCCCCCGCTCGACCCCCTTGGTCAAGGGCAGGGGGGTCAGCTGCCCCCCCTCTTCCGGCGCCCCTGTTGTTCGGTGTAACATTTAAATCCTCACAAATAGCCTTTTCAGATTCAAAATCATGATGGAATCTTCATCTTCAGGATTGTTTCATGAATGGGGGAAATGGTCGGTAACTTCTCGTCTGTAACCTTTGTGGCTGTTTTCATTGTTCCAATATTGTCAGTGCTACTTCTATACTCTCGGGATCCAAATAAAAGTGCAGGCCCAAATAATAGTACAGGGGGGAAATTCCATCGAAAGTTAATAAAAGTGCATGAAGAGTCTGAAGACCCAAACAATAGTGCAGGGGGAACTCGGAGCAAACATCAACATAACTGTGGTTAAACAAACTATTTTTACAGTAGTTCAAAAAGGCGAGGATGATCCTCCAGGGAGGTAATCTCAATCACTTGAATATCCTAAAAATTGTCTAGCGCTTTCGATACAAGTGTATCTTCGTCAGGACCAGGATGGTGTAGATGGTGTATCTATCTACACCATCCTGGTCCTGACGAAGATACACTTGTATCGAAAGCGCTAGACCAGTTTTAGGATATTCAAGTGATTGAGATTACCTCCCTGGAGGATCATCCTCGCCTTTTTGAATATATTACCTCATTACTCAATCACATTAAATATGGCCACGAGCATTTCTCTCACCAGTGTCACACCCGTTGACATCAACTTCCCCACACCCAACATGTCCCTCACTATAGTAATCCAAGTTGACAACTTACAAAGGGGAACTAAATGCACACGCACAAATCTGGAACACTAAACCTCAGCACAGCACCTCAGCTCGCAAACAAAGAGAGAGATAGCGCGGATCCTCATTCTCCGCGCACCCTACCACCAGTAGGCACTAACAAGAAGGACTTTAATTAGTCGCCTCCAATTTATATTTTTACAGTAGGTCAATTATTATAAGAAATCAACATGGTATGTGTCATGTGGTGTTTTATTCAATATTTTATTCAATATTCACATGTACGCCATATACTTGAATATGTACATGCATAAAGCTATAATCTCATCATTTTGATATCAGAATCATATAGAAATCTTGAGTTTGTGCTGATTTCAATTTTCATAGCCTCAAAATGAATAAATGTGCAGACCCAAATAACCACTTTACAGGGGGGAAGTTTCCCATGAAAATAATAAAAGTGCATGCATGTTTATTTGTGTTTATTTGGAGCCCAAGAGTAGAAGCATAATCATCATTGGTTAGAGTTATTATGTCCTTGGCATCTTTCTTGATCATGAACACTGCACAAACAGCCGCTTGCTGCTCACTATACCTCAGCAACATACATGTATCATAGGTCAAATTCTATCCGGTTACATCGCTCAATATTTTTATTCTCTGGAATTTCAAGAAGTATTTTTGGTTGCAATTATGCGTACTTGTCCTACAACTCTCTCGATTGTGATACCAGCAGGGCTTTTAGTGTTGCAAGGTTCATTGTATTGCAAAAAAACCAATGTGTGTTTTAAATATTCCCGCCTTAACTATGTTGCAGTACTCATATTATCTGTTGTTATCGGGATATGTTCAGTATGTGTACCGGTATTTAACTTAGTCAGACATACCCTTCTTCTTCTTCAGAACCTGTACCATATTTTCTCCTGTGTGTGATCCTTTCATCTCATCTGTTTGTAACACTAAGTTTCTAAATTCCCAATTTTCATCAAGAAAATGAGCAGAGTTTGTCACAAAACTTGTAGTGGCCCTAGATGTCCAAGCGTCAGTTGTTAAGAAAACCCAAATCGCTTTGTCTGATCTCTGACTCCACTTTCTGTTTTATTTCTTGGTACAAATCTGATATCACCTCCATCGAAAAGTGTATCCTGGACGGTTCTTCGTATCGAGGCTCAGTTGTATTCATCACACATGTATGTAAGAATCCTGTGTCTTCAACAACTGAGAAAGGCCTCATGTCCTTCGCGATAAAACAGCCAATAGCTTTAGCGATTGCCTTTGCTCATGATCCTGTTCTACTAGGTTTTGTGAAGCATTCAGACAGCCACAACTGCCCTTGCCCGCTGTTTCAAAACACACACCAAGTTGTGCCCCTTGAGCAAGGTTGCTCGTACTGTGTCGGCTTCGCATCACTCATGCTTTAACCCTTTACCCAACAAACCGGCCAAAACCGGCCAAATAAAGCTTCAACAGCCTAAAATATCTTCGGTCTGTCTCAATAGAACTATACAAATATGGATATCATTGGAACAGGCTCCTTGACCACATTGTGATAGTTACAGTTAGCCCTGTGCCAATGCATTCTCTTATATATGCGAGTCGACCATAGGTCGCCTCGCATATATAAGAGAATGCATTGGCCTAAAAAAAATCTTTTTTTTAACACTTTTTACCATTTTTTCTTACGTTCTTTAACAATTTTATAATTTTTAATGTGTTAAGCCAATGCATTCTCTTATATATGCGAGGCGACCTATGGTCGACTTGCATATATAAGAGAATGCATTGGCACAGGGCCCTTCTGTTGGGTAAAGGGTTAAATCAGTACCAGTCAGCTCGTCTTACTAGAGCAGCGCCTGAAATGGTTGCAGCCGGTTCATTGGTTGGCTTGTACAAATGACTGGGGTAATATTGTACCAAGCGTTTTAGAGAAAGTAATTGGTTAATCGCTATATAAAACTGGTCATTATTATAATTATTATTATTATTATTTTTAGATATCCCAAAAAGGGTCGACTACAAAATGCAAATATTTCTCTTTTAATAGCTTTTTACGAAAGTAGACTTGTGATTGTGTCGGGTTTCCCAAAAGCTGGACTGTGATATGTGACTGTTAATAGTTAATAATTCAAACATATCTTATTGTTATGTTATTTATTTTTATGAAGTTAGATCGATTAAAATCACCAACCCTGGTTTGAAGTGTTGTCAGGCAGAGAAAGCACATCTTTAATGAAGTGCTGTCTGGAAGAAAAAGAACATCTTCATTCCTTTCTTTACTGGAGATTCCTGAAATTAGCGAAAACCCTGTGCCAATGCATTCTCTTATATATGCGAGTCTCCCATAGGGAGCCTCGCATATTTAAGAGAATCCATTGGCTTAACAATATTTACCTTGACCTTGTTAGCCAGTGCATTCTCTTATGGGATGCTCATATGTAAGAGAATGCACAAGCACATGATCTTTAATGCTGCACCAGCGCAGCTCTTGTCACAAAAGGGTTAACCCTTTACCCAACAAACCGGCCAAATAAAGCTTCAACAGCCTAAAATATCTTCGGTCTGTCTCAATAGAACCATACAAATATGGATATCATTGGAACCGGCTCCTTGACCACATTGTGATAGTTACAGTTATGCCCTGTGCCAATGCATTCTCTTATATATGCGAGTCGACCATAGGTCGCCTCGCATATATAAGAGAATGCATTGGCCTAAAAAAAATCTTTTTTTAACACTTTTTACCATTGTTTCTTACATTCTTTAACAATTTTATCATTTTTAATGTGTTAAGCCAATGCATTCTCTTATATATGCGAGGCGACCTATGGTCGACTCGCATATATAAGAGAATGCATTGGCACAGGGCCATTCTGTTGGGTAAAGTGTTAATGAAGTGCTTCCAGAGACCGTGCATCCTTAATATCATTCCCAAAATTTAACTTTTTTTCAGAGCCACGAACCGTTGACGGAAGCTGTAAGAGGCAAATCATCGCACGACCTCGATCTATGAATGTTACAGTCGGTGGCTCCGCTTGGCTCGAATGTCTTGTGGACAGTCAACCAAAGGCAGTGACGGAGTGGTTCAAACGACAAGGTTCGTATATTAACAACTGCAAGGTTCAGGCCAGTCTTTGTAAACATAGACTCAGATCCATACGCAGCCCTCATAATTCAGATTTTTTGCTTCGACAATCTGCCACGGCAACCATTGTTTTGGGGCCAATTGGCTTCAGCAAATAACTTCGGCAATGCTGATTGCCATAGCCAATTATGAAGACTACATATGGATACTGAGTCGATCGTATTCCTGCCAACTTTTCATTTCTCGGAAGGCCTGAGGTATTCCCCCGAATTATGTCACATCACGCTACGTTAATCGTTTCGATTGGACTCCTTTATCTATTTGCGCTACTAATAGTGAGTTCTGATTGGTGTTACTGACGTGGAATCCCGGGTTGGGTATAAATGAAAAGTCTATGAAAGGTCATCAGACCCACTATTTTGTATGTGGGTATGTAGTTTACTCCAGACTGGGTTCACACTGGCGGGAAAATAGCAGTTGATGTTGGTGATGTTTACTCATTAGTCACCTCGATTATGCATTTTATCTTCTGCAAATTAGAGGATCTAGAAACTTCCCAGAAGGGAAAAAGTAACTAAAAACAATGTTAATTTGAAACAAAAGATACTTCCAAGAAGATGAGGCCTAAGCGACCAAAGTGTTTCACATCATTTTAAAATTTGTTTCACTCATGAGACAATTTTCAGATTCCACTAAAAGACATGAGATATTCTCTATACACGGGGTGCGTCAGTATCCACTAAAAGACATGAGATAATTTCTGTACACAGGGTGTGTCAGTGTCCGCTAAATGACATGAGATATTCTCTATACACGGGGTGCGTCAGTGTCCGCTAAATGACATGAGATAATTTCTGTACACAGGGTGCGTCAGTGTCCGCTAAATGACATGAGATATTCTCTATACACAGGGTGTGTCAGTATCCACTAAAAGACATGAGATAATTTCTGTACACAGGGTGTGTCAGTGTCCGCTAAATGACATGAGATATTCTCTATACACAGGGTGCATCAGAGCATATTATACAAAGGCATTGTTACATGATCTTCCATTTGTCCATCTTTTGTCAAGGGTTAGCTAATTAAAATATGAAGCTCTAAATAATTATGTTCATAAAAAATATGTTCATAAAAACTCCACTGACAAGGTCACGGATAATGTATTGTTACCTGATCTTCCATTTGGCCACCTTTTGTCAAGGCCAAATTAAATTAATTGATTAATACAACATGCTTAAAGGCACATGGTGATTTGCGCTCCATTATACTGTAATGCCCTAAATAATCGACTCCTTAACCACAGCAGATTATATGGGTAATTTTTCAGGATTTCGTCGGAAATATGGCTTGTTGCCATTAATCGGAAAGCTCTTAGCTCTCAATCCTGAAAAATGACCCTTAATTCTGCTGTGGTTAAGGAGTTAACTTTTTAGGGCATTACTGTACCCTTAATATAATTGTCCCCCGACGTTTCCGTCGGAGGACTATAGTAATGACCCTCGTCCGTCCGTGCGTCCGTGCGTCCGTGTGTCCGTGCGTCCGAGATTGGGTACCTTCATGGTGTAATCAACTCCTCCTACAGTTTTAAACGTAGAGATTTGAAACTCTGGGATATTGTTCCTAACATGTTGGTGATTTGCAACATCTATATAGCTAATCAAAAATATAAATTTTTCCATATTTTTGGGGGGGTTTTCGACTTAGAAAATTTGGAACATTTTTGCCTTTTGGATGAGATTGGGTACCTTCATGGTGTAATCAACTCCTCCTACAGTTTTAAATGTAGAGATTTGAAACTCTGGGATATTGTTCCTAACATGTTGGTGATTTGCAACATCTATATAGCTAATCAAAAATATCATTTTTTCCATATTTTTGGGGGGGGTTTTCGACTTAGAAAATTTGGAACATTTTTGCCTTTTGGATGAGATTGGGTACCTTCATGGTGTAATCAACTCCTCCTACAGTTTTAAATGTAGAGATTTGAAACTCTGGGATATTGTTCCTAACATGTTGGTGATTTGCAACATCTATATAGCTAATCAAAAATATCATTTTTTCCATATTTTTGGGGGGTTTTCGACTTAGAAAATTTGGAACATTTTTGCCTTTTGGATGAGATTGGGTACCTTCATGGTGTAATCAACTCCACCTACAGTTTTAAATGTAGAGATTTGAAACTTTGGGATATTGTTCCTAGCATGTTGGTGATATGCAACATCTATATAGCTAATACAAAAATATCATTTTTTCGCGTTTGCATGCGTTTGTTCATCGGGTTGTTTTGTCCAAGAAATTTTGCGGTGGTTTGCAACATCTATATACTGTATAACATTGTTGCAAATAGTATCCTTCTAACAATTCCAATCATGAAGTTTACCACTCGAGTCGGGGGACATGTGGTCTGCGACCTTTTATTTATACCACAATTGCCTGTTCTATTGTGTGTATAACACCCATTTTGTAAACTTCATCTTTACACCCTACTGTGGGTAAACAGCTTCCTACTGTGGGTATAAATTTCTTCTGTGGGTGTAAATTTTCAAACGTAATTTCATGTGTTAAACGTTTATACCCATAGTAGAACTACATCGTAGTTGGCAAATAGTTCCTATGTCACATTGATTTAAAATTGTAAGTTGCCATGATGTAAATTAGATATGAGGAAAATTGCTTGCATTTCAATCAAATGTAGCATTGTAGCTTGCCAGTGTTATATAAACTAGGAAACATAATTATGAATGGTAATACAAATTGACTGATCCCTCAGAAATAGGCTGATGTCACTTGTGACGTAAATATATATGCATCACTACGCGTGACACACATTCCTTGTAGCGTCGTGTTTGTGTCTCTCGGTGTGGACACACATTCAAAGTATGCCTAAGCATCGGAGTAGTTGAATTGGATGAACAAATCAAAAATAATCATTATGGCATAAATAAAATACACGCATAGTAGTCGAGAGTACAAAATGTTCACCACTCGTGGTATTGTGGTTTTAGCCACTCGCCAAAGGCTCGTGGTTAAAACCACAATTCCACTCGTGGTGAAAATTTTGTATTCTCGGCTACTATGGGTCTATTCTATATATTCCCTTTTGATTTGTTGCCGGTATCGAAATAGGTCGATAAATACCTGAACTAACTTTATATGAGCATTATATATGTCCATTACATGTGTCCATTATATGTGTCCATTATATGTCCTAGAAAGATGAAGGTACCACTTGAACATAATGTTTAGGGTCCGAACACTTGTTACGCCATTTGTATTCATTGAAATTCTGGAAAGGCACAGACAGATATCTCGCATGTTAACATTTCCATGATCAAGCCTTGAAATAGTGTGCCTGTCATTTGCATAATGAGGTCCCCAGAGGGTGAATTTAGTGATGCTACCCCGCATAGTGGGCTAGCATCACCAAATTCACCCTCTGGGGACCTCATTCTGCCTGCACTTCAGCTAAATGAGGTTCCCAGAGGGTGAATTTGGTGATGCTAGCCCGCTATGCGGGGTAGCATCACTAAATTACCCTCTGGGGACCTCATTATGCAAATGACAGGCACACTATTTCAAGGCTTGTCCATGATAGATATCTCTGCAAAACACTTTTTGCTTCAGTCAGCATTGAGAAAAGGCTTGAAAATATGGTGCTGGACATTTGCAGAATGAGGTCACCAGAGGGTGAATTTAGTGATGCTACCCCACACAGTAGTCTGGCATCACCAAATCCATCCTCTGGAAACCTCATTCTGCATGGCCTCATCTGCTATTGGAGACCTAGACACGATTAAAGTTCCCAGATGGTGAAGATGGCGATGTGCACCCATTGAGCACCTTCATTATACATTGTGTCATCTAAATTCACCCTCCTGTGGATGTCATTCATCAAATGTCTCGCACCATATTTTTACACCTGATTGAGAAACAAATATGTTTTTAGTTTTTGGCCTATGGAGATAGGTGAGAAGATCATGTCGAGGGTTTATTGTTATTTAAACAAATGGGATAGGCTACAGTTGGCCTGGTGTTATAGAAAATTATGGGCAATTAAAATGGTCAAAATGCCATAATTGGTCTGGTGGAATGCTTGTGGCTGTCATACAGAGATACATACAGTAATGCCCTAAATAATTGACTCCTTAACCATAGCAGATTTATGGGTAATTTTTCAGGATTTAGTTGGAAATATGGCTTGTTGCCATTCATCACTGAGAGCTTTCCACGGAATGGCAACAAGCCATATTTCCGACTAAATCCTGAAAAATTACCCATAAATTCTGCTATGGTTAAGGAATCAATTATTTAGGGCATTACTGTATGGGTAATCGAGACGCTTTTATTTAAGCCTTCCATGACCGGAGCTTCCTGAAAATTAGCAAAAACCCTGTGCCAATTGCATTCTCTTTTATATGCAAGTCTCCCATAGCGAGCCTCATATATATTTAGAGAATACATTGGCATAACAATATTTACCTCGACTGTAAGCCATTGCATTCTTTTATATATGCAAGGCTCCATATATAAGAATGGACTGGTACAGGATCTTTAATGCTGCACCAGCGCTGCTCTGGTCATGAAAGGGATAAAGCAACCAGTTTGGATGTCTGATGATCTCTGAATATTAATTAATCATTCATCTGTGATCTGGGGTTGTAGAATATTATTGGGCTGTTAAATGATCAAAAGGACATAATTGCTCTGAGTGCTCTCATGGTTTATATGGGTAATTGGGATGCTTTTGTTTAAAGCGACATCGGTTTTCATGTATCTGATCACTATAAAACAACATCCGTCCATCTGTCACCAATTCTTTGAACATCTTTAGATCCATAGGACCGAATGGGTTCATATTTGGTGTGGATGTTCCCCAGGTAACTCACATTCAGATTTGTTCAAATGAGGTGACTGGGTCAAATAGTTGCGAAGCCAGGGCCATAACTCTTTCCCTCCATCGTAATTCTTAAAACAGCTTCTTCTCAAGTGCCATAAGGCCGAATGGGTTTTTATTTGGTATTAAAGGTTCTTGGGTGACTGGTGTTCAGATTTTGTTCAAATGAGGTCACTGGGTCAAATGTGGGCGGAGCCAGGTACATAACTAAAAAAAAACATAAATTCAGATTGAACTCATTGCTCAATTAAAAAAAAATATTTAAAAAAAGAGCAAATATTTTTATTTTTTTAAAAGGAATTATTTTGTCAAAAAAAAAAAAATTTTATCGTCGTAATCAGTGTCGTAATGCTAATTATATATGTCTAACAGACCCATTTTGCCAACAAAATTCAAAATCGAGCAAGGAATATTTTTATTATTATGATATAAAAAAAAAATAGCGGAAATATCCGAAGTGTAAGTCACGTGACTGATTGGTTCGATTACATGATTACAATACGCGATAGCCTGTACTAGTAACATCTAAGTATACTTATGCAAAGTATACTCGCAAATGACATAGCGGAGAACATTGCTGATTAAAATGCCGTAGGTTCCCTGGTTTCCAGAGAATGTCAATCAACTCCCCATTGGTTCAATCAGATTCAAGGGCAAGTGCATTCAGTAAGATAAATTTTATTTAAATGTCGGAGGTATAAACATATTGCCAATTTGTAGAATATACATGTACAATGACCCGAAGAGTAACCAGGTCGCATCATCAAATGAACTGCCGACTGTTTGCAACATAAGTTAGTAGTACTCATGTTGTCGGGATCTCTTTGATATGCGATCAAAGGTTGTTAAACCCATCGGTTGTAGATTAAACTGTGTAGAAAAAACACGGTATTCAATGATACCCGGCATGTTCTGATATCAAAATAAATAATGCAGATTAATCGATGATGGAAATGGTAATGGATTATCGGCTTTATCAACGGTTCATCGATTATATGATTAATCGTGGCACCCCTAAATGTAATTTACTTTATTTCAGTTGATACAGATATCCCTGTTAGTTCAGATAAATTCGGCAACTTGTTCTTCCAAAATGCGAAACCAAGGGACAGTGGATTGTATGTCTGTAAATCTACCTCAGAAGGGTGTGAAGCATTAGAATTTGAAGCTGTTATCAGTGTTTCCAGTAAGTATTATTATCCAGGGAGCACACAGCTGCCCTTGAAATAGTGTGTGTCATTTGCAGAATGAGGTCCCCAGAGGGTGAATTTAGTGATGCTACCCCACAGCAGGCTAGAATCACTAAATTCACCCTCTGGGGACCTCATTCTGCAAATGACAGACACATCATTTCAAGTCTTGCTCCCGCAATTTTCAAAAACACGGTGGGAAATCACGTGGTTTCGAGTTGATGAGTGAAACTTGTTATGAGAGACCACCCATTTTGCAAACATGGTCGTTATGACAGGTGGTCGCCAACGACAGGTTTCTTCCAATTTCGACTGAACTGACATCTATCATCAGTGTTAGATGTCTCAACAAGTGATTTATCTTTGTACACAAACTGGTTGAAAATGGTTGAGATTATATGTTTAATCTTTTTTTAATAAAGTATACTTTAAATTAATATTAGTAAAAAACAAATAAGATATTTATACAGGTAAATGCATGTTAAATAACGCAGTAGAACAGCCTATCAGAGAACACATCAGGCACGTGAGTCGTGACAGAAGGAAGAACGAGACAGATTGCCGGGGTGCAAATCAACTCCCAACATGATAACTTCATAAAAAGGGAATACACGTACATCAGTCGTCACTGCGTGTCTTTATTTCAGCAGAAAATTCATAAACAGTGGGTGTCCTTGACCTGACCTGTAATGATTTTGGACACGTGCATGATTAACCTCCATTTAGTCACTACGGAATATCTTTGTTTCTATTGTTGCGACATAGTTTACTGTGTAGTGTCTGCCAACTTCTACTAGTACTTGATGTCACATGGAACGATTTTAATTTAATATGAAGCCCGGGAATAAGCATTATAAAAACTTGGAAAGCATGCATTGTCAGCGTGTTGTCGTGCTTTCAATGAGACATAGCTAGGACGCGAACTTGTGTATTTATTAAACAAAGTTTCCTTTATGCTGTACGCTTCGGGTGCAGACATTAAATCCCCACGTTGAGTAAGTTTGACACTTTGCCCTAAGCGTTTTCATGCTTCGCCACAATGAGGCAGCGGCTGGATTAACGATAGGCCTACTGTTAAAACAACAGTACAGCCAAGCAGAGTCTCAATTTTATGTTACTATTGAATATAGGATCTTTTTTGTATTTCATCACACATTAGTTAGTCCAAACACATCGTCAACATTCACGTCAAAAATAATCCAGAGTGATGAAGTTTTTATAATCGACAGTCCCAAATACTACTTGGATTAAAAATGAACCAATGTTATCTCCCCTGCTGGGAATTCTGCTTAGTCACATGTATGGGGATCCCCAAATCATAGTCTGTGATGAAGCAACTAATTGCAAATAATTTTATTCAAAGCAATGCATCCTGCTGAAGCATCTGGGGCTCACAATGGGTGTTAATGTCGAAAAAGCACTGGTTAAAGACTTATTATACCCCCTTTTTAGCTCACCTGAGACGAAGTCTCCGGTGGAGCTATAGTCATCACTCCTCGTCCGTCGTCGTCCGTCTGACCGTCCGTCCGTCTGTCCGTCCGTCCGTCCGTCAACAATCATCTTCTTCTCCAGTATCATAAGGCCAAATGAGTTCATATTTGGTGTGGATGTTCCCTGCTTGACTCAGACTCAGATTTGTTAAAATAAGGTCACTGAGTCAAATAGTTGCGAAGCTAGGGCCATAACTCTTTCCCGCCATAGTAATTCTTAAAACAACTTCTTTTCAAGAACAATCAGGCCTATTTAGCTTATATTTGGTATGGAACGTCCTTGAGTGACTGGGGGTCAGATTTGTTCAAATGGGGTCACTGGGTCAAATAGGGGCAGAATCAGGGACATAACTCTATTCTCCCTAGTAATTATTAGAATGACTTCTTCTCCAGAATCAATAGGCCGATTTAGCTAATATTTTGTATGGTGGGTCCTTGTGTGACTGGGGATCAGATTTGTTCAAATGGGGTCAGTGTGTCAAATAGGGGCCGTGTCAGGAACATAACTTTAAAAAAAAAAAAAAAAAATGTTAAATTTAAATCCTTGCTCAATTCAAAAAACAAATCACAATTCAAAATGAACCAATACAAACATATTTTTTTCATTTTAACCCCTGATTTTTTGTATTTTTTTAGACACAAAACACCCCATTCCACCCCTTTCCCTCCTCACCCCTCTACACCCCTGTCCCCACTACCACCCCCCCCCCCAATCTGCGCCGCCCTGCACCCACTGCAGTCAAGAAAAAATTAATTAGAAAAACTGACACCTTGTAACATCCATAAAGTATGGTATTAGCCCCAGACAGAAAGAGTTAATAACAGTCATCAATTCAGATGTTATCTAGCTGGCTGACAGCTAGGTGTAAACAGTCATGCTCTGTGTGTATCATTAACATATCATATCAAAACAAAATGCTGTATGTCTGACATTTGCAGAATGAGGTCCCCAGAGGGTGAATTTAGTGATGCTACTCTGCACAGTAGGCTAGCATCACCAAATACACTCTCCAGGGACCTCATTCTGCTTAGGCCTCATCTTCAGTGTACTTAAGTGTACTTAAATTGACATTTCTACTTACTTTTTCCCTTCTGTTCATTTTCTATATTCCCTAATTTGCTGTCAGAAGATAAAATTGATAATTGAAGTGCCCAATGGGTGCACATCACCAATTAACTGGACAACTTCAATCTGTTCCTATGTCTCCCATATCAGTTGAGGCCTAAGCATAATGTGGTCCACAGATGGTGAATTTGGTGATGCTAGCCCACCTTACAGGATAGCAGCACTAAATTCACCCTTTAGTGACCTCATTCTGCAAAAGTCAGACACTATATTCAGGCTTGGCTGTTCCACTATTATATTCTTAACCACCACCTATCCAGTTGTACTCATTATACCCTGATTTGCAAAGAAAACTTGGGGGGGGGGGGGGGTATATTGGATCAATTTTGTTCTTCTCCACATACATATTAAAGACCGAAATGGTTCATATATTTTGACTCACATTCAGATTTGTTCAAATTAGTTCATCAGGTCATATAGGTGAGAAGCCAGGGCCATAACTCTTTCCCTCCATAGTAATTCTTCAGAAACCATCAGGCCTATTTAGCTTTTGGTATGGAGGGTCCTTTGGTGAGTGGGGTTCAGATTTGTACACGTGAGGTCATTTTTAGGAAACTTTTGAGGAAAATCAGTTTTCTTCAACTCTTAAAATCTACCGTTTGAAATTTCTAGATGAATAGATCTCATAGATGGGGATTCACATTTGTTCAAATAAGGGCAGAGATAAGAGATTTAACTCTCAACCACCCACCCTACCTGTATGTATGCTGTTTGATACTGGTATAATAATATATAGATTCCTATTGATTTCTAAGCTGCCTGGGTGGAGGCAATGAGGCTGTAGATTTGATTTTTCAACCAGTAACAGTCCACATTTTCCTACTTCGGGTTAAACTGTTCGACCGAAATCGCCACAAATGTTAACAGGTCTATTTTGCTGATATTTAGTATGAAGGGTTCTTTGGTGTCTGGTATTGAAATTTATTCAGATGTGGTCACCAGGTTAAATAGGGTGGGACCAGGGACATAACTGTATGTCTCTATAGTCATTCTTAAATTGTCTTCTCAAGAGAGGTTGGACTATTTAGCTTACATATAGTATGGATGATCCTTTAGTGACTGATATTCAGATTTGTTAACATCAGGTCAACCTGTTAAGAAATGACGGGGGCTATGGGGAGTTCATTAAAACATCTTCCTTGGAACTACCTAACTGATTAATCTGACATACATGTATGGTGTTTTGGGTCCATGGATAAATGGGCTTCAAACATGTCTAAATGGTTTTATAAAAAGGTGCTTGTGAGATTGGAAATTTCCAAAAATTGAGAAAGTTTGAGATGTCGGTTGTGAAATTCCAACCCAAGACTTGTGAGTCTGGAGCCCGGTCGGGAGGGGACTTGTTGAGCTGGAGGAGGGGGGTGATCAGTAGTGAACAGTGGGCAATTTCATGGTGGATATTCACCTTGAAATTACCCACTGTACACTACTGAAGCCTCTCTAGCCACATATCGTGTTTAGATCTACTTTTTTCAAAGTGCTTATGAAAAGTTCTGACTATTGTGGTCTCCAGAGTCCCAGTCTCATCAGTCTTTGCAGTCTGGTGAGCGACCCCACAGTCTTTGACTGTCTTGTTTTTTTAAAGGGGGGTATTTAAAAAAGGGGGGTATACTGTTTTGCACCTGTCCGTCCGTGCGTCCGTCCCGTCACGTCCCGTCCGTCGGTACGTCTGTCCGTACGTCCCTCCGATGTCTGTTCATGTCATAACTTTAACAGTAGTACTCGGATCTCAATGAAATTAGGTATGGGTGTTCACTACTATGAGGACATTAAATAGAGGTTTCCATCGTTTTGTTCGGATTTTCCATTCTAGAGTTATTCATCTTTGTTTATCTGGAAATAGTGGCTTTTTGGTCCGTCTGGTGTCTGTTCATGTCGTAACTTCAACAGTTGGGCTGGGATCTCAACCAAATTAGGTGTGGATGTTCACAACTATGAGGATATTAAATAGAGGGTTCCATCTTTTTGTTTGGATTCTAGAGTTATTCATTTTTGTTTATCTTGAATGTTGGATTTTTGGTCCGTCTGGTTTCTGTTCATGTCATAACTTGAACAGTAGTGCTCGTATCGCAATGAAATTTGATAGGGATGTTGACTACTATGAGAGCATACAATAGAGGGTTCTATCGTTTTGTTTTGATTTTCCATTCTAGAGTTATTCATCTTTGTTTATCTGGAAATGTTGGCTTTTTGGTCTCTCTGGTGTCTGTTCATGTCATAATTTCAACAATTGTGCTGGGATCTCAATGTAATTTGGTATGGATGTTCACTGCTATGAGGACATCAAAAAGAGGGTTCCATCGTTTTGTTTGGATATTCCATTCTAGAGTTATACATCTTTGTTCATCTGGAAATGTTGACTTTTTGGTCTGCCTGCATGTGGTGTCTGTTCATGTTGTAACTTCAACAATTGTGCTGGGATCTCAATGGAATTTGGTATGGATGTTCACTGCTATGAGGATATTCACTAGGGGGTTCCTTTGTTTTGCACCGCTGTTCCTTTCTAGAGTTGTTCATCTGGAAATGTTGGCTTTTCGGTCCATCTGGTGTCTGTTCATGTTGTAACTTCAACAATTGTGCTGGGATCTCAATGGAATTTGGTATGGATATTCGCTGCTATGAGGACATTCAATAGGGGGTTCCATTGTTCTGTTCCGCTTTTCCATTCTAGAGTTATTCATCTTTGTTTATCTGGAAATGTTGGTTGTTTGGTCCATCCGATGTCTGTTCAGCTCATAACTTGAACAGTAATGCTCGGAACTCAATGAAATTTTGTATGGATGTTCACCACTATGAGGACATTTAATGGCACATTTAAAGGTTTGTTTTGGTTTTTTATTCTATAGTTATCTTTGTTTATATGAAAATGCTGATTTCTGGGTCCATATGTCTTGGAGTATAGCCATCATAAGTTATAGATGTGCCCACACTAGGCAGTATGCCACGAGGGTGTATGCGCCGGACGACAGTCCATCTCTTTTTTTTCATGTCTGGTTGTCGTTCATAACTGGTAAATTTTGTCATTTTTGCCACAAAATCACCAACCGCTGGTCATGTCTGACAAGTGCCGCTCACGGCAGGTCATTTATATAGTAAAACCAGTCCGTACAAAGCCAATTTGGTCGTTAAAGCAAGGTGGTCGCTCACGGCAGTGGTTGCTCAAAGCAGGTTTCATTGTATCATGCATTAAAAATGGCCAAGGCGATTTTCATATGCCCGTTTAAAAAAAAGGGACGTATTATGTTATTGGTCTGTCTGTCCTTGTGATGCCCGTCCGTCTATTCGCTTTTGGATTTCTAATCTCAACTGAGTAGAATGAAATGGTTTGTGGGTTTACTAGCCAAGCCTGAGTTTAGTCAGCCTGTTATTTGCAGAATGAGGTCCCCAGAGGCTGAATTTAGTGATGCTATCCTGCGTAGTGGGCTAGCATCACCAAATTCACCCTCTGGGGTCCTCATTGATAATTTGTGAGAGCCGAGCGTTTGTTTATATACAGCACGTAAAGAGAGCGATAAGCAAAACACAATACTGATGATGATTTTTTTTGGAGATTGATTCACCCATCCAACACTGAAATCTTGAGTGGTGAGGAGTAGCGAGCGCTATGTCAATATATTGTAAACCACTTGGTGGTTTATAACCGCCATAAACAGAATGTTATATAATAGACAGATGTTTTTCTAGTACCAAACATAAATAACGCATACTTTGCATGTATTGTCACATTTGTGCACTGTTATGTAAACAAACATCAAAAACGTTACAGAACCATCTGTTTATAGACAAACACTCGGAACTACTGGATCATCCAATGAAAATGTTCTGTTGCGCTGTGGAAGGCAAAGATAAAATTTCTCAACATCAACAATCGCATTCAAATCACAACAAATTTGATTTTAATCAACCCATTCTACCCCCTGTCAGCAGTCTTGAAAAAGAAATAGAATCTATATGAAGAAGTTTCTAATATCAAATTTGATAACAAAGAAACGATGATGAGGCCTAAACAAAATGAGGTCCCCAGAGGGTGTATTTGGTAATGGTAGCCCGCTATGTGGGATAGCTTCACTAAATTCACCGTCTGGGGACCTCATTCTGCAAATGACCGGCACCTTATTCTTAGGCCTGGAAGGAAACTCAATAGACCAGCAGCGGGTGGTGAACTAATATCGCTGAGTTGATGTGTTTACCAATGGTTTTTAGCCATTACTGGTTCTGGGTCAAACAAAATTACCAGTGAAAATAATTTAAGTAGCATAAAAATTAACTTTTAATTTGCAATAAAATTTATGTTCTGAAAATTTCTAATAATATTTATGTTCCTTTATTTCAATATATTTTCAGGTCAACCAACAGTTGAAGTTAGAATAATGAATAACGACAATATAGTTACACTAAAAATAATTCAGTTCTGTTGTAAATCAGATGGAATACCTGCACCAGATATTGCGTGGTACCGCAACGGCACAAAACTCATCGTTCCTTTTGATAATCTTAAGGTAATTTGCTTAAAGCTATGGAAGGCATTTTTATTAAGTCTCAACTGCTGGGAGACCTAGGATCAGATTGAATTTCCCCAGTTGAAGTGGTTGACGTTCACCCATTAGTAACTTTGATTATGCATTTTATCTTTTACAAATTAAGGCATACCGAAACTGAATATAAGGGGAAAAATAACTAAAAACAATGTTAATTTGAGACTATAGATACCTCCCTGAAGATGAGGCCTAAGCAGAATGGGATCACCAGAGTGTGAATTTGTTGATGCGAGACCGCTGTGTGGGATAACGTCACTAAATTCACCCTCTGGGGACCTCATTCTGCAATTGGCAGACATACCATTTGCAGACTTGAAAGCAAGATTTTTACCACTGCATGAATATCATGCATCTGTGACTGACATCGATTAAAGGCTCACTTAATTTTCGAGTCACCGATTATTTATTTTATGGTGCCATGATACAGGGCCCAAGCTAGGGATTGAAAACAGGGAGAAGTGACTTCTCCCTCTGGAGATTTTAGGGAGACTTCAGCCAAAATAGGGAGAAGTGGGGAGACTTATGAAAAACATTAGAAACACTTATTAATTTTCAAATATCGCTTTATTTATAACATCAATAAATAAGATAAAACAACAAGATAAACATGTTTAGCAAGATACAGCACAAGTATGGCACTAGTATAGCACCTGTATAGATCGATAACCTGAAATTTTTACTTAATTTATAACTTTTATTTTTTTTAAACTGTCTGCAAATGACAGACACTATTTCAAGGCTTGGTCATAAAAATTATGTAGTACCATAAATGCTTCAGAGCGATTTGATATATTTTGTTTTGAACTCTTTTGACCCTTTTTAATTTTGGTTTTTCAACAATCAACAGTGAGTCCTTACCGGACATACGTCTCCTTATTCTCTCCCATATCATTAGGGGCTCGGGTCCATAAATAACGGTAAGGGGGCAACAGCACCCCTTCACCAATTTATGGACTCGACCGCTTATGTTCCAGTTAAACTGAACTACGACCCCTAGCAGTAGCGTCTTGTTGTTTACAAAAAAAATTCTTTTCTTCCTATAACTTTCCAATTACGATCTGTTTACATATCATTGCACACAACAAACTTTCCTGTATGAATAACAGATCGACAATAACTATTTTCAATCTGACAATAAAATTATTCACGTCCTACGGATAACTTTTGTTTGGGATTATTTCGCGTTCGCGCGCATGAATTGCAGAAGAGCTTTTTTCCGGATACCTCAAAACAAGAACAATCAAAAAATATTTTCTCCGGTAAAGAGCCTGTGTTTTTTCTTAATTTCCACCTCCATCCCCACCAGCCTCTTGATTTAAAGATATAAAATATAAGATGTAGGACACATTACATGTATATGTCTTTCTCTTTCAGGGGGTTGGTGGCGCGTCTTTATCGCCCACCTTCTCAATGTTTGGCGATTTTGCCGTCCACCCATTTGATATATTTTGTTTTGAACTCTTTTGACTCCTGTTGTAATTTTGGCTTTTCAATAATCAACAGTGAGTCCTTACTGGACAAACTTCTCTCCTTATTTTCTCCCATATCATTAGGGGCTCAGGTCCATAAATGTTTCAGAGCGACGACAACTCTAGATTTTCTTCCCAGGGTCTACAGTTTTTACGTGACCGCTGATAAAAAAAATTTAACTGGCACAAACAATACGATCTCAAATTTATTGAAAAATATAAGAAACAAAATCTTATTTTCAGCACTCTACAGATGAATTTGTATCGGAAATCCCGCCTATGTATATTATGACTTACCTCTTACCGAATTATGTAGAGTTGTACGTACATAATGTTTGGGGTCAAACAAGACATGTCCATTTAAAGGCCCACTTGATTTTCGAGTCACAATTATTTTATTTATAGTGCCTTGACATACGTTTTTAATAACAATCTATGCCATAAAATATTAGTAAAATACTATAATTCATCACCATTTCTTTGTCTCAGAAGGTGCCCATAGATTAATAGAAAATAGTTGAAATCATAAAATCATTTCCTCCATTATGACTCCCAGAATGCAACAGAATTTAAACTATATTTTATTTTCAATGAAAGGGGAATGACTCTATATCTAAATATATAGAGTTATCCATTGAAAATATTTTATCTTTGGCAGAAACTTGACAGTTGCCTTTATTTCATCAAAAACAGCATGTTCACAGTTTATTACATCGAATATGTTGAAAATACAACGTTTTGGAGCTTCCTCTTTCAAATGGTATATAATATGACGTATATTTTATATAATGTGATCTGGGGGTTTGAAAATTTAGTGGGGCTTTATATGATAGAGTTATCATTTCAGACGTATGGTGGAATTGGGGACTGTCCACGTGATGCGAGTCGATTAACTATGAAACAAGCTGTTTATTTTGACGAAGGATATTACCAGTGCGTCGCCTCTAACCAAGCAGGAGTGGCTAGCTCATATGTCAGACTCGTCTTCAATGAAAACAGTATGTATTTTTTTTATGTGTTCCCATACCATATATGGTACAAATAGTGTTGACTATCATCAAGGGATGGGTTAAACATCTGCCGATTGTGATCGGCCTCTCATTATACCCCCACTTTCGAAGAAAATGGGGGGTATACTGGATTGACTGCGTCTGTCCGTCCGTCCGTCACGCTTTCTCCGTCCGTTTGTCCGTCCGTCCGTCCGACCTCATAACTCGAACAACTATAAACCGATTTCAATCATTTTTTGTATGCAATCTCCTTAGGACGGTCTCTCCGCATGATGCTAATTGCGGTTCGGTCCAACTTTTTTTTCTTCAAGTTACGCCTCTTTTTCGACTTATTTTGACTTAGAAAATTCTGTCCGACTTAATAACTTTAACAAATATTAACCGATTTCAATAATTTTTGGTATACATGCTTCTCACAATACCCTCTCTACATGATGCGGCTAGGGATTGGCTCAACCTATTTTTCGTAATATTATACCTCATTTTCGACTTATTTTGACTTAGAAAATTCTGTCTGACTTAATAACTTAAACAAATATGAACCGATTTGAATAATTTTTTTATGTACAAGCTTCTTGTGACACCATATCGATATTATTAGTCCGAATTTTTCTTTAAAGTTAAAAATCTTTTTGGTTGAGTTTACGGATAATGCGGGTTGAATTTGCCACGGTGGGGGTATGCTAGCACTCGAGTGCACACCTCTTGTTGACCTTAGGCCAAGAAAATGTGTGGTTGGGGTTACATGTCAGAAGAAATTAGGGTCGGTAGGTACACACACACTCAAAAGAAGTGTCCCTCTTGACCGCGTTGAAAAATGACCATCAACACGGTTCTAGTGTTATAGCAATGCAGTCGTAACGTTACTCCCAACACGGTTGTAATTTTCACCACGGTCAAGATAACCGTCAATGCAATATAACGCACGTGGTAGAGATAACCACCAACGCAACATAACATGGTGGAGGTGGTCGTAAACAAAATGGAACGGTGCATTGGATTCCACCAGCGATACGTCAGGATGTTTTTATGACTGCCTGATGGGCATGTTTTGTTCGCCGAGCGATATGATCGACGGCCAGATATATTATCAAATAACGGAAATATTTTATTTGTCTTGTGGGCTTACAAAATGCATTAGTTTATTAAGAAACTGTCCATAGGTTTGATTTATTTTTGAGTAAGATCGTCCCCGTTTGGTTGAGGTCCTCCTGTAATTTCAAGTTGGTTATTTACCGGTATTGCTGATATGTACAGGGATGAGAATGTTTAAAAAAACTTATTTGATTAGACCTGATTCATGAAAAAATGAAAAGATTTTGAAGGGGGTGTATGTTGGAATTAAGGTTCCAGCTTTTTTCAATGTTGTGTGTTCTCATCCCTGTATGTATCGTCTTTTTTTATGTTTACCCATACCATAGTATGGTAAACATAGCGTCGATGTCCGGATTGACCACTCGCCGTCCGTCTGTCTGTCTGTCCGTAGACACTTTACGCATGGTGCGATAACTAAAATATTTTCTATCTGATCGGAACCAAATTTTGTATATGAATTTCTCAGCACAAAAGACAGATCAAGTTTGAATATGGGTTTTATTTGACTATTTTTAACTGAGTTATGGCCCTTTTTCGAAAACATATTCACTCAACAAAAAAAACATTTAGAATGAATTCCTTGCTCAATTTAACAAAAAATAAATTAAAAAAAATATATAATAAAATATTTTTTGTTTAAATAATTTAAAAAAAAAAATTTGGAGTTAACAAAATACAAAAATAATAACACCATTATAACTCTGCCAAGGGTACCCAGAGTCACCACACCAAATTTGGTTTAAATCAGTCGAAAATGTACTGGTAAATTTGTTTGGAGCGACATTAAACCCAATTCATCAATTCCATACCATGCCTTTGGACTACTTAGCTATTGATAAGGCTATATTATTTTCTGATGTCTCTTATGCCAATGTGCAGATAAAGAAAGCTATGGTATCTAATTTAACCCAAGGCTGTTGTGGTGCAGCATTACAGATCCTGTACCAGTGCATTCTCTTATATAAATGCATGTGACCCATAAATTCCAATAATTTGTGTCATGTACATTTGTCTATATTAAATAGTACATAACAGTATACTCATATAATTCAACACCAAAACTCTTATTTATGATTCCGATCATTGTAATTTACTATCGCCAAGGGATGGGTTAACATCTGCCGATCGTGATCGGCCTCTCGTTTTAGTTTAAAACAGGTATTTTATATATACGCAGGTAAGTATTTTTAATTCAAGGATTTTTCATAATATAAAATTGTCCGTATATAATATCGACTTTGCGGCTATTATGTCTAACCGCATTTATCTTTGCACATCCACATTGACCCATAAACGAACCATGTGGCCGCTTTTATTCAACCATGCATCATTTTGGTTTTTAGCTCAACATTACTTTGTAAAGTTTGAGCTATTGCCATGGCTTTGTCGTCCGTGTGTACGTGTGTATGTAAGGCGTCAACAATGCAGTCTACAGGTCGTACCTTTGGTCGGATCATTATGAAATTTGTCATAGCTGTTGACATCAACATTTAGACCAGAATGATTAATTTTGGGGTCATTCGGTAAAAAAACATGGCCGCCAGTGGCCATCTTGCATTTCAAAATTCAATCCATTAGCACAGGCTACAGGGCGTACTGTTTGTCTGATCGTCATGAAATTTGTCATGGATGTTAATATTGACATGTAGATGGGAACGAGTAATTTTGGGGTCATTCGGCCAAAAAACATGGCCGCCAGCAGGCATCTTTGATTTCACTCTTTGTATGACTAAATCCTTTAGCACGGGCTACAGGTCGTACCTTTAGTCCGATCATCATAAAATTTGTCATGGCTGTTGAAATTGGAATGTAGATGGGAACGAGTCATTTTGGGGTCATTCGGACAAAAAACAATGGCCGCCAGCGGCCATCTTGGATTTTACTCTTTGTATGACTAAATTCTTTAGCACAGGCTACAGGTCGTACCTTTATTCTGATCATCATCAAATTTGTCATGGATGTTAATATTGACATGTAGATGGGAACGAGTAATTTTGGGGTCATTCGGCCAAAAAACATGGCCGCCAGCAGGCATCTTTGATTTCACTCTTTGTATGACTAAATCCTTTAGCACGGGCTACAGGTCGTACCTTTAGTCCGATCATCATAAAATTTGTCATGGCTGTTGAAATTGGAATGTAGATGGGAACGAGTCATTTTGGGGTCATTCGGCCAAAAAACATGGCAGCCATCTTGGATTTTACTCTTTGTATGACTAAATTCTTTAGCATGGGCTACAGGTCGTACCTTTAGTCTGATCATCATAAAATTTGTCATGGATGTTAATGATGGCATGTAGATGGGAACGACTCATTTTGGGGTCATTCGGCTGAAAACATGGCCACCAGCAGCCATCTTGGATTTTACTTTTCTCTTCATGTATAGTATTAGACATTCAACTTTCCACATTCCTAATCACTCCATTGACTGTAATACATTAAATTATTCCCTTTCCAAGTTGAGCTACAGTGTCATTGACACTTTCATGTTATATACCCATACAGTATTGTTGCCTACGTACATGGCCATAAAAAGTAAATAAAACCCCTGGTTGGGAATTAATTGGGATCAATGTATCCAAATTCAATATGGTGCCGGATATGTGCATGAATCTTTGTTGTAACGTCGTAATTTGATATGTACAATGTCAAAGGTTAAAAAAAAGCCGGTGCAACTGACCTTTGTCAAATTTAATGTATTGTCAATTGTCTTAGAATAATTGTCAATTGTCTTAGAATAATTGTGCATTTTATTCGAATTGATCATCAATGCGAATTAAAAGTGAAAATGCAAGACGCAACATTTTGTTCCATGTGGAAATAAACAAGTTGGTACTTTGAACTGAAGTTACTCTAACTTCATTATCTTGACTAATTGGCCAATCAAATTTCATCTCTAATCTATATCTTTCAACAAAATAATACAATTTTGACCCATAGCAGATGAGGCCAGTCAGAATGGGGTCCCAAGAGGGTGAATTTGGTGTGATGCTAGCCCGCTGTGTGGGACAGCATCACTAAATTCACCCTCTGGGGACCTAATTCTGCAAATGAAAGGCAAACTAAACTCGGGCTTGAATTGAATCAGACAGTTTCGAGTTTTCTCTTCCAGTCTTAGTAACCAGAATCATTCTCATTATTAGTTACCAAGAAATTGAATCCAGTTATCACAAAGATCACACCAGTCGATGGTACGCTGAGGGTCGACTGGAAACTCCATGATGATCTGAGAAACATGATCCCGTCTTTACCGATTGCAGTTATGACTGTTAGACGGGCAATTCCAAAACAAGGAGGTTTGTTCATTTTTTAAATGCAGCCATCTTGGATTTTACTCTTTGCATGACTAAATCCTTTGGCACAGCTACATGTAGGTTAGACATTTCAATTAGCACCTATCCTATTCCTCCATTTACTGTCAACCATTAAATTATTCCCTTACCTAAGTTGAGCTACAGTGTCATTGACACTTTCATTTATTATTATTTTGATTTGTATGTATCGACCGAACATCCGAACGTTGTTGCAACATCAGAGGCATTTAACAATCAAAGTCTGATGTTTTCAAGTTTGAAACGCGAACTTGAAACAGTGTGAAAAGTTATTTCAGAATTGTTCGCCTGAGTTTTCTCTCGGTATTCAGTATGAATTATCAGTTTGTTTTCGTTATTAACCGTCTCCCGAAGGAATTGAAAAGAATGTGTATTAGGGCATGATATAACTGTCCATGGTACAAGGTGTTGAAGAGGTGCTCCCAGCTTCTTTCCAAACAAGGCAACATTTATTATTTAAGCGTGGCCATTTTTCATATCGGAAACGAGGTGTGCTCGATCTCGCAATCCGGCCCTGGTCAGTTGTGCTTTTACCACCAAAGAGGCATAACTCTATATACCTACATTGCTTTCATCCTGCCAATCTCAACGGTGAAAATTGGGAACGTGTGGTTGGATAGTAAGCTTATTATCAGCCGGCGATAAGAAGTGCCAATGCGCACAGTTTTTTAAGACGCGGCGGTGCCTGAGAAACGAAGTTCCTTTTTTATTTGGCCTTAATAATAACCACTTGATTTTCGAGTTATCCATCTTACACCCGCAATTTGTCTGTTTGAGCACGAGGTTCTGGCCCACATCTCCAAAAATTAACAAACTTCAAAAATTAATATCCGATCACTCTGAGCTTTGATGTGTGGGTTCCTCGACTTGAATCAAATATATTTTACCCCCGAAGCCATAGAAATAGTAATTTAGAGGTGCTTAATTTTAATTGGATTGAGTACCTTTAAAAAAAATTAACATTTTTTATGGTAACGCTTTGGAAAATGGATCAGGATCAGCAGCCAAATGGTCTGTTTTATCCAAACCTTGAAATAGTGTCTCATTGGCAGAATGAGGTCCCCAGAGGGTGAATTAAGTGACGCTATCCTGCACAGCGGGTTAGCATCACTAAATTCACCCTCTGGTGAGGCCTCATCTTCTCTGGAAAATTTCATTATTTGGTGATGCAAGCCTGATATGCGGGATAGCGTCACTAAATTCACCCTCTATGGACCTCATTCTCCAAATCATGACAGGCACACTAAACTCAGGCCTTATGACAGGCACACTAAACTCAGGCTTGGTAATATCAGTGACCAGTGTTGAACAAAAGCTGCCGAAATCCATAGAAAATTGTTTACAATTACATAAACCATGACTCATTGAGACTGTATGCTGCAGTAAAATAGTACGATAGGGAAATTGAGATTGTAAAACGGTTAACTTCAAAATTGGGTTGCTATAAAAAATATTCTTGGCTCGAAATCACCATGCGATATACCCTCATTGAATAATTAGATATGACATATTTGCCAGAACTGCTATTAAATGGAACTTCATATGCTTTTTAATCTATAATGTCTTGATATTAACATAATAGTATATGCCATTTTAGGGATCGAAAGCAAAGAGAAAACCACCTTTTCGTTCCAGTAAAGACTATCTTGAGCTACTAAAAAAAAGTAGTTGCAACAAACCCTTTTGGGTTATTGAAAAGCGTTATCGCACTTTCTACAAGTTTAAAGTTATTGTATAAACTCTAAATGATCTTAACCAGTTTATACATGACAGGAACGTCAAGCGATCACATGTATTGGCCAATAGTGGGTAGCTAATAGTGACACAAGTTTCAAGTTTGCCGTTTCACAATAAAAATTTTCCCAATATTTTCTTTACCACATAAGTGTTTGTGATGTCTATCTGTATTTGTAAGATAATATGAATCATTTCATAACCCTGTACATATCTTCATACTCATGACTCTTATGTCTCAGCTGAATCTAAACTCTGAGGAAATTGTTACACGTTAAAGAAGCGTTCAGACGACTGCGTTTCATTGGTCCGTTGCGACGACACGATCCTTTGTCTGTGTTAAAACGTTATAACACCTAGCTTTCGATTGCAGTTAATAAGTTCGATATTGGAATAAATGCAATATTGCAAATCAATGTATCTGTTATAATGAATTCTACGATATTAAAGTAAAATATGTAAAATCCCAAAAACAAAAAACTTGATTGACATAAATACAAGTCGATATTCCTTCACTTCGCAGACAGCCGTGCAGGATAGCGTCAATAAATTCACCCTCTATGGACCTCATTCTCCAAATTATCACAGGCACACTAAACTCAGGCCTTATGACAGGCACACTAAACTCAGGCTTGGTAATATCCATCGCTGAAAAATAAATAAAATTCTTGTGTTCAAAAGTTAACAAATGCACCTGTTGCAAATGGATATGCTTCATTACATTCCACTGGATCTGGGCATAAAGTCCGCTATACAGTAAAGCCCTAATTAATCGACTCCTTAACCACAGCAGAATTATGGGTAACTTTTCAGGATTTAGTTGGAAATATGGCTTTTTGCTATTCATCGGAAAGCTCTCAGTTAATAGTAACCACTTGATTTTCGAGTTATCCATCTTACACCCGCAATTTGTCTGTTTGAGCAAGAGGTTCTAGCCCACATCTTCAAAAATTAACAAACATTAAAAAAATTAGTAATTTAGGAGCATCTAATCGGATTGAGTACCTTTAACAATGATTCCGATCATTCAGGGTTTCCTCTATACTGGCCGGGGATCCCATCAATGGCCCCGTTCCATTAGCCAAGTTTACCCTGTTGAACCGCCAGTTAATTTTAATTTTTAGGGTCCCATTCCTCCAGCCCAGATTTCCCTACTACCATACCCTAGGACTATATCATGTGTATAAAAAAACATATAGAGATATATAAAACATCTCTCCATCGTGTTGGGATATCAATAAGAAATTTTAGAGAACACCTTTATTTGATATCTTTGCGAGAATAAAGATGCTGAACGCATTTTTACAGAAAGTGCTTACCGGAACCGACATGGTGGCAACATCACCAGAATACATCTCTTTGGAGTTGAGCTAGTTATGTTGCAGTTAAGTTACGAAAAATCGTCGGCAGTTTAATTGTACTTGGTGATTGTCTCTATGTTTTACATGTATGTCGCAAAATACATTCCACTTTATATTTTTTTGTTCAACCATAATTTAGGTTTAAATTCAGATCTCAGGGTGGGTTACCGGTGTGTTAAAATTGAGTCATTATTCACTGTCTTTGCGACTGTATATTCTGAAATTTCCAGCTGTTACGCATCTGTAAATAAGTTCTGATCATGTGCGGATTATTTATTTATAGACTCCATTGTATTTTTTACAATCACAATAAATTTCTATTGCTTTGAAGTTAGAGGGTTTGATAGCTTATGATATGATCCCTATTCTAGTGTTGCCAACAAATGAAGCAAAAGTTTAGTTATTTTTCTGTGATGTGTACCGGCATTCCAATGTGTTACCAAAACATGATGCAAAATTTAATTTATTTATTTTTCAGCAAATGCTTTGATTTTGATCCCTATTCCAATGTGTTGTCAACAAATGAAGCAAAAGTTTAGTTATTTTTCTGACATGGGTACCAACATTCCAATGTGTTAATGAAACATAATGCAAAATTTAACCCTTTCATGAATGGAGCTTCCTGAAATGTTACGAAAAACCCTGTGCCAATACGTTCTCTTATATATGCGAGTCTCCCTTGGGAACCTCGTATATGTAAGAGAATACATTGGTCTAACAATATTGATCTTGATCTTGAAAGCCAGTGCATTGTCTTGTATATCCGAGTCTTCCTAAGTGAGACTTGCATATATAAGAGAATGCACTGGCACATGATGCTGCATGAAAGGTTTAATTAATTTATTTTTCAGTGTATTATTTTAAAGGCGATGGTTACCTGTATTCCAATGTGTTACCAGAAAATAAAGCAAAATTATATTTATTTTTCAGAAATGGATATATCAGAGATTATTCCAGTAGAGAAGACCGAGTCTGCTTCTTATTCCAATGTGTTATCATCAGATGATCTGATGGCAAATACGGAATACAAAGTGTTCATCAGCACAACGTTTGCTAATATTAATCACCGGGGTGGCAATACTTCTAATATGGTGTTTGTTAAAACACCAGAAACAAGTGAGTTCTAATTTGTGTATAGCCAGGTTTAGCCATAGCTTTTTATGTTTACCCATACCATAGTATGGTAAACATAGTGTCGTTGCCCGGATTGACCACTCGTCGTTCGTCCGTCTGTCTGTCTGTCTGTCCATAGACACTTTACGAGTAATGCGATAACTCAAACATTTTCTATTCGATCGAAACTAAATTTTGTATATGGGTTTCTCAACCCAAAATACAGATCGAGTTCGAATTTGGGTTTGATCCGAGATTTTGTTACAGAGTTATGGCCTTTTTTTAACTTAGAATTCACGCATTCTGCCATAACTCAATTTTTTTTTGATTGGAACCAAATTTGGTATGTGAGTTTCACAGCCCAAAATACAGATCGAGTTCGAATATGGGTTTGATCCGATTAATTTTAAAGGAGTTATGACCCTTTTTTGAAAAAAAAAAATTCGATTTTTTATAAATTTATTTTTTAACTTTTATAATAATAATAAAAAAAATGTCATTGACATTGTCATTTGTTTTCATTTAGATATTGATGATTATGATAAAAGTTGATAAAAAGATTTCCAATGTGTCCCTTTAAATTTTTTTTTTTTAAGTTAAAAAAATTTGAAAAACTAACACCATTATAACTCTGCCAAGGGTACCCCGAATCACCACACCAAATTTGATTAAATCGGTCCAAAATCTTGTGTTATGTACTGGTAAATCTGTTTGGAGCAACATTAAATCCAATTCACCAATTGCCTTTGGACTACTTAGCTATTGATACGGCTATATTATTTTCTGATGTCTCTTATGCCAATGTGCAAATAATCTGATAAAGAAGGCTATGGCATCTAATTTAAAATAAAGATAAGATTCAACAATAAACATCACATGATATTAACAGTAGACTTGGACATCTGTGCTGCAGAGTTATATCTTCAGATGGTCTGATATCATTATAATTGTTATCGGTTTAATAGAGAGGTCAGTGTTCAACATAAACAATTCCTGTGATATTTTGACAGCTCTGCTATATAATTGATATGAATGGGTCAGTGGTGAGGTTGCTTATCTGTATACTAGGACACATTATTATTGTTAACTTAAATTGGACTCTCTTAACCCAAGTATTCCATATCCAGGTTACACCTACACATTTAACCCATGGGCTTGCTGGCTGTGGCGGTTTAGCATTACAGATCCTGTACCAGTGCATTCTGTTATATAAATGCTAGTGACCCATACATTCCAATAATTTGTGTTATGTACATTTGTCTATAATAGTACATAACAGTATACTCTATAGTTCAACACCAAAACTCTCATTTATCCGATCATATTAAATTTTTATCGCCAAGGGATTGGTTAACATCTGCTGATCCTGATCGGCCTCTCGTTTAATTATTGGTCATATAAAATCAATTGTCTTGTTTGGGTTGTAAGTCAGAATATATTAGGGTTGGTATTATTATTATTATACCCCCTTTTTAGCTCAACTTTACTTTGTAAAGTTTGAGCTATTGCCATGGCTTGGTATCCGTCGTCCGCGTGTGCGTGTGTGATGCGTCAACAATTTCCTTTAGCACGGGCTACAGTTCGTACCTTTTGTCCGATTATTATGAAATTTGTCATGGATGTTGACATTGACATGTAGATGGGAACAAGTCATTTTGGGGTCATTCGGAAAAAAAACATGGCTGCCATCGGCAATCTTGGATTTCAAAATTCAATCCATTAGCACGGGCTACAGGACTTACTGTTTGTCTTATTGTCATGAAATTTGTCATGAATGTTAACAATGACATGTAGATGGGAACGAGGTCATTTTGGGGTCATTCGGCTGAACACATGGCCGCCAGCAGCCATCTTGGATTTTACTCTTTGTATGACTAAATCCTTTAGCACGGGCTTCAGAAAAAATAGGGGCCAAGCGAAGGACAGTTTCCTTCTTAATATGCTTCCTTCACCAGGACCATCAGGTCTATTTTTTTTATAAAAAGGCGCTTGTGAAATTGGAAATTTCCAACAATTGGGAAAGTTTTGAGATGTCAATTGTGTAATTCCAACCTAAGACTTGGGAGTCTTGAGCCTAGTCGGGAGGGGACTTGTTGGGGGGGGGGTGATCAGTAGTGTACAGTTGGTAATTTGGCCACATATCCTGTTTAGATCTACTTCTTTTAAAGTGATTATGAAAAGTTCCAACTATTGTGGTCTCCAGAGTCCCAGTCTTATCAGTCTTTGCAGTCTGGTGAGCAACCCCACAGTCATTGACTGTCTTGTTTTTATTCCAAATGTGTTATTTTATACATTAGAATGTTAATAATAAGTAAAATAGGTTACATGTTCAATTCTTCTAACTAAAATTGTTGAAATTTTTTACAGGGCCAACAGATACTCCAGAAACACGAGTTGTAATTGAAGGCGAGAATCTCTTAGTTGAATGGGATGAACTACCTCAAGAGTTGAGTAACGGGGAGATAACAGAGTATACCTTGATTTATAAGGATGGGAGTCAACAATTCTCACAAATCTTCAATGCAACAGATGCTTTCAACAATTCTTACAAAGTCGAAGGTATGTCTCAACTGATGCTTTCAACAGTTCTTAAAGGTACTCAATCCGATTAAGCCCCCCTCAATTACTATTTATTTGGCTTCAGGGGTAAATAATATTTTATTCGAGTCTAGGAATCTACCCATCAAAGCTCAAGAGTGATCATATATCAATTTTTATACGCCCCTTTTTGAAAAAAGGTTGTATTATGTTATCAGTCTAGCCGTCCGTCCGTCGAGCTGGACGTCCGTCCGTCGCGCCGTTAACATTTTTGGTTTCCGATCGATAACTCCAGTTTGGATTATTTGAACTGAACCAAAGTTGGTATGTGTATTTCCCAGCTAAAGATACAGGCCAAGTTCGAATATAGGTTCTGTCTAATTATTTTTACATGAGTTATGTCCATTTTTCGACTTAGAATTTGACCACATTTTGGCATTGAAATTAGGGGTATATCAGATTTTCTTCAAATGTAAACTCAAAGTATTATCTTATTTTGCTATAGTACAATTCAAAATGGCTAAAGGGCGTATTTTGCCACGCCCTAGCGATGCTCTTGTTTAAATCTATTATTTTTCACCACCTCGAATATTTAAAAGTCGACGAGAAGAATGTCTCAGACCAAGCTTGCGGATGAAGATGGATAACTCTAAAATCAAGTGGATTTTTTGTGTCAGATATTTGACAAACCGGCAAAATTTCGTTGAACAAAATGTTGATAAATAACAGGTTTTCGGCAAATTTATACTATATTTGACTATATTTGGTTAGCATTATTTTTGGTTAATTAATCAATTCTGATAACTGAAGTGGCATTTCAAAAAAAATTGTTGTATGAATCTGATGATATGGGGACCATTGAATCGGATTGAGTACCTTTAATACATAGTTGAAGGTATGTCTTTTCAAACAACTTTTATGTTGTGAAATCATAATGTACTGAAATTGTGAATTAAGAAATGATATTGGAAATTCATCCATGATTATAACCAACAGTATATTTAAAGTATATTTGTGACCCGCCATATCAAATCCAGTCGTAAGTCGGCATTTTTTTACCCTGTGCCAATGCATTCTCTTATATATGCGAGTCAACCATAGGTCGCCTCGCATATTTACGGTAAGAGAATGCATTGGCCTAACAATTTTTTTTAAATAAATGTTTCTTACAATTTTTAGGACATAAAATAAAAAACATCCATTACGCTGCAGGGAGCCCCACACATATATAGAAGCATATAGAAGAGTGTCGTCTGCTCATGTTTGTCTGGGGATCTGTATGGGTGACATTCTAAAATTGTTAAAGAATACAAGAAAAAATTAAGTCAGTCCCCTTCACCCTAATTACCAAACGGAGAATTGACTTCTCCAAAGTTGAAGCCTCTAGGCTGGTACCCAAGCCTTGAAATAGTGTGTCTGTCATTTGCAGAATGAGGTTCCCAGTGGGTAAATTTAGTGATGCTACCCTGCATAATGGGCTAGTATCACCAAAGTCACCCTCTGGGGACCTCATTCTGCTTAGATCTTCTGGGAAGTATCTATAGCCTCAAATTAACATTGTTTTAGTTATTTTTTTTCTTCTGTTCAGTTTCTGTATCCCCTAATTTGCATAATCGAGGTGACCAATGGGCGAACATCATCAACGTCAACTAGGGAACTTCAATCTGATTGTAGGTCTCCCATAGCAGTTGAGGCCTAGAGGGTGAATTGGGTGAAGCTAGCATGCTATGTGGGATAGCATCACTAAATTCACCTTCTTGTGACCTCATCTTACAAATGACAGACACACTATTTCAAAGCTTGCTGGTGCCTGTATATAATAATGAAAGTATGGTTAAGTCTACAGGGGGCAATTCCATTCATTACTCTGGGCTACAATGGCTAAATTACCCTGGGCAAAAGTGAATGGAATGAATTTTTGTGACCGGATTAATCTAAAAACAGCATATTTGCAACTGCAAAAACATAATTTTTAATTGAAGAATTTTAACAAAAGTCACATTGTTCCTGTCGAACAGATGAAGACTTAAGTAAATGAGCAAAGATTTCTGATATTCACAACGAAACTAACTAGAATTTAGACTTTTATCGAACAAGCAAATTTACATAATTTTAGAACAACCTTGACAATAAAAGTATCTAAAACTTTGGATAAATAAATTTAACTGTTAACCAATTTCATTATATATTTCTGAAAAATCGTGACAAATAGAATTTGTTTAAATATTTTTCCATGTCCTTTCTCAGTTGACAATCGATCTTTGTTCGAAAAGTGACGGTCCATTACAATACGCTCACAGTTACACCACCTTGTCGTAGATGTAGTGAACGTAGCCCGGCATATTTATGCCCGATCATTCCATTGATTGCCCATTGTAAGTTTGTTACCGATTGTAGCCAAGCTATATGAATGGAATTGCCCCCAGATGCACGAGGATTTTGATATATTCCTCCCATGCATTGGTACATGTAAGTGAATTGATCGCTCATGCAAATGATAGTATTTTAGTTAACATTTCTATATCCCTGTCTGGGGAATCACGATATTGACCTATTGCTGTAAATTTTTATTTATATAAATTATTAATTAACATTGTGACCAGTTGTGAACTTATTATTTCATAGGTTTGATGCGGCAGAAGGAGTATCAGATTATGTTGATCGCTAGGACGTCTGTGGGCTATCCTGATAAGGCTATAACCGATCGGAAGTGGATAAAAGTTCGGATTGGAGGTATTTCTTTCGAAGTTGTTACTGCCACTTAATTTTTGAATGCCCAGATCACATTATACAGAATATATTCCACAATATATTTCATTTGGAAAAGGAACCAAAAATATATATATTCTCCAGAATACGGAAAAGCTGTGGCTCAGGAGGGTCCACCAAGTGATATAGATTCTCAGATTCACTCCCAAGACTTCCCCCATTAATTACCCCAGAATGCATCATAATTCACATCTAAGAGATAGGGTTATTCCTCTTCCATTGAGAATAATAAACTGGCAATACAGACCAGATCTAAATTAAGCACAGAACATATGTCGGTACCTGACAAAAACAACATGTTCTTTATATCGAATGGATCAGTTGATAATATATTGTTTTGGAGCTTCCTCTTTCAAATGGTATATAATATGGAATATGTTGTATATAATGTGATCTGGTGACACAACCGTTTTAACCATTTCATAATGCGAGCTGCGCTGTTGCTGCATTAAAGATCCTGTGCCCATGCATTCTCTTATATATGCGAGTCGACCTATATGCATTCTCTTATATATACGCTTATCGCAAAATTTCAGAAGCTCCCGGCATGTAAGTGTTAACCAGGACATATTATGTTCTTGGTCTGTCTGCCGTCCATCTGTTCATTTTCATTTTCGGGTGATAACTTTCGTTCAACTGAACTTAATGGAATGAAATTTGGTATGTATGTTCATAACCAGGTTAATTGCGATTTTGTGATCTTAGGCCAAAAAAAAAAAGTGTTTTGGTTCTCGGGCAATTTTTTTTCAAATCAATCAATGAGGGAGGGAGGATTTTATTTTTATTTTTTATTTTTTTCTGCGCATAGTAAGGCCAAAAATAATTAATGAATTGATTCTCAGGCACCGCCGCTCTCATAAAATAGGGGCCGCCTAACTCTTTTTATTTGAAATCCAAACAACCAACGATCAAATAATTCAAATCGCAGCCGATTCGTGTTCAAGTGGTGGGTTCGTGGCGAGTTCTCCGTTTGCGGAAGTGCCGGAATTCGCTATTTCCGGTTTACGCTTTTAGCACGTGGTAATGTAATAATTACGACAGGAATACCACTTCGAAACGAACTACGGCGAGTTAAGGCAGTGCGCTGCTGGGGAGATGATAGGCCTCAGTATTTACGCAAAAAACATGATTAAATAAAGCGAACTAATGTCATTCATTAAAGCAGGTTGCATTATTTACAGTTATTTATAAGTTTACAGACAAACGAGTCGTGCCGTTTCTTCACCGGCAAATTCCGTGATTTGAAAAAACACGATGTTGTTGACATACTATATTTCGTGACAAAATTGTCAGAAAATGGGCTGTATTGTCCATAGAATGTGATAAAACAATTGGGCAAATGGCCGAAAAAATATTCATTGATGAGGATGAATCGGCCGAGTCGATACCGACAAATATAAACCCCTATATTTGTGAAAATGACATTGACACTTTTCTCCAAACTCTCTGAAGGACCACCAGTTTCAACCATTTGACCCAGCTCAGCCCAAGGACATCCAAGCACTCTATGACCAATTAAAAACAATTGATGATTCGATTGATGGATCTGAAAGTACTAGTGCTCAATTCAAATCCAAAGCTGGTTTGCCCAAATTTATTGAGCATTGCTGCACCTTGAAACATTATACTTTCACAATTAAAAAGTGTGGTGACTCAAGTTGCGATATTTTCAAAGCATGTCGCTTGCCAACAGAAACATTCTCAGAGCTTCATGCATTACCAGACCCAGTACCAGAACCATACGAGGAACATTACAAATCATTTAATGAGCTGTATGGAAAAGAGACATCAGAAATGTATACTATAGACCCTCCCTTGTTACCAAGACAAAAATTTCTCACTGTATTCCATTCACACCGTCAGCACAGACTGCGAATAATGTCAAACGAGTTTTGAAGTGCACTGAATGTGATAAATCCAGGTTGCTTTATGGTGACAAGAAAGTCAATGACTTGGCTGTGCTAGACCGTTTTCTCGAACTTTATGACTATTCATGTGGTTCCACACTTAAAGAGCTCATGCACCCAAAAGCACCTACAATAAACCGCATTCTTGAGAGGGTGTATGTTCTACAGAACTTTAAATGCTCTGACCAAATCGAAATTCCATATTTCAGTTGTAAATCCTTCCCAGAGATCTGCATAAAATGTGGTGGAATGGAAGATTTGGACAAGGTTGATGGTTGCCATCCACAGTGTAAGACGTGTCTTGAAAAATTTCAGACAGTGCTATCTCGTAAGCGCAACTTCTCTAGTGAGAAACAGGAGAAGTTGAAAGCTAAACGAAACAAGGCAAAATGAGCATGTCTGCAATTTCCCAAGACGCATTTAAACAGTGTGAATGGCAAACATCAGTTTAATACCTCACTATATTTAATATAATCATTCCATTTTCCGTCCTTTCATTTGCTTAGCTTTAAGAGGAACAACCTCGATGTTATTTTAGAAGTAGGATACTTCAATGCATATATTTTATTTTATACACTTTTCCAGTTTAATTTCACTACGAGTCTGTTGTTTTGTTTTGTTTATTGGTTCGCAGTTTCAATTATAAAATGATTCCACAATTAATTGAGCCTTCTGGTCTTGATTTCGGGGATCCCAGATGTATGTCTGAACTGGCTGCTGGAAATAAAAAACAAAAATAAAAACCGCCCTCCCTCATTCATTTGAAACAAAAAAAAATTGCCTGAGAATCAATTCATTAATTTTGTTTGGCCTAAGCATGGACAAAGATACCTTCCTCTGTCTAGTAATAACCAGAAATGTAGAGGGAACTGTTATGCATATAAACTCATTTAGTCTTATATAACGAGAGGCCGATCACGATCGGCAGATGTTAACACCCATCCCTTGGCGATAAAAATTTACTATGATCGGAATCATAAATAAGAGTTTTGGTGTTGAATTATATGAGTATACTGTATGTACTATTATAGACAAATGTACATAACACAAATATTGGAATGTATGGGTCACCGGCATTTATATAAGAGAATGCACTGGTACAAGATATGTAATGCTAAACCACCACAGCCTTGGGTTAAATGTGAAAGATGTGACCTGAACATGGAATACTTGGGTTAAGAGAGTCCAAGTCTACTGCTAATATCATGTGATGTTTATTGTTGAATCTTTATTTTAAATTAGATACCATAGCCTTCTTTATCAGATTATTTGCACATTGGCATAAGAGACATCAGAAAATGATATAGCCTTATCAATAGCTAAGTAGTCCAAAGGCATGGCATAAAATTGGTGAATTGGATTTAATGTTGCTCCAAACAGATTTACAGGTACATAACAAGATTTTGGACCGATTTAAACAAATTTAGTGTGGTGATTCGGGGTACCCTTGGCAGAGTTATAATGGTGTTAGTTTTTATCCGGACATCACAATATGTGTACCATACTATGGTGAATTGGATTTAATGTTGCTCCAAACAGATTTACCAGTACATAACACAAGATTTTGGACCGATTTAAACAAATTTGGTGTGGTGATTCGGGGTACCCATTGGCAGAGTTATAATGGTGTTAGTTTTTCAAACTTAAAAAAATAATTATTTTTAATTATTTAAAAAAAGGGACACATTGGGAACCTTTTTAATCAACTTGTATCATAATCATCAATATCTAAATGAAAACAAGTGGTCAATACGGACATCACAATATGGTATAGGTACACATAAAAATCAAAATAAATTAATCAATCAATGGGGCAAAGAGTGTGTCAAAATAAACCAATATAAAATGAGACATGGTATCAGATGAAAGTATCAGGAATGTTGAGATGTGTTAATCTTTAACTACAGAAATCCATGCAAGTGAATGAGGAGAAACCTGGAGATAACATAAGAATGATTAATTGAAATTTAAAATGAGAACATCCCTACAAATGAATAATAGAGTATTCCAATTAAAACTTTAGAACTGAATGGGACAGTCCATTGAATCATGAATGGGTACAGCTTCACCACTATCATAGAGCTATGTCCTATATACAGTGGCTAAAAATAACTAATATTTCAATAAGACATCAGTTCTGCAGTCTCTCAGAACACTATCTATGCAGTTAAGCTTGCATTACTGGTAGTTAATTGTAATCTACATGTACCTGGGTTATAAAAAACTCAAATCTGTTCAATTCTTAGTTGAAAAAGGGCCATAACTCTGGTATAACAAATCAGATCTAACCCATATTCGAACTCTATCTGTATTTTGAGTTGAGAAACTCACATACAAAATTTGGTTCCTATCAGTTGAAAAATTGTTGATTTAACGAAGCATTCATGAATTCTATGTCAAAGGGCCATAACTCCATAAAAAAAATATCGGATCAAACCCATATTCGAACTCGATATGTATTTTGGACTGAGCAACTCACATACCAAATTTGGTTACAGTCAGATAATATTTTTTTGAGTTATGGCAGCATACATGAATTCTAAGTTGAAAAAGGGCCATAACTCAGTTAAAAATAGTCGGATCAAACCCATATTCGAACTCGATCTGTCTTTTGTGCTGAGAAATTCATATACAAATATGTTCCGATCAGATATAAAATGTTTGAGTTATCGCACCATGCGTAAAGTGTCTACAGACAGACAGACGGACGTTTGTACGGACGGACGGACTAACGACGAGTGGACAATCCGGACAACGACACTATGTTTACCATACTATGGTATGGGTAAACATAAAAATGACATTGTACTACCAGTGTATGACTCAGTCTGAGTAAACTCATACCTAAATATTCATTACAACATTGAATATTAGGTCTGACGGATAACATCGCTATCTCATTTCCAAGTCCTCGGGATTCCGTAATCTGATTGATTGCGTAAATTATTTTCCGTCCAATGAAACCGCATGGGTTAATAACAAGTGTTAGTGGGCGGAGACTACCATAATGTCACCTCTAAATATAGTAACAGAGTCGGCATTTCTCCGATCGAAAGCGATGCTTGCAAATACAACAGACAGAAAAAATGGCTTCGAAATTATATATTCGGTACGATTCGGATTAATTTGAAGGATTTGCTAGACCTGATAGATAGGCCTGCGCATGGTACCAACTTGGCCTCCCATAAATATAAATAGAACTCACTCATGTCCGTGTATTGGTTTGCAAATCAAATTATTTGTCGTAAAAAAAGTCATCTGAAAGTTAAACACCGAGGAAATGACTTAATTTTATGCTTTTAAATAGTTCTAAAGCATCATTTTTGATGACGACCTTATTTTTTGCTCTCGGATGCAGCTTTCCGGTTGATGCAGCGAGTTCATCTCCCGAAAAAGAATAGTCGCACACACGACAAATATTATCTTCTGTCAGTTTATGTCGCGACACGGGCCATTGTTATTGGGAAGCACAACAGATAACACGTGGGGACACCTGTCAATCATCGATGTATTTTTTTTAATCCGTGACGTCATTTTGGGGAAGCTCTTCGCTGAATAGAAATGGTTTTCGCGACATTAGCTCCAGACTCTATATTTCAAATACAGAGTCGACGTTCACCCAGACTGTGTATGACTGGGATTACCTAACAATATATAATGACCCTGACATTAACTACTGTTAGTGTTGTCTAAAAACTGATACCTCCCCATTCTAATATGTGATCCTGAATTAGGTCATGTGCCTTTCAATTGTATAAAGTTACAATTAGTGTAAAGTTGTTCACAATGAATAATCATTTCTTCTTATTTGTAGTCATCTACTTCATGTTGTAAGCCTGCAAGTCACTTTTTAACACATTACATGTTAGAGCTCAATGCACACTAATATTCAACACATATCTGCTATGGACATGTTGATAAAATTAAAAAAAAAAAAAAAAAAAAAATTCTTTTTTCAAATTTTTTTTTTCGTAAGTTTTTTTGTCATAACATCAGGCATTGCAATAAAAAGGCCTAATGCGGCCCTTTTTATTGAATGCGGCGGGGCCTGAGAACCAAAACCTTTTCTTTTTTTTGGCCTTACCGCTCATTTTTATATGCCCATTTTTAAAAACTGAGCATTTTATGTTATTGGTCTAGCCGTCCGTGTGTCTTTCCACTGTCAGAGCTACATTGTTGGTATGCAGTCAAGAATAATGTTCATTGTGGGGTGATTTCAAATTGTGGGGTACAATCCAGAATGTTATTTTTCATCTCTTGTTATATTAATTACAGAGTGGCGACTGGGGAAAAATAAGTTTTTCAGCCCTCAAGAAAAAATAGACATATTGTCCATACTCGGGACATCAACGGACATCCATCGTGATTGCGTGAGATTTCATCAATATTCCTATGGATTGACTGTTGTTTTATTTTTCAATTCCCTGTTAACATGATTTTTAAGTCATATATGTGCCACCCACAATGCTCAATTGTACTGACTTGACACTGGGGTGAATTTCGTTGATTTTGCACCCCACAGCCCTGACAGAGGTGCAGCCCATATTGTAGCTGTGGTGGGTATGTCCAACTGTCCGTTCACTTATTTCGTTTCCGGATGATAACTTTAGTAAGTCTGAACTGAATGATATTTGATAAGTGAGTTTACGAGCCCAAAATACAGGTAAATTTTGAATAACAGTTCAGAATTAAATTTTGTATGCGAATTTGGGTTCGTCCATCAATTTTCACCAGCGTTATGGCCCTTTGTTGGAATTTGATCCCGGTTTTCATTTCCGGATGATAGCTTTAGTAAGTCTTAACTGAATGGAATGAACTTTGGTATGTGAGTTTACTAGCACAAAATACTGGTCCAGTTCGAATTTTGGTTCCACCCGTCAATTTTCACCAGATTTATGGCCCTTTGTTTGAATTACCACATATTTTGCCATGCCCCAGCGATGCTGTTGCTTCCAGTATTATGGGCCTTTGTGGAAATTTACAACCGTAAAATTTGGGTCAAGTTCGATTTTGGTTTCTGCACTCACATTTTTACCGGAGTTACAGCAGGCCTTCTTTGACTTGGAAATTTGGGTTTTCTTTGTTTTTGTTTCCAGATGATAACGTCAGTTAATGTCGACTGAACGGAATGAGATTTAGTGCATTATCTTTTAAGATGCACTTCAGATGGTCCATATTTGGGCTAAATCAGACATAGGTGTGACTTGTTATAAAGGCTTAAAAATCATTAAGAGTTATAGATACACTTCTGCTGAAATGAAGGGGCCTACTGTTACGGTACTGAATTGGACGAGTGTGTCGGTGAAAGAAAAGAATGCATCATACCAATTACGATATGTGCAGCACAACCACAGCAAGGACTCACAAGTCAAATTTGTATATATATATATATAGATTTCAATTACCTATAACACCTTGTTTACAGATGAACCTGTTATGTCATCATCATCATTGAATTCCACAACGGTGAAAATCGAGTGGAGAAATTTCAACATCAATGCTGCAATCGGAGATTATACAATTGTGTTATCGAGATATGATGAACAGGATGAAGTAATGATGCAGCAGGTTGATCAGAAAGCCGATCAATGCATTTTCTCTGATTTAGGTGAGTAGCCTCGGTTGAGTGTGCCTGTAATTTGCAGAATGAGGTACCCAGAGGGTCAATTTAGTGATGCTATCCCACATAGCGGACTAGCATCACCAAATTTACCCTCTTGGGACCTCATTCTGCATGGTCTCATCTGCTATGGGAGATTGAAGTTCCCATATGGTGAATATTGCAAGATACGCCCATTGGGAACCTCGATTATGCAATGTGTCGTCTGCCAATTTGGGGATATAGAGAAACTAAACTATAAGAAATAAAATCTATGTGAAGAAGTTTCTATTGAAATTTGATAATAAAGAAACTTTCCAGAGAAGACAGTGCCTAAGCAGAATGAGGTCCCCAGAGGGGGAATTTAGTGATGGTAACCCACTATGTTGGATAGGGTCACTAAATTCACCCTCTGTTCTCGGTCATTTATGTCGTTTAATGTTTAATGTTATCAAGTTATTTACTGTTGGCTGTAATACCATGACCATATTTGCAAAAAGACTTTGCTTTCTGTTCCACAGATAACCGCTCAGTATATAGTGTGTCAGTAGAAGCGAGAAATACCTCATTTAACGTGTCTCAACGAAAGAAAATCAGGTTCAACATAACGCAAATACCTCCTCCAAAGATCTTGACTGCTGAAGTGAAGGGGCCAACTGTTATGGTACTGAATTGGACGAGTGTGTCGGTGAAAGAAAAGAATGCATCGTACCAATTACGATATGTGCAGCACAGCCACAGCAAGGACTCGCAAGGCAAATTTGTTCAGTGGTACGTTCTGTTTATACGTTAACCCTTTACCCAACAAACCGGCCAAATAAAGATTCAACAGCCTAAAATATCTTCGGTCTGTCTCAATAGAACCATACAAATATGGATATCATTGGAACCGGCTCCTTGACCACATTGTGATGGTTACAACAGTCCTTCCCAGGAGACGGGAGTGATTGCTCTCGCACCCGTATGCACTCGTAATTTTCAATTCACTGGTGCTAAAATTCGCACCCGTCCTTCTTCACAAAATACTAATGGAGACTGTAATTGTTGGTTCAATATTGAACTATTTTAAGGTTTATTTAGATGCTTTAACATCTCAGTGCAACTATGGCATATTAAAGTGTAACTAGACATAGGTCTATTCCACAATGACTTTTTGTTTGAGCAAAAACCCAACTTACATGTACAATTATGGTATCGTATGGGTGCCATATTACACCCGTCTTCTGCATTACGGGAGCAAATAAATGCTCTCGGTGTGTTTTCCTCATGGGAAGGACTGTTACAGTTATGCCCTGTGCTAATGCATTCTCTTATATATGCGAGTCGATCATAGGTCGCCTCGCATATATAAGAGAATGCATTGGCCTAAAAAAAATCTTTTTTTACCATTTTATCTTACATTCTTTAACAATTTTATAATTTTTAATGTGTTAAGCCAATGAATTCTCTTATATATGCGAGGCGACCTATGGTCGACTCGCATATATAAGAGAATGCATTGGCACAGGGCCCTTCTGTTGGGTAAAGGGTTAATCTATTGCAGACTTTGCATTTTGATAGGGTCTACAGGCCTCTAGATTACTGTAATGTGGGCACATTTGGAAGAACCATGGTTCAGCCTGGTAGGAGGATAAAATTTCAATATTTAGACTATAAGTCATTGCATTCATTTTCCGAGAATGATTAATTCCAGGATAATATTTCATTTGTATCGATATGAGAATCAACATTTCAAGTGTTTCTCGATACTACAGGTATACAAAGTTTATTAAACATAGCTATGGTCAAAATTCCATTCTCATTTTTATTTTGGGCACGTTTCCATATCAAGCCTGAGTTTAGTGTGCCTGTCATTTGCAGAATGAGGTCCCCAGAAGGTGAATTTAGCAAGGCGGGCTAGCATCACCAAATTCACCCTCTGGGGACCTCATTCTGCATGGCGTCATCTCCTATGGGAGACATAGACTCAGATTGAAGTTCTCGAATGGTGAATATTGTGATGTAATTATGCAATGTGTCATCTGCCAATTTGGGGATAATGAGAAACTAAACTAAACAAGGAATAGAATCTCTGTGAAGAAGTTTTATATAAATTTGATAATAAGGAAACTTTCCAGAGAAGATGAGGCCTAAGCAGGGATAGCGTCACTAAATTCACCCACTTTGGAATCTAACATGCCTCATCATTAAATTTGCGATGGGACACTTTTCCTAAATTCAACGGCTGCTTTATTATTAGTGTTGAAACAATTTGTCGATTAGTTGACATCAACAAATTGTTTACCAAAAGTCGACTCTAGAATCGCAGGTTGATTATTTGCATTTGTATATTAAATTGATCATGCACTTTGTTTTAAGGGAACAATGGTACAATATAACATACCAACAACGGCAAGAACAGTGTTGAAAGTTAAAACAAAGCTGCGCTATAATAGTAGAATTACTTACAGAAACACCAGTTATGAAATTGACAATGTCGCTAATCAATAAATATCGTTGTGCGATGGCCGATCAACGATAACCGTATCAGCTAACCCGCTTTGAATCCTTTAATGTTCTTTCAATTTGTGTCGCGTCACTATACACAATGAAACCCATTGAAGCCAACTTAGCCAAGACACCCGGTATTAATTAGCTGGATGGATACAAATTAAGTAGCAAAGGCTAGCTGAGGCCTGCAGAATGAGGTCCCCAGAGGATCAATTTGGTGACACTAGCCCGCTGTACGGGGTCGTCACTTAATTCAACCTCTGGGGACCTCATTCTGAAAATGTCCGGCATCATATTCTCAGGCCTGCAGAAGAGATAAACGATAGTTAAAATAGATTTTTAGTCGAGTTTTTCAAAAACTCGACTTATGGTTTGACGAGGGACGGTTGGCGGGCGGGCGGGCGGGCGGGCGGACCTAAAGAATGCCATATAACTTTGACATTTGTAAACGGATTCAAAAAATTTGGGGTATGGCAGTTGCTCCCAATGACTATTTACTGCCTGTAGAAAATGGGTCACGTCCGAACTTTTTTACAAGAGTTATCCATCTTAGATGGTTTTCAATAATATTTGGTATATGAGACTCTTGCAACAATATCTCGGACGAGTTCGAAAACCAGATTTGTCCGAAAAAAAATTCCGGAGTTATGGGTCTTAGTTTGTCTATTTTTAGCAATTTTATCACCGTTAGCGCGATAACTCGATGAAATATTAACCGATTTCAACAATATTTGGTATATGAGTCTCCTGCAACAATATCTCGGACGAGTTTGAAAACTCCAAATTTTTTTCGCAGAGTTATGGGTCTTAGTTTGTCTATTTTTAGCAATGTTATCACCGTTAGCGCGATAACTCGATAAAAGCATCTTAGATGCGTACCCCTTGTTATTTTTCAGCTTGGTGAGCCATGCGAAGGTGGATCAATTGAAGCCGTTCACTAAATATGAGTTCCAGGTACGAGCGGAGGTCGATTCGTCCGTCAGTATCTTCAGTGAATCAGTTCTTGCTCAAACAGAGGAAGATGGTAAGTTAACCCTTCTATACTCAATGGATCCTCCCATACTGTTATTAACCCTTTACCCAACAAACCGGCCAAAACCGGCCAAATAAAGCTTCAACAGCCTAAATTATCTTCGGTCTGTCTCAATAGAACCATACAAATATGGATATCATTGGAACCGGCTCCTTGACCACATTGTGATAGTTACAGTTATGCCCTGTGCCAATGCATTCTCTTATATATGCGAGTCGACCATAGGTCGCCTCGCATATATAAGAGAATGCATTGGCCTAAAAAAATATCTTTTTTTACCATTTTTTCTTACATTCTTTAACAATTTTATAATTTTTAATGTGTTAAGCCAATGCATTCTCTTATATATGCGAGGCGACCTATGGTCGACTCGCATATATAAGAGAATGCATTGGCACAGGGCCGTTCTGTTGGGTAAAGGGTTAAAGTGTACATTGGAATGGTCTATTATTCATCTGGAGGGGTTTTAAGATGGAGGTAAAGTGGCAACATTTGAATGGGGAATTCAGTGTTAATTTTTATGTGTACCCATACCATAGTATGCAATAAACAACAGATGGCTAGCAACAGTGAGTATCAGATTTCATTATCAATAATAAAGGTTAAAGGTCTCTTTCTCACTGATAGCACAGGTAATTAATTGTAAGCTGCTTCTGGTTATATATTGTAAGCAAATCTCAAATCTTTTCAATTCTTAGTTAAAACGGGGCCATAACTCTGGTATAAAAACAGGATCTACTCCATATTCAAACTCGATCTGTATTTTGAGTTGACAAACTCACATACCAAATTTGGTTCCTATCAGATGAAAACTGGTAGATTTATCGAAGATGCATGAATTCTTTGTCAAAGGGCCATAACTCCATTAAAAATAATCTGATCAAACCCATATTCGAACTCGAACTGTATTTTAGGTGGAGAAACTGACATACCAAATTTGGTTCTGATCAGATCATTTTTTTTTAAGTCGAAAAAGGGCCATAACTCCGTAAAAAAAACTCAGATCAAATCCATATTCGAACTCGATCTGTATTTTGGGCCGAGAAACTCACGTACCAAATTTGGTTCGATCAGATAGAAAATATTTCAGTTATCGCACCATGTTGTTTATTGCATTTCCATTGTGTGTGGACCCTGTTGGCTCAGGACTCCCACACAGCTCTCTGATTTAGAAGTGTTCAAGTGACATACCTGGTACAGTCCCCTAATTTTATAGAGGTAAAATTGTTAACCCTGGTCATCAATTTTATGCTTTTGTATATTTTTCATGGAGTCATTCTCCTATTATATCCCCTTCACTTGTACGGTATGGACTTTTGTAGTTAAAATGAACACTTCTCAACATTCCTGATACCTTGTGTTTTGTTCGTCATTAGTGTCATAAAATTATACTAGTGAGAGGAGGGTATTCTAAGTGATTTAGCACTTGTCCTCCAATCCCGTTTTTCATAAACTAATTTAATTTATGAACAAATAAAATATATTTAAACAAACATTCCTGATACTTAGTAGAAATACCTTTCATCTGATATATCTCATTTTATTGAGATGTATGTAAATTTGGTATGTGAGTTTCTCAGCCCAAAATACAGATAGAGTTCGAATTTGGGTTTGATCCATTTTTTAAAACAGAGTTATGGCTTATTTTTTTAAGTTAAAAAAATTTGAAAAACTAACAACATTATAACTCTGCCAAGGGAACCCCGAATCACCACACTAAATTTGTTTAAATCGGTCCAAAATCTTGTGTTATGTACTGGTAAATCTGTTTGGAGCAACATTAAATCTAATTCAGCAATTCCATCCCCTGCCTTTGGACTACTTAGCTATTGATAAGGCGGCTATATTATTTTCTGATGTCTCTTATGCCAATGTGCAAAAAATCTGATAAAGAAGGCTATGGTATCTAATTTAAAATAAAGATTCAATAATAAACATCACATGATATTAACAGTAGACTTGGACATCTGTGCTGCAGAGTTATATCTTCAGATGGTCTGAGATGATAATTGTTATTGGTTTAATAGAGACGTCAGTGTTCAACATAAACAATTCCTGTGATTTGTTGACAGCTCTGCTATATAATTGATATTAATGGGTCAGCAGTGAGGTGGCTTATCTGTATACTATATTGTTGGTAGAATTTGACACATTATTATTGTAAACTTAAATTGGACTCTCTTAACCCAAGTATTCCATGTCCAGGTCACACCTTTCACATTTAACCCAAGGCTGTGGTGGTTTAGCATTACAGATCCTGTACCAGTGCATTCTCTTATATAAATGCGAGTGACCCATAAATTCCAATAATTTGTGTTATGTACATTTGTCTATAATAGTACATAACAGTATGTTCTATAATTCAACACCAAAACTCTCATTTATGATTCTGATCATAGTAATTTATCGCCACGGGATGGGTTAACATCTGCCGATCGTGATCGGCCTCTCGTTTAATTTCGGATCAATTCAGAGTTAATATAATTATGTCGTTTGAGAATTGCATGAATATTTATTAATCGACATAAAGTTTTTGAACTTTTGAAAACAAAAATAACATGGGTGGCATCATTGACAAATAAGGAGTTGATTGGAAATAGTATATCTGAAAATTTGACAGGCATCATTTTGAAATGACCCACACCCAGGGAAGGATCCAGGGCTGTTTTGATACCTGTTACAGGTTTGGGCGCCCAAACTCTGGAGGCCTAAATGTCCCCAAATTGCAAGTGAATAGTCTTTATTAAAGCTGAATTTTCTATATTTTGAAGGAAATCTTCTATTATAATTCAACAACATGCAATGCAAATCATCAATATTCAGTTGATATAGAGCCTTTATTTCCATAATCAAGTGTGCAGTGAGGAATGTTTTAACCCTTTCATGACTGGGGCTTCTTGAAATTTAGCAAAAATCCTGTGCCAATGCATTCTCTAATACGGTATATGCGAGTCTTCCATCTAAGGAGCCTCGCATATATAAGAGAATACATTGGCTTTTATCTTGACATTGTAAGCCAGTGCATTTTCTTATGCGGAAGACTTGCATATATAAGAGAATGAAATGGCATAGGATCTTTAATGCCGCACTAGTGCAGCTCTTGTCATAAAATGGCTAATGTCCCAATTTATATAGGAACATTCTCAAATGCAGAACAGGTGTCCCCAAAAAATCTCTAGATTCTTCCCTGCCCACACCATCCATTTGGTGCCTGTCATTTACAGACAGTAAAAAAAAAATATTTTGAGTCTTGACTATTACTCATTGCAGTCCCAGCAGCACCCCTAAATTTCACGGCTCAGTTGACCAAGGAGAATAACGTGAAGCTGACGTGGAATTCACCGCAGCCAGCTAATGGGAAAATCACTGGCTATATTCTAGTCTACAGTCTAAACGGCATTAACGAGTGGCTAGAAGAGCCGATCGAGGGTAAGTTCATAATGGTTTCGTACTCAGTGGCATCAAATATGTTGAATTCATACAGTAATGCCCTAAATAATCGACTCCTTTAACCACAGAAGAATTATGGGTAATTTTACAGGATTTAGTCGGAAAATATGGCTTGTTGCCATTCATCGGAAAGCTCTCACTGAGAACTTTCCGAAGAATGGCAACAAGCCATATTTTCCGACTAAATCCTGTAAAATTACCCATAATTCTTCTGTGGTTAAAGAGTCGATTATTTAGGGCATTACTGTAGTTGGCCAGAGAACAGATTTTTTTAATAAAAAACACAGCCATAAGACAGAAGTGCATTTTAGATATTAATAGATACAAATAGACCAATGTGTGAGATTTTTGCCTCTTCATAATATGATCAAGATACCTATGTTTAGAACTATTTTGACACAAAGTATCTAAACCTTTGGATAAATAATTTTTGTTTTCTTCCAAAATTATAATAAATAAAATTAATTTACTCCATAGACATAAATATTTTCTATGTGCTTTCTCTGTGGAGAAATGACCTTTGCGCTGGATGACATCACATATTTCACCTGTTACACTAACTCGAGAGGAGATGTAGCCAGCATATTTATGCCTGATTATTCCATTCAGTGCTCATTCGATTTCGTTGCCCATTTATGACCTTCGTATTGACGGGAATCGCCCAAAAATGTTCCAAAGAGCTAGAACTAAAGAAAACAAAATTATTATTGGAGCTCTAAATCGATCTAAAGGAACAATTTTTTGTGCATTGTCACATATGCTCAGGTTTACCAGACAAGACCATCTACCTTCAAACTGAATGTTTGTTTTTTGGGTATCACATCTGCAAATCCTAATTGGCCTCTCATTGTTGTACAGGAAGCAATTTGATATACACTCTCAGGTTCCCTGACTCTCTGTCAGGACCTCTCACCTTCAATTTGTGAAAGTTTGTGTTTGGGTATCACATCTGTGAATTCTAATTGGCCTCTATTACCTTTAGACTGTGTATGTTTGGGGTATCACATCTGTGAATTCTAATTGGCCTCTTTTACCTTTAGACTGTGTATGTTTGGGGTATCACATATGTGAATTCTAATTGGCCTCTTTTACCTTTAGACTGTGTATGTTTGTATTTGGGGTATCACATCTGTGAATTGTAATCGGCCTCTTTTACCTTTAGACTGTGTATGTTTGGGGTATCACATCTGTGAATTCTAATCGGCCTCTCGTTGTTTTTACAGGCAGCACTTTGACACATACTCTCAGGTTCCCAGACGCGCAGGAAGGACCTCTCACCCTCACCTTTAAACTACGTGCATTAACTACAGCAGGACATGGGCCTTTCTCATCAAACTTCACCATTGACATAGGCAATAGGTCAATGACAGGTATGCTATAAAGTCTCATTTTTTATGTGTACCCATACTATAGTATGGTACACATAGTGTCGACGTCCGGATTGACCACTCGTCGTTTGTCTGTCTGTCTGTCCGTCCGTAGACACTTTACGCATAATGCGATAACTCAAACATTTTCTATCCGATCGGAACCAAATTTTGTATATGGGTTTCTCAGGCCAAAATACAGATCGAGTTCAAATATGGGTTCATCCGACCTTTTTTACAGTGTTATGGCCCTTTTTCGAATTAGAATTCACACATTCTGCCATAACTCAAACATTTTTTATCTGATTGGAACAAAATTTGGTATGTGAGTTTCTCAACCCATTTATTTTATTTTAAGGATTTATTTTAAAGGAGTTATGTAGGTTTATGATGACACACCCCTCACCTGTATAGTTTTTGGAATTGATTGGTTGATCGGTTTAGAAAATAATTAACCCTTCACACACATGCTATATGTTGAACATATTTCTTCTGATCTGCCTCATATTTCTTTCCTAAGTTTTTCTTAGCATGTTCTTCATCTGTATGGTTTTTGGTATTGTTTAATTAACCCTTTTCACTCTTATGTTTACTTAGAATTCACCCAAGCTGCTATGACTCAAACATTTTTCATCTGATCAACACCAAATTTGGTATATGAATTTCTCACCCCTAAATACAAATCAAGTTCGAATATGGGTTTGATCCGATATATTTTAACAGATTTATTGTCCTTTATAATTCAAGTAATTAATACCTGTTTGCTGCTGTGAATTTGAAGAGAACATATCACACAGACCATGTGTGTTATTGAAATGAGTTATGTATTGCTATGGACATTATATACTACATGCTAAGCCTGACAGTGGTGACTGCCAGGCTTTGTTTATCATATGTCAAACTGTGATTGATGACTCTCTGGTCCAGTTCTGTTTTCTGTTTGGGTAAGATTAACCCCATACTATCCGATTTGATAACTCAAATATTTCCATTGATTATGTTTATATTTCTTGGCATATTTTATGATAACACACCCCTAACAAGTAATGGGCCATGCAACCAGTCATGAAAACCATGCACTCGCAGAGGTGATGTGCCAAATAATAGTGTGGAGAAAATTTCCAAACATCACTATTGTTTGGTAAAAAGATTGACATTGCCATCACAGTCCAAGGTTTGGGCGATTACATGCCAATGTAGTCAATTATGATTACAATTATTTTTGATTTACATTATTATGATTTTTTCCAATGTAATCGATTACAATGACTTTAGTAAATGTAATTGATTAATTATCGATTACATCTGATTACACTTGTTAGTTTCCAACCATTTTGATTGCATAGGAATAAATAATGAAATAAATCAAATTAAAATATCAAATTTTATTGGCATCACTATTATTGATTTCAACCAAACATTTCACCCATCACTATTTAATATTAGCATATTCAAACAGCATATCAAGATTTACAACATTATATGACCTGATATGATACATGTCCTACAGTAATGCTCTAAATAGTCGACTCCTTAACCACAGCAGAATTATGGGTAATTTTTCAAGACTTTCATCGGGAAGCTCTCATTGAGACCTTTCCGATGAATGACAACAAGCCATATTTCCGACTAAATCCTGAAAAATTACCCATAATTCTGCTGTGGTTAAGGGGTCGATTATTTAGAGCATTACTGTAAGTAAATGACTAAGTCCTGCCCTAAGTAAATGACTCATCAAACCTGGGTAGCACCCCATTTAAACCACATTTCAGATAGACTGTTATAAACCGCAAGACAACCAGAGGAGAATGTGGTTAAAATGTATGTAATCGTCAACTGGTATGAAACAGTAACTTCCAGTACATTTTGAAAAACAAATGAAACAGTCAGCAGTTAGCTACAGTGTATCAGCAGTGAAGGAATATAACCAGGGTTTCTTTACTGCCTATAATCACAGTCACACAGCATTCAGTTATGGTTTGACTGCAGTTATAAACGCATTAATACCATAGTTACTGGGTCAATTACTCAAGGCAGTACATTATCTCAGCATTTTGTATTTCGATTCACCTGTGTACCGGTTGTATCTCCCAGCCTGAGTTTAGTGTCCCTGTCATTTGCAGAATGAAGTCCCCGGACTGTGAAGTTAGTGACGCTATCCCGCATAGCAGGCTAGCATAACAAAATTCACCCTCTGGGAACCTCATTCTGCATTGCTTCATCTGCTATGGGAGACATAGACTCAGATTGATGTTCCCAAATGGTGAATATTGTGATGTACACCCATTGGGATCCTCGATTAAGCAATGTGTCGTCTGCCAAATTGGCGATTTCCATAGAAATTTGATAATAAAGAAGACGAGGCCAAAGCAGAATGAGGTCCCCAGAGGTTGAATTTAGTGATGCTAGCCCGTCATGTGGGATAGCGTCACTAAATTCACCCTCTGGGGACCTCATTCTGCAAATGACAGACACCCTAAACTCAGACTTGTGTATCTCCCAACCCTAGATCATTGTCTTATGTGCTGGTTATTTGCTTTGTTTCAGCTATACAAGAACCTCCCAGACCAGGGCAGCAACCTTTTGTTATTGTTGGTATTATTGCTGGAGTCGTAGCACTCGTTACGTCTGTCATTTTCATTATCTGGATCTGTCTGAGGTAAGCGGCGAGTTTAATTACATGTAGGGTTTAATATATTCCCGGATTTTGCGGAACCGGGAACGGGACTGAAAACGTCATCAGAACTGGGAACCGGGAATTTTCCCTGGTAATTTACAGACCAACAGGAATGACTGACAACTGAATATTTCGTTGTTTAAAGAAACAGAAACACAAGTAGGGCACATAACATATTCTTTATATTCTTATGTCAGACTTATTTTCAGGTACATACATCAAAATAAACAAATAAAAGCATACCATCTTCCAAAGTTCCTAACTTCCGAAGTTCCGACCGCGTAATTTCGCGGCATAAACACTCAACTAAAACGTGTAACAAAGGTCCAATGTTTTATTCTCCAACTTCCTGTTACAGAATAGATAACTAAATTGATGAATACGCGATATTAATCACATTGAGTCAGTTAACTGTTTTTGCTGCCGAAGTACTTCCTTAGAAAAAGGAGATCGCACAACGATCGATCACTAAGACGTGAGCGAATTTTTGTTGCAAACTGGCCAGCCGCAGAAAAGGAACGTTCAACTTCAACCGAGGTGGGTGTTCCACTCATTAATGCCTCAAATAAGAAATTTAGATTGGGCGTTCTTTTCTTGTTTGCTTCGAATAGTTTAAACTCCGCGTTTATTTTTGGTTCCGCGTCCTTGCCGGAATGACTATGAGTAGCCACCAATTTATCAATATATTCCTGTTCAAGGGTGGGAACACTCGTGACCACAGGTTTTTCAACGCTCGCAACCACAGGTTTTTCAACGCTCGCAACCACGGGGTTTCCGTCCGAAGTTTGCTTCTATGTATCATTATTTCCATCTAAGTCAACAGTGGGTTTCATCCTACCAAGTTCCGATTTCGCCAGGCGAGTACGTGCAGTTTTTGATGAAAGTTCGAAGAAAGTACTGCTGCTGGTCTCATGCGAAGGGTCGTGTGAATAGCGTAACAACGATACTAAGTTCTTGTCTCTGCGTTTAGCCAGCCTATCTTTCAAGCGAATGAGCATTTGCGTGCTGATTTCAGTGTTCAAATTCTCAAGCTGTTTGAATACAAATTCCAACATGCCATCAGCAGAAATAAAGGTGATGTCCCGACGACAGAGGGCTTCGTTAGCAACAGTTATTGGTCGCAATGTATCCTGAATCATGCAAACTCCTTTAAACTCGGAATCTGTGATGGTAGAACTGCATTTTATATCCACGAATGCCTTGGCCATACACGAACAGAGCTTTATAAAACGCGCAAACATCTGTTCTATGCTATTCCAACTTGTCTTAATGTCCAAAATCGACTCAACTCTTCGCCATGTTCCGCTTTGACGTATGTTTGCAAGATCTCTTCAACCCGACCACGCCTGAACTTCTTGCAGTCCGTCGGAACATTCTTTACCAAATCATTGTAGCTGTCTATCAATTCTGGTGGGTCTTCATCTTCGGCAGTTATATCGGCTCCTTCCTGGAATTCATCGTCATCCTCAGAATCTATGACATGATCCTCGGCTGGCTCTACAGTTTCTACTTCGACATTCTCGTCAGTTTCGGTATCCTCATTCTGATCGCTAGTTTGGCCTTTGTACAGAATATCACTCACAGCGAGGTGAATGCCGTGACTGTAACAAACGACGGGAATTGTTGGCATTAGTCAACCAAATTTTAACATTACAGAAGCACCGTCATTGGTACTAATAGCACAGTCAGAATCTATAGAAATGTTGAACTCAACCAGATGTTCCCTGACCAACGTAACCATTGCTTCTGCTGTAAATTTCCCCAACACGCACTTTAATCCCGTGTTCCATACTTTCGCACCGAATACATGAAGATTTAGATTCATATATCGCCTGTTTCTAACGCTCGTCCATTCGTCAAGTGTTAACGAAAACCTTTCACCTGCCGCAATTCTTTGTTTAAATTCAACGGCCATCTGTCCCCTTACTTCTTTTGCAAATCCCTGAATGAGAAGCATGGCGTCTGTTGGATTTCGGGGCAAATTGTGCCCATCTCGGCTGAGCGATGCACGGATGTATTCGCTATTCACTATCCCATGAATAGAGAAACTGTCAACCGCAGATAGCTTCGCCAAAATCTTGCCAAGACTGTCCACTTTTTTCACAAGAAAGTCACCCACTGACAATTGTCTGGGGACTTTCTGAGGCGGCAACGTTTCAGTCTTCACTTCTTGTCCAGTGGGCCGCTTTACTATGACAATGTCATGGACCGATCGCAAATGCTTTGACAGCCCCCCCTGTGGAGTCAACGGTAACACTCAGGAGCTTCATGCACTTTTTGCACCGTGCTTTGTCTGGATGCACTTTCTCAAAGTACTCCCATACCGGCGATAGATTTTGCCTACTCGCTATTCGGTCAAATTCGTTGGTAAACTTGTTCTGTTATATAATCACAGCCGATTTGCAGGTGAGCACTGAGCACACAATAAATGATTCTGAATTTCTGATAAATCTGACGTCATGCACTTCACAGTTAAAGACTAAAGAGTGAATACATGTCACCTTTGGGCTTTGGCACGTGAATTGCGTCATTCTTATTTATAGACACTCAAATTGCTCAATGTCCCTCATGTTAGTCACATTGTGGCATTACACAACCATGTTCATCCCGTGACTCTGAGTCCCGTGACCAACGAGTCTGCGAATGGGACACCACCGATCACGAGTGAGTGACTCGTGAGTGACGCGACTGCATGCGTCGATGCCAATCATGACTCTTTAAATTGTTGACCCTGCTTAATGAGGGGACAGACATTAATATTCACGTTTTGTTCTATGAAAAGAAATCATATATTGGCTCTAATATCGAACGAATTACGCTAATTATATAGGGACTTTGATTCCCGGTTCTGCTCATTGAATTTCCCGGGAATCGGGACCGGAACCGGGAATTCTCGGTCCCGGGATTAATCCCTAATTACATGTCTGTTCAGTTGGTCTGTTACTGAAAAACACACATGATGTAAATTATGTTCGCCTCAACAATAAAAACATCAAAGCTCCCAAAACATTATCAACTTATCCTGTGTAATAAACTGTGAACATGTTGTTTTATTTTTAGTTAATGATGTGTTTTTTGTGCTTCGAGATTCAGAGGTTTCAAATGGTGGTGAATTATAGTATTTTAATCATATTTTATGGCATAGATTGCTATCAAAACTGTATACCAAGTCACTATAAAAAATAATAATCGGTGACTCGAAAATTAAGTGGGCTTTAAGCGCTATATAAAAACTATACATTATTATTAGCTCAACTTACTTTTGTAAGTTTGAGCTATTGCCATGGCTTGGCGTCCGTCGTGCGTGTGTTCGTGTGTCCGTCAACAATTTCCTTTGGCGCGGGCTACAGGTCGTACCTTTGGTCTGATCTTTATGAAATTTTGCATGAATGTTGACATTGACATGTTGATGGGAACGAGTCATTTTGGGGTCATTCGGCCAAAAAACATGGCCGTCAGCAGCCATCTTGGATTTTACTCTTTGCATGACTAAATCATTTGGCGCAGGCTACAGGTCGTAGTTTTGATCGGAACTTCATGAAATTTGTCATGGATGTTAACAATGACATGTAGATGGGAACGAGTGATTTTGGGGTTGTTCGGCCAAAAAAGATGGCCGCCATCAGCCATCTTGGATTTTACTCTTTGCATGACTAAATCGCGGGCTACAGGTCGTACCTTTGGTCTGATCTTTATGAAATTTGTCATGAATGTTGACATGTAGATGGGAACGAGTCATTTTGGGGTCATTCTGCCAAAAAACATGGCCGCTGGTGGCCATCTTGGATTTTACTCTTTGCATGACTAAATTCTTTGGCGCGGGCTACAGGTTGTAGCTTTGGTCAGAACTTCATGAAATTTGTCATGGATGTTAACAATGACATGTAGATGGGAACGAGTGATTTTGGGGTCATTCGGCCAAAAAACATGGCCGCCAGCAACCATCTTGGATTTTACTCTTTGCATGACTAAATCCTTTGGCGCGGGTTACAGGTCGTACCTTTGGTCTGACCTTTATGAAATTTGTTATGAATATTGATATTGACATGTATATGGGAACGAGTCATTTTGGGGTCGTTCGGCCAAAAAACATGGCCGCTGGCAGCCATCTTGGATTTTACTCTTTGCATGACTAAATCCTTTGGCGCAGGCTACAGGTCGTAGTTTTGATCAGAACTTCATGAAATTTGTCATGGATGTTAACAATGACATGTAGATGGGAACGAGTGATTTTGGGGTTGTTCGGCCAAAAAACATGGCCGCCAGCAGCCATCATGGATTTTACTCTTTGCATTACTAAATCCTTTGGCGCGGGCTACAGGTCGTACCTATGGTCTGATCTTTATGAATTTTGTCATGAATGTTGACATTGACATGTAGATGGGAACGAGTCATTTTGGGGTAATTCAGCCAAAAAACATGGCCGCTGGTGGCCATTTTGAATTTCAAAATTCAATCCATTGGCGCGGTCTACAGGTCGTGCTGTTCGTCTGATCATCATGAAATTTGTCATGGATGTTAACAATGACATGTAGATGGGAACGAGTGATTTTGAGGTCGTTCAGCCAAAAAACATGGCCGCCAGCAGCCATCTTGGATTTTACTCTTTGCATGACTAAATTCTTTGGCGCGGGCTACAGGTTGTAGCTTTGGTCAGAACTTCATGAAATTTGTCATGGATATTGATATTGACATGTATATGGGAACGAGTCATTTTGGGGTCATACGGCCAAAAAACATGGCCGCTGGCAGCCATCTTGGATTTCAAAATTCAATCCATTGGCACAGGCTACAGGTCGTACTGTTTGTCTGATCATCATGATATTTATCATGGATGTTAATATTAACATGTAGATGGGAACGAGTCATTTTGGGGTCGTTTGGTTAAAAAACATGTCCGCCAGCAGCCACATTGGATTTTACTCTTTGCATGAATAAATCCTTTGGTGTGGGCTACAGGTCGTAGCTTTGGTCGGAACTTCAAGAAATTTGTCATGTATGTTAACAATGACATGTAGATGGGAAACGAGTCATTTTGGGGTCGTTCAGCCGAAAAACATGGCCGCCAGCAGCCATCTTGGATTTTACTCTTTGCATGACTAAATCCATTGGCACAGGCTACAGGTCATATCTTTGATCAGATCATTATGAGATTTGTAAAGGCTGTAGATGGGAACAAGTCATTTTGGGGTAATTCGGAAAAAAACATGGCTGCCGTTGGCCATTTTAGAATTTACTCTTTGCATCAATAAATCCTTTGGCACACCATAATCACCACATCCCTGATCTGATCATTATGAAACCTGTTATAAATGTTGATATTGACATGTACATCTAGTCTTACTTAGACATTTCAATTAGCACTTTTCCTATTCCTCCATTTACTGTCGACCATTAAATTATTCCCCTACCTAAGTTGAGCTACAGTGTCATTGACACTTTCATTATGACAAGATCAGAAAATCGCATAATTCTTCGGAAAGTGTAAGAAGTTATCATTTGGAATACAGTCGAACAGAGAAAACGCGGACACAAATGTTGATCAGTAGAGCATATCGAGGTGTGCATACGATCCATTTTTGTATGCTCTGCTCCTTATAATTCCGAGATAATAAAATTAAAAAAATTCTGATAAAGGGAGATAACTCCACGAGGAAAATGCAGACAACCTTTGTTATGCGACTGGTGGCTGGAACTCATGAGCACCAACATACATAAAAACTTTTAGTATGCCATTCCTCATACTTTCTGTGTTATTTGCTAATATTTTTTTGTACTCTTTTGATGCGGACGGATAACACTTTAGATTTTGAAGCTCATCCTTGAATTTAGTTGTGCTTAGTACATGTATTTACCACCATGGGAGCCTCTTTGTATATGCCCATTTAAAGAAAATACAGGACACATGTTATTGGTTTGTCCATCTGTTCGCTTTTGGTTCCCGGATGATAACTTTAGATAGTCTCAACTGAATAGAATGTTGGTTTAGTAGTACAAAATGCAGGTCAAGTTCGAGTTTGGTTTCCACCCGCCAATTTACACCCTTTTTGTTGGAATTTGCACTCAATTTTTGTTTCCGAACTATAACTTTAGTAAGTTGGAACTGAATCGAATGAAATGGGTATGTGAGTTTACTAGCCCAAAATACAGGTCAAGTTGGGTTTCGCCCCCCCCCCCCCCCCCCCCCCCCCCACCCCAATTTTCACCAGATTTATGGTCCTTTGTTGAAATTACTGTAGGCATATTTTGCTATGCTCTTGTTAGGCATTGTCGGCAGTCATCATATGTCAATTGTCATGCAAATCCTGTCTGCAGCCAAGATTATGAGGACATTTTGACTAATTTGGCGTCTAATTCTGGGTTCACTCTGTCATACGCCAAATTGGACAATGAGCAATATTTTTCGAAAAATGACCTAATAAAATTTCATTTGGCCGAAGTTTTTTACCCCAAAATCAGAAATCTAATTCAAAAACTCAAATTGATTTTCTAACGGGAGCAACATAAGAATCATATATATAGTATGATCATCTATTAATTGATTAGGTGATACAGCTTAATAGGTAACAAAAGGCACTCATCACAGTACACTATCAACCAATGGGCCACCAAATGCAATAAAACAGTAATGAGGATTAACACTAATGAATCCTTTGTCTGTCATAAGGCTGAATGGTAGATGGTGGGTAGTGGTATATTGTCAAGTAACAATGGTGTGTTTAAAGAAGTCTAAGGTATGGACATAATTATATAGAATGTTAGATGTTAAATAAAACGAAAATATTCATTAATTCTGAGACCAGAAAATGAGGATTTAATTTAACAAAAAACAAAAAAAATCAGAATTGGCCAAAAAAAAGCCATAAGAATTTTCGGCCCAGTGTGAACACTGGTCAAATTGGACCATGCAATGTAAAGTTGTGTCTCTTTCTAGGTGTTGTCGGCGGTCATCATATTTCAAATGTTGTGCAAATCCTGTCCGTAACCAAGATTGTGGTAACTCAATCAGTCATGGTAACGGATACATCATCAATGACGGCGGAGGCCATTTGGTAAGACGGAGCTCTGATTACGAGCTCCGTGAGTCAATGCTACAACCGTGGTATGAAAACAAAGATGCTGACAGTAAGGTAAGCTACTATAAAAATAGATGATATTGGTGGGCATTATGGTTTATTAGCGGCCCTGCCGGCCCAGCAGAAATGATTAATAGCCCAACATCCTATTTGAGGCCAGAGACGATGTCGATGACTGCAAATCATTTCTGAAGGGCCGCTAATAGAATCGTAATGCCTGAGAAACTCACGTTGTTACTATTATTACCACTCGTGTACCATGAACTATATATTGTCATGACTACATAACAATGGAATATTTGTTCCTCAAAATATATAGAGGATCTCCAACTCGTTATGTTGGGATATAAGATTTTATGAAACGAATTTGATCAATTTGATTCACAATGAGTCGTATAAAACTGTATATCAAGGCACTATAAACAAAAATAATCAGTGACTCGAATATTAAATGTGTCTTGAATCCACCCCAAAAAAAAATGTATAAATCTCTGTGAAAAACCACCCTTGTGGGGGATACTCTGTGCAGTGCACTTGTATAAAGATACTCAATCCAATTTAATGCTCCTAAATTACTATTTCTTTGGCTTCGGGGGTGAAAAATATTTGATTCGAGTCGAGGAACCCACCCATCAAAGCTCAGAGTGATCAGATATCGATTTTTGAAGTTTGTTATTTCAATTGTTTGTGGCCCAGAAACACGCCATTATAACGAATGGTCTCGGTCAAAATTGTGGATGAAGATGGATAACTCTAAAAAAAAAAGTGGTTTATACGGCCAAATTTCGTGAATAATCAAGTGATAATATGGCAATATTTCGTTGAACAAAATGTTGATAAATAACACGTTTTGGGAAATTTTATACCATAGTTGACAGTGGTTAGCATTATTTTGTTGCAATTAATCGATTCTGATAACTAAAGCGTATTTTTAAGAAATGTTGTTGTTGTATCTTGATGATATGGGGACCCTCTGATCAGATTGAGTACTTTTAATTATTCTAATTTAATATTTAGGGTGGTGGTAAACTTCTGCTGACGATGAATGGTACTAAGGTACTAAATGGTGTGATCATCAAAAATGGGGGATTAACACCCAATCACATCAAAAACGGCCATCTGTCGAGTTTCAAAACGATACAAAATGATGGAAGTCCTGCTGTGGATGCGACGGAGGTAAGCATTGTTTCATCCTTTTAATATGCAAGTCTGCAAATAGTGTGTCTGTCATTTGCAGAATGAGGTCCCCAGGGGGTGAATTTAGTGACACTATCCTGCACTGTGGGCTAGCGTCATGAAATTCATCCTCTGGGAACCTTATTCTGCTTAGGCCTCAACTGCTATGGGAGACCTAGGACCAGATTGAATTTCCCCCATTAGTCAACTTGATTTTGCATTTTATCTTCTGCAAATTAAGGGATAAAGAATCTTCCCTGAAGGGAAAAAGTATAAACTGAAAACAATGTTAATTTGCGACTATAGATACTTCCCAGAAGGCCTAAGCTGAATGAGGTCCCCATATGGTGAATATGGTGATGCTAGCCTGCTGTTCCGGATAGCATCACTAAATTCACTCTATGGGGACCTCATTCTGCAAATGACAGAAATACTATTTGCATGCTTGTTTATGTTAACACATACCATGTATGGTACACATAATGCTGATGTCGAGATCAACCATCCATCGTCCGTCGGGGCATCCGTCTGTCCATAAAAACATGCCATCCGATGCAATAACTAAGTATTTTTATGTTTACACATACCATGTATGGTACACATAATGCTGATGTCGAGATCAACCATCCATCGTCCGTCGGGGCATCCGTCTGTCCATAAAAACATGCCATCCGATGCAATAACTAAGTATTTTTATGTTTACACATACCATGTATGGTACACATAATGCCGATGTCCAGATCAACCATCCTTCGTCCGTTGGGGCATCCGTCTGTTCATAAACACATTCCATCCGATGCAATAGCTAAGTATTTTTATGTTTACACATACCATGTATGGTACACATAGTGCCGACTTCCAGATCAACCATTCTTTGTCCGTCAGGGCATCTCTCTGTCTGACACATGCTATCTGACACGATATTGTAGTATTTTGATACGATCGTGTTCATATTTTATATGCAGGTTTATGATGACACACCCCTCACCTGTATAGTTTTTGGTATCGAATCAGTTGATTGTAATAGAAAACATTAACACTTTCCATGCATCACATAGACACAAGCCTTGAAATAGTGTGTCTGTCATTTGCAGAATGAGGTCCCCAGAGGGTGAATTTAGTGATGCTACCCCGCATAGTGGGCTAGCATCACCAAATTCACCCTCTGGAGACCTCATTCTGCTTACACCTCAACCCTATTTCAAGGCTTGCATAGACACATGCTATCAATAATCCTATAGCCAATTTGAATTATCTGTTCAATATGCAATAAACATACAAATATACCTGTCTGAAAAATAACTAAGTTTCAGCTGGGCTAAACATAATAAGTTAGAACTTCTGCTTTGAACCAGGTTCATAAACAATAATAAACACTCAATATCACCTTTTTAAAAATATGAATACTTAATTTCTTTGGATGCATTTGCTTTTATAGGTACAGTAATGTCCTAAAGTCCTCGCCGAGAGCTTTCCGATGAATGGCAACAAACCATATTTCCGACTAAATCCTGAAAAGTTACCCATAATTCTGCTGTGGTTAAGAGGTCGATTAATTAGAGCATTACTGTAACAGTTTGTGTGTTATGGCCAAAAATCTCACTTGTCTGCCTTGTCTCTTGTTTACTATATAGAGTAATCAATTGGTTTCGATAATTATGTTAAAATGATTATGTTAATGATTTTTTCCGGAGTTGTGGGCCTTTTCGACTTAGAAATTTTGCATATTCTTGTATTCCAGATGATATTCTCTATCATATGATTCATACGTGGTGCAGTGCATTCTAGTTACTAATGTAATCATGTTTCTCATGCAGGAGATGTTGGGGTTGTTGGAATCTAGAATGATTTGCTCGGTTACTGGAGTCGACGATGGCGGCAGCGCCACAAAGACACCATGTGTGAGTAATTCTCTCGATGACATCGACAAGTCTTCTATCGAAAGTGACTGTCACCTCGATGGTGAACTTGAAAATGACTCGGGCAGCAACGAGCGCTGCAGGTCGTCTGCACCTGTAATGAACGATGGAGTTAGCGACTCCCGGTGGTCCGCTAACCTCGATGGTCCGAGGTGTGACGACGACGGCGGAGGGAAGTCTTCGCATGAGAATTCTCACAGCCGATTGGCTGGGACGCAGCAGAAGATAGATTATATCTTGCTTCCTCACGAGTCGAATGAGACTACAAAATCTACTTCAGTAAGCAACAGCAGCAGCTACGGAAAGCATCAACGCTCTACCTCAACGCCCAACGGCTCTAGCAAAATGCATCCAGTTGTCAAGGGTCGCGATCCCGCTGAAGGTCGCGACCCTTATTCAAGCAGCTCATCCATAGCATGTGACAGGCGTGGCAACGTTAAAGCCAATCGTTTACCGCATGATCGGACACTTACCTCAGAAACGAGACAAAGCCCAACCATATATACCTCAGGACTGGACGGTTACATCGTTGCCACAGTAAACCTCTAATTTTACCCTTTCTTTACTGAATGGATGCTCCCGCCATGTAGGGGTGCAATGATAAATCATGATGCATGTATATATATCGCGATTCTTTCTGAACAATCGTGTCGTGATATGTTTTGAGGACTTATAGATACTCAAATTATAGAGCGGGAAGTAGCAGCATGCTTTTAAAACTGGTGACACCAGATTATTTACTGCAAAAGTCATTTCTTATAGAAATGAGCATTATAATATTTCATTTTACCATACCTAACTCATAATAATTTAAGTTTTACTGGTAGTATTGACAAAAATATTCCTCGGTAGAAAATGCGTTTTTTTTTGTCAATATAAATATTTTTATATATAATTTTAGAATGCTAATATGGCCATAACATTTCAGTTTCCATGAGAAAAAACTATCAAAATTGATTAAATTCAACTAACATGTACATATCTTCGATGGTTATTCAATGTTTCTATACATTGATATTATCCGTTTCCCGAAAATTGAGTATCTATGGTCCTTATCAGATGTATTGCGATGCTGTTATTCCCACACATTTTGATATATTATTTGGACTACATGTACAGTTCCTTAGTGGCTGTGAGTTGTTAATCTAGCATTCAACACTATAATATAGTGTCTATCTGAAGGATAATTTCTATTATTTTAGTGTTAATTGATAAGCCAATGCATGGAATGGTATGTATACCAGCCCATCATTCGTCACTGTGGGTTAAATTTTCAATCATTTTGTAAGTCGAAAGTGAATCGCACTGCATATATTGTATTGTGATCTAAAACTGCTATACGTATCATATTATAACAGTGGTGTATCATTGCAGCCCTACTGTCCAGTTATAAATATAGAGATCACAATGATCTATTATTCATCTGGAGGGATGTTCAGGAAATAAAAATAGACAATGGCCAGACAAACAGATAATACAAGTTCAGAAGGATTCCTATTCATTTCTAGGATATGTCGCCTATGGCTGATTGTTTAACTTATTATTTGAACATTCTGCGGGAGCTACTCGTAAATGAGTACCAAGTAAAGAAAGGGTTTTAAAATTAAACGGAGGTGGTGTCGTGTGTAGCAGCACTAAATATTACAATACCTCGGTGGTAGAAAGGAAATATAGAGGGTGATTATCAATATAGCCTTTTATTTCAATTGTACAGGGGAGTTAACTCTCCTTATAAGGGAGGTAACTCTTTTAATGTCAGTTGTGTAGGAGAGATAACTCTCCTTTTATTTCAGTTGTATATGGGGAGATGATTCTCGAAAAGAGAAGCCAGGTTAGCTTTCATTTTAAATAATCCATCGGCTTCACTGAGTTTTTCTCTGCTCATGAAAATTACTTATTTTAAGTCAAATGTAGAGCATATGTTTTATAAGATAATACTATACTGGGAACAAAATTTACCTTTGGTTATCAGCCCCTGCTGATTTTGTTGGGATAAACATGCATAACACTGGATTTAGTGTAAATTTTAATGAGCGCAAACAGCGTAAAAAAAACCCCCACTTAGGTCATTAATAATTATTGTTATTGTGTTACAACTTACTCGTTTGTATCGACTTGTTGAAAATGAGTAATAATGAACAGAGAAATGCCCAGTCAGCTATCATACTCATGGATAATCCTTGCTCAGTCTAGTCTGGCGTTAGTAAATTTAATGAGCGACACAAAGCACTTCTTATATTTATAGGCATACAAAGTCAATAAAGCCAATAATCAACTTATTATATCAAAATCACCATGGCAACCAATCGATCACCATGGTAACCAATCTATGACCAGAGCTATTTGAGCAAGGATCTTATTCCGATGTGTTGTTTTTATCATCAAACCGAAGGCAGCTCATTAGTGTCCATGGTAACAATGTTGTTATCATGCATCAATCAGCATTTATTCATTCGTCGTGTCATGTCACATGGTTAAAACACAGTTCAAAATGTTTGGCATTGTTTACTCACCACACCTGATGCAACTCTGCTAATGAAGTTTCGGGAAAAGATTTAGATCGACAACTTCAAACATCAGTCACTGTTGACTACCTACTTTCACCTGATTTAACTCAATCATCAGACTTTCACCTGATTTAACTCAATCATCAGACTTGCACCTGATTTAACTCAATCATCAGACTTTCACCTGATTTAACTCAATCATCAGACTTTCACCTGATTTAAGTCAATCATCAGACGATAAGGATGAATATGGTAGATTCTTACCGAGAAATAGTATTAATTTAGGAGCATCTGATCAGGTTGAGTACCTTTAATTTCTTTTGAATATTGTTAGAAGTACATGTATCTCACTAATACATGAAACAGATAAATAGTGTTTCACTTTCAACTAATACAAAATCTGAAAGATTTAAAAAACCGTCAATTGAGGGAAAATCTTGCTACGTGAAAAAAACAATGCCGGAAACATTTAATACATAACTGTTAAAATTGATTTGAGATTCTGATGAGATATACATATGATATTGTAGTGAATTAGGTTGTTCGATAGCAGGCTTTCTGCTAGCTTAAAAATATGTGAGGCTTTTGATAAACTACGAACACGATGTGAGCAACCATCGTCTTGCCCAGTCGGGGGAAAAAAATCTGGACTAAATGGATTAGTTGGTCACAAGCAACTAGTGGGCTATGCAACCTCGTCTTATGCCGACTTTAATCTGCTACGATGGTTTGAGATTATAGTTGACTAGTGAACGAATCCTACTCTATGTGAAGTCTTGCTTTTGGAAGAGACCAATTTCCAGATGCTGAGCTATACCAGCGGAAACCCTGTGCGAAAGCGTTGGTAAGATTTGGTTAAATTTAAAACCAGTTCGAGTAGATCTGAGTGAATTGAGACAACCATATTGAATCTCTTTCTATCATCTTAGCTATAATCGTTGCAGAATGAGGTACCCAGAGGGGGAATTTGGTGTTGCTAGCTTGCTGTGAGGAGTAGCGTCACTATATTCACCCTCTGGGGACCTGATTCTGTAAATATCAGACACACTATCTCAAGGCATGCGCGTGTTCAATGTTTTTATTTTTTATTTTTTTTCATCACAAATCAATCGCAGATCAAAATACCTTTATCAATTTTGGAAGTTTATTTAAATAATGGAATGGAGGTGAATTGTTTTCATTGAAGGTTACATTATAAAAACTACACTGTCTAGTCCAATCAGAATTTCATTCCTCACCGAATACAGCTAACATACATAGGAAATTTTCACAGCTAATGTTATGTGTCTATTTTAGTGTGGTGATAATTGCTTCAATAATTTATCAAAAAAATAAGGCCAATTCAGTTTTTTACATTCAAAGAAAACGTCTCCTATACTTGAATGAAGAAAACAATGTTAAATAGTAGAAACAAATATGTCTTGAAAATTTCTTAAAATTGGCTGATAGGTTCAATAATTACTTCTATACAGAGAATACAATGATAAAATTAGATGATGATAAAATCTTCTGATTAGTTTCTGATTGGTTGAAAGCACATTAATTTCTGATTGGCTGTAATCACATGAACTTCTGATTTGACGGAAATCATAGCCTGCTGATGTCATAATCCCATGGAAGTGATACCTGGCTTCAATGTTTGAGATTGACAACATCCGTATTGTTCCCTCAAAGCTTTGTCTTAACGTGAGCTGGAGATTAACTGAAGCGGTATTTATCCATATGTTATGCACATAAAATCTATTGAGTTACCCCATTTGTACTGCAGTCTGTGGGTGCATGACGACACACTGACTGGCGAAATAAAAGTTTTCATTCTAAACCAGCAAACTTGTCTACCATTCGTGTGATATGAAGATTTTTCAGACAATATTAATTTTCAACCAAACGCTATCGTAAAACAACAACAATTCAACTCAAAATATTTCCTTTTTTCACATTTGGCATCAGTTGCATACTTAAAATTATTCCAAATCATGACGTCATATTGGTTGACATTGTCTTTAGTGATTCGGAATTTTCAAATCTAAGTTCGGCTTTTACAATCATATTGGGACATTGTGAAAATATCAGGAAATTTGAACTAGTTTAGAACTAACATGGGATAAACTTGATGGTGACTGTTCAAAATATTTGGATATTGAATCCGATAGAGTCGTGGTCTCATGGCATCAATCAGTCGTAGTCAGCTGTTCAGATCGGTAAAATGTAGTTTGCTTTTCATCGGCAATAACTTTTGAAGTCAGCTTATAAAATCTCGTCGTTTCATCGCGTGATGTCCAGTATCGACTCTACGAAAGTGATTGCCAATGAAAAGTTGACTACGTTTTTTAACTGGTTTAATAAGCCGACTATGAAAGTGATCGGAGCCTCGTGACAAAGACCCCATCAGCGATATTAAACTACCGACTTCGCTCTCATCTTAAAAGTGCCGGCTCATCGAAAAACAGATTGTCGTCTGCTCACGCGTGATGCAGCGGTAAGATGTCTGAGGAATGGGTAGAAGAAACAACAAGGTTCCCCACAAATGCAGCATGGAACATAGTTATGTAGTTATTTTGTGTGTTTTTGTGCTTTAACCAGAAACGCAAATAGTAATGTTGGAATGATTGTCCATTTATTTTAACTTAATTTAGAATTGCCCCCCCCATTGGGAGCCCCTTACATAGACCAGAAGCCGACCTCTAGCAGTGTATGCTTGTATTCTCTGTGAGGCTCCCCATGGGGAATGTTGGAATGATTGTCCATTAATTTGAGCTCTATATTTACAATTTCTCACAAGGTTGCACTTCTCAAAGTGTTTACTAAAAATTATTTTAAAAACGTGATTTTTTCGATTATATATATATCACAATGACTGATTTATTATGCAAGCTACCTATTAATGTCAATGCGTCATAATTCTTGACCCATAAGGACAATATACTAAATTCTTTCATATAATTATTCAGGCCATAAATCTTGACCCATAAGGACATTGTTCTTTCATTTATTTATTCATAAATAAACACCCTTCAAAATGATAGGTGACATGTAATTGTAGGTTGATACATTTTCTGCAGGCAATAAAATACCCCTACTAGCATGATGCAAACTTCTAACCGTCAGAAAATTTCAGATTTTCAAAAAATTCAGATGGCCATAACTATCACATAAATCTATTTTTTGCCTATGGCCTACCATCCCCTACAAAAAGGGCAATCTTCAAAATTCATTCAGAATGACACACTCTTTCAAATGATGTATCACATATATCTATTTTTTGCCTATGGCCTACCATCCCCTACAAAAATTTGAAATCAATTTGATCATTGAATTGAATTATTGGACACTTTGAAGGCCCACTTAATTTTCGAATGCCCAGATCACATTACACACAACATATTCCATATTATATACCATTGGGAGGAGGAACCAAAAATATATCGTTCTCTCTCAAATGGTATATAACATGGAATATGTTGTATACAGTACTGCCCTAAGTAATAGACTCCTTAACCACAGCAGAATTATGGGTAACTTTTCAGGATTTAGTCGGAAATATGGCTTGTTAGAGCTTTCTGATGAATGGCAACAAGCCATATTTCCAACTAAATCCTGAAAAGTTACCCATAATTCTACTGTGGTTAAGGAGTCGATTATTTAGAGCATTACTGTATAATATGGAATATGTTGTATAAATGTGATTTTGGGCATTCAAAAATTAAGTGGACCTTTAATTGCATCTGAGTTATTGGACAGTTGGCATAACCAATACAACGCTTTCCGTTTCTGGTTAACGATTAGGCACCTGGCTGCCGGAGGTTAAGCACCAGGTACCTCAATTGAAACCTCAATATATATACCTCGTCTTGATAAATATTAATCATAAGTATGGTGGATTTGTGCTGTTAATTCATGCGTTAACTCTTGGAGCATTCTTAGGTGTCGACAGCTTGACACATGGTAAAAGACCAACTATATTATAGTCAGATACACATTCATTACTCAAGGTGGCAAGGAGGAATTTGATGATTTGATTTATTTTGATGATTATTTTTACCGATATGTAACAAAATTCTTATTTTCAGTCTGTTAAAACAGATATTTTTTTTTATTATTATTTTTTTTTTCCCGTTCAAATATCATAGAGACCATTTTTGATATAGCTAATATTGAATTACAGCATGATATGAAGCCAATACATGCCTAAGAATGTCTAAGATAAACGAGTCACATAAGTGCTACTACATTTGTGTAGGAGTCTTAGGACCCCAAACACCAGAGCGCAGCTTTTCGATTGGGTACAATCGCCCACAAAACAAAGTGCTTTTCGACAATAACAGATGCATTTACACAGTGACTTGATGTAAACCGTTGATGTACCGTGCACACAGCTGTAATGGTCTGTATTCCCGACCCATTGGCTTTTGTTAGGCCAACAAGGTCTCGTTGAAAACTGAGTCATTAATAATTGTTAGAGTCAAATTGAGTCTGTTAAAGATTATATTGAATATTTGTCATATGTGACACAATTTTGGATGATTGCAAAATTGGTAAAGGAACATTGACTTGAAATAATTAATATTATGTTCAAATTTGCTTTGAGTTTAGATTAGGCAAAGACCTAAGATTCACAGAATCGGAAAACATGTTTCATGTTCAGGGTTATTAACTGGAGGGTTTGAAATAATACATCATAACCCTTTCATGATGGGAGCTGCATGTGCCAGTGAATTCTCTTATATATGCAAGTCTCCCATAGGGAGCCTCACACATAAGAGAATGCACTGGCTTACTTTAGGCCAATGTATTATCTTATATATGTGAGGCTTCCTATGGAAGAATCACATATATTGTATAAGAGGATGGATTTCGCGCAAAATTCAAGAAGCTCAAGTCATGGATGGGTTAACTGGATGATTTGAAATAATTCATTTTAATGGAGTGTTCAGATGAATTTGTTGCGTTGAAATTGGAATACAGACAATAAGCACTAAGCAAGTCTTGAAATGGTGTGTCTGTCATTTGCTGAATGAGGTCCCCAGAGGGTGAATTTAGTGACGCTATCCTGCACGGCTGTCTGCGAAGTGAAGGAATATAGACTTGTATTTATGTCAATCAAGTTTTTTGGATTTTACATATTTTACTTTAATATCGTAGAATTCATTTATAACAGATACATTGATTTGCAATATTGCATTTATTCCAATATCGAACTTATTAACTGCAATCGGAAGCTAGGTGTTATAATGTTTTAACACAGACAAAGGATCGTGTCGTCGCAACGGACCAATGAAACGCAGTCGTCTGAACGCTTCTTTAACGTGTAACAATTTCCTCAGAGTTTAGATTCAGCTGAGACATAAGAGTCATGAGTATGAAGATATGTACAGGGTTATGAAATGATTCATATTATCTTACAGATACAGATAGACATCACAAACACTTATGTGGTAAAGAAAATATTGGGATTTTTTTTATTGTGAAACGGCAAACTTGAAACTTTTGTCACTATTAGCTACCCACTATTGGCCAATACATGTGATCGCTAGACGTTCCTGTCATGTATAAACTGTTTAAGATCATTTAGAGTTTATGCGATAACGCTTTTCAATAACCCAAAAGGGTTTGTTGCAACTACTTTTTTTTAGTAGCTGAAGATAGTCTTTACTGGAACGAAAAGGTGGTTTTCTCTTTGCTTTCGACCCCTAAAATGGCATATACTATTATGTTAATATCAAGACATAACAGATTAAAAAGCATATGAAGTTCCATTTAATAGCAGTTCTGGCAAATATGTCATATCTAATTATTCAATGAGGGTATATCGCATGGTGATTTCGAGCCAAGAATATTTTTTATAGCAACCCAATTTTGAAGTTAACCGTTTTACAATATCAATTTCCCTATCGTACTATTTTACTGCAGCATACAGTCTCAATGAGTCATGGTTTATGTAAACAATTTTCTATGGATTTCGGCAGCTTTTGTTCAACACTGGTCACTGAGCAAATTCCCCATTTAACCGTTTAATGATGGGATCCAGCGTTAAAAATCCTTTGCAAGTGTATTCTCTTATATATGCGAGTCTCCCATAGGGAGCCTCGCATATATAAGAGAATGCACTAGTTACCAGGTCAAGGTAAATATTGTTAGGCCAATGTATTCTCTAATATTTGCGGAGCTCCCTATGGGAGACTCGCATATATAATAGAATGCATTGGCAAAGGGTTTTTTACTCTTATCTCAGTTGTTGCTATGACAACTCATTCTTTACAGGGAATTTGTTCAGAGTTTCACCAAAGAATTAAGGCAGATAAGAATCACCATTAAAACTCAAGGCTCCTCAGCATTCATTGGAGATTCACTGGCTTATCGTGGTTAAACGTTTGGAGTTTAACTAAACATAAAACTCACTTGTCACAATTTCAATGCATCTACAAGTTTTTACATAATATACATCAACTAGATACAAGTGTACAGAATTAAAGCAACATATTCAAATATATGTCATTTGGCGAATGGTCATATTCATGTGTCATTTGTTTAGATTACAATTTTGACACATCTACAAATCTACCAGCCTTGGACAATGGATATTGATGCATCTATTGAAATTATGAAAAATTTAAATACGAAAGTACTAAGTTTATCATAGTGTGTCACAGGGGTGTAAAATAAATACAGAATTCAATTTATATAAGAATCTCAAATCTCATGGAAATTGGAGAGTGATCGATGCGAGTTTCTAGATTTAAGTGAGTTTTGTCTAAATAACCATTTGATTGCAAATGGATCTTGGAATATGTGTCTGAGGAGCATTGGGTTACTGTTTTCTGTGCCTAAACAACGGCAAGCAATTCACACCAGAGATGGTTGACATGCTCTGTGCCTGGGGCCATTTCAACTTCACTCCACCACGGACAGTCAGTCTCGATTGTGCCGTATCATCTACTCTGTATATATACTCAACTTTGAAAACACGCTTTGCCAACTCTTGTCAGGAGTAGGGCTGCAACGATTCATCGTCATTTCAATACATCCCAATTTTGTTCTGTGCTCAGAATTTTGACTTTCTGATTTGATGCATCACGATCTACAAACAGCATATTTTTGCACCAAATACTCATCATATGCTATCTTAACAGCTATCAAGAATTCAATTTCTGAATTTCCCAGAGACATTGATATAATTAATGAGTGATACACTATCTTTCTTAGTGCATGACTCAGTTTAAAGTTGCAATTACGGCAGAGGGCAACATGATTTCCACAACAAAAGCTGAATTAACCCTTTCATGACGGGAGCCCTGCTGGTGCAGCATTAAAGGTTTTATGCCATTGCTTCCATGACTGGAGCTTTCTGAAAATTTGTGAAAACCCTGTGCCAATGCATTATTTTATAAATGCGAGTCTCCCTATCGGAAATATGGCTTGTTACCATTCATCGGAAAGCTCTCTGTGAGAGCTTTCCGATGAATGGCAATAAGCCATATTTCCGACTAAATCCTGAAAAATTGCCCATAATTCTGCTGTGATTAAGAAAACCCTGTGCCAATGCATTATTTTATAAATGCGAGTCTCCCTATGGGAGACTCACATATATGAGAGAATGGGTTAATACACAGCGGCAACTAGCAATTCTGCATCACATCCCTACATAAACTTCGCAGTGCACATTACATCGTGACATTCCGCATTGTTGCATCCCTACTTGAGAGAGATTGTGTTACTTAAAATATGTATTCAGGGTTCCAGACTTCCAGTTACAATAACACAAAAAATCTCATTTAACATCATTGTATGCTTTGTTCTGTTGAAAAAAGGTTGAAAAGAAAATATAAACTCGACCCATATAATAATTACCAAAGAATATTACTTGTGTTATAAAAATATTATCAAAATCAGTTTTGGTATCTGTCGAAAACATTAAAACAATAAGAAATATAGAGAATTCAATATCAAACAAAAGAGCCTGCTTCGGGTCGCACTTCTTGTTCCGAACATGTTATTTTAGACACCAGAATCTATTAAATAGAAGTAAAATAGGTTTCGTAACAATTAGCTTGGAAACCTGATTACATTAGGAGGAGAGGTGACTTAATTAAAAGTCCTTCCTATTCAAGCCATATGGAATTAGCGTTTTGAAACCTGATTACATCTTTGAGTTAACCTGGAAATCTGAGTACATCTTTAACCCTTTCAGTACTAAATGGACTCTCCCAGTCAGTTAAAAAGTCTACATCGGAATGGTCAATTATTTATTTGGAGGGCTGCTAAAGTAAGAAAAGCAGACAAAATATAAATAAAAATACAGAAAGAGCTCTATTTATCAAGGGAAATGTTTAGATAATAAGTTATAACGGCAGTTTGTTGAACTTATTATCTGAAAATTTCCTATGGGATAGCTAATCATCAATGATGCTTTAGTATAGAAAGGGTTTTAATGGCAAAAGTTTACTTTGATTTAGTAAGTCTTTAAATTACTCTCATGGATCAATCATGGATTTTGTTCTGTTAAGATAACCTCCTCTCATGATATCTTAAGAAAACCTCCTATCGTGAGGTCTTGGGTTTTTTTTTGGGCTAGTTTGATGATCTCTTATTATCTGTTGGAATTTGGCAAGTTGCGAAATAATCCCTCAAATCTTGAATTCTGTCCGAGTTCTAAATGACATTACCTCTTGACCTTTTTTTTTTTATCAAAATTTATATTTACCTCTAGTCTTGATCCCTTAGCATTTGGCATTGGATACACTTCATAACGATTCCTCAATCTTGAATTTTTTTCAGTAATGTGAGATATCCATCTCAAACCTCCCTGATAAATTTCAATGTTTAACCCAGAGGGAACCTCACACCTATGGAAGCAAGCACTATAGAGTGTCGTCTGCTCCAGTGTATCTGGGGCTCTCTGTGGGCTAGACACACTATTTTCAGGCTTCATTCTGTACCTCGTGAAATTTTTATCAAAATTAATTTGACCTCTGATTTTGAGGCCTGATTTTACACAAAGATGACCCCCCGCCCAATCTTGACCTTGGGTCTTGTTGTACATGTAATTGTTATTGTGAGTTCACCTTGCTTTCTTGTCGATTGTAGTCATAATCTGGTCCAAATTTCTTTTGACCTTAAACAGCTTGTGATTTCGGTTAGTGATGCGAGATTCCTCACATTGAAACCATTGTTTGTGAACGTTACTGTAACAGCGTTGCTAATGTTTTGTTTTCTGCAGTGAAATAACTCTAAATTAAAGACAATACAATGTTATTATACAATGTTGTGTACAGTATGTGTTTTTCTTGTACAAGTCCAGGTTGTGTTGAAAAGTCATATTGGACGAGACACGCAGTACAAGAAAAACACATACTATACATAACATTGTATAATGACATTTTTATTATCCATCTATGTTTATCCAAATTTTGGTAATAAAACTTTTGTGGTTATTATTGGTATTTGTCGGCACTTAATTATCTATAAAAGCCTGTATTTGATCATCAGAAAGCATGATTTGGAACAGTAAACACGGAAGTGAAAAAAACTCAAGTGAATGTGAAACGTCTGCTAAATCCACCAGTGTTGCGCGCGCATCACAATTTCACCGATTCATTTTGCAATAGAGTTAATTCATGACATCACGGAGTCCCGATAAAAAAGTCATATTGAACACTTGGGTGCCAGTGACTTTCGCGAGTACAATATGAATTTTTCTCGGATTTTAACGTGACGGCTTTTGCCCAATCAGAAAAAGTGTTAGTTAAGGGATGGATAATAATGTTGATTATGATCAGATATTTCTTCAGAAACTTATTTTTTTGGACTTAAAAACAAAAGAGAACATTAAATGTAACGCTGTGCAAACAATTCCTGGCAAATATCATGAGTAAAATTGTGACACAATGAGAAGCTACTGTTTTAGTTAAATAACCCTTTCATGACGGAAGCAGTGCTGGTGCACCATTGAAGACCCTGTGCCAGTGCATTATCTTATATATGCGAGCCTCCCATATGGAGCCTCGCATATATAAGAGAATGCACTGGCTTACACGATCGAGGTAAACATTGTTAGGCCAATTTATTCTCTTATATATGTGAGGCTCCCTCTGGGAGACTCGCATACATAAGAGAATGCATTAGCACAGGGTTTATGCAAAATTTCAGGAAGCTCCAGTCATGGAAGGGGCAAGTTGAAGGAAACTTGGACCAGTAATCAAACATTAACAGCAATGTTGTCATGGTAATCAGCAACATTTCTCAACACAGCGTCTGACTCTAGCCAGTCCATAATAAATAAGAAGAGAGAAAAGCTTAGGTCTCAGGCCTGCGATTAGGTCTCAGGCCTGCGAAAATGGCATGTTTCCACATTTAACCCTTCAAGCCTTGAAATTGTGTGTCTGTCATTTGCAGAATGAGGTCCCCAGAGGGTGAATTTAGTGACACTTATTTTGAGTCACTAAATTCAACCCCTGGGGACCTCATTCTGCAAACGTCCGGCACCATATTTTCAAGGCTGGATACATAAATGAAATGGATTTTTATGCACTGAAATTTACCTTTTCAATTCCTATTTGTTGAGATGTTACAACTTGTAAATTTTATTAAAAATCCTAACATTCTGGGATGCTATGGCAGAGAATGAGAAATTTAACAATTCTACGCGGATCTATCTTCTTCACTTGAAATGGTTTACTCACGTTTATATACAAGCAGATGCTAGGTGACACAGAAACTGTTGTCTGCTAAGTAAATATTTTATTTATAGCCCGAGCCTATTGTGGTTTACATAGATACTATATTCCTTGATTTCGCCTTCAAATTTGTGAAACATACTTAGTGTCACACATAATAAAAGGCACTGTCATAATCTTGGATAAATGTTCTATATTAATATGCAAATCACAAGTTTGGTACTCTATGATTTGACCACAAAAACTTTTGAAAACAGCCACGTTAACGCTCCGAGAAATGGGATGACATTAATATTCAGGTGAAGAAAGATGGCAGCACAATTTTCAATGAAGTAAGCGGCCAGCTACTGTAATGCCCTAAGTAATCGACTCCTTAACCAGAGCAGAATTATGGGTAACTTTTCAGGATTTAGTCGGAAATATGGCTTGTTGCCATTCATCGGAAAGCTCTCAGTGAGTGTTTTTCCGATGAATGGCAAAAAGCCATATTTCCGACTAAATCCTGAAAAGTTACCTATAATTCTGCTCTGGTTAAGAAGTCGATTACTTAGGGCATTACTGTAATTCGCTGATTGGTAGAATGTATCTGCTAATAATTATTTGATTGACAGCTGTGGGAAGATCCATTATGAGTTACGTCTTATTCTGATTAGAACTGTTGCTTTATTTCGATGGAACTAAGCCAGTAGCTCTTCATACATACCGGTGAGTTGTGTTGAGAAATGTGTTGACTTTGTTTGTTGATCATTATAAATTGAACATTTTCGTGGTTTATTTTATACTGTAAAATATGGAGTAAGTTAAGCCACACCCGATTTATACATGTATACTCTTTTCGCCAAAATTTATTTTACTATAGCTCAGCTACTTTGTACTATTAATTCCAATGCCTCTAAATCATACATGGACTTAACCCCTTTAATTATTGAATGGATTCTCCCAGTCAGTTATAAAATTATACATTGGAATGGTCCACTATATATTTGGAGGGGTGTTTTGATCAAAACAAGTGCAGAAGACAGTATTCCTATACATTGATTTGGAGGAAATGTTCAGATCAGAAGTTTAACAAAGTGAACATTCCCAAAGTCAACTACTCGACTACGAGTTTTTAGTTTTCAATTCACTCTTTCTATACTGAATGGTTCTACCACTCAGTTATAAAAGTATTTATAGAGCAATCTATTATTCATTTGTAGGGATGTTAAGGTGATAAAATCAGACGACAGATAAATAAAAGTGCAGTAGTAGCCCTATTGATTGAGGGAAATGTTTAGATAATGAGTTTAACAAACGACATATAGTCGTTTGTTGAACTTATCTGAACATTTCCTGTGGGAACTTCTCATCAATAATTTTTTAGCATGGAAAGGATTAATGTTTTGCAGTTTTATCAAGTGAAAGTAGAGCATCATTTTCAAAAAATGGAAACCATTTTTTTTTATTTTTCTATGTGATACCAAGCCTGATTATATGCAGTAAATCGTGTCATTTATATGAAGAAATGTTTTATATATCACACATATTAAAACAATTCTTTTGAAATCATTCAATTGTTTCAATATCATAAGCATTATTAACTGGGAGTGGTCAAAGTGAGCACAATTTGGACATATTTCTTTTACATCTGAGTTGTATTAATCAAACAAACAGGGACCAGCATAGAAGTTTCAAATTAGGAGAAGTCACTTAATCTCCCTGTTTGGTTACTAGGGAGAAGTGGACTGTTGTCAGGTAGTAACAATGGCTGAAGTTCAATTTACTCCCCAACATTACCCTTCTATGATCCAATATGCAATACAAGAGCCCATTTGTAAAACCATTATAGTGAGTACATGTATGTACATCATTATAATTAGTAAATATACTTTAACCCTTTACCCAACAGAAGGGCCCTGTGCCAATGCATTCTCTTATATATGCGAGTCGACCATAGGTCGCCTCGCATATATAAGAGAATGCATTGGCTTAACACATTAAAAATTATAAAATTGTTAAAGAATGTAAGAAAAAATGGTAAAAAGTGTTAAAAAAAGATTTTTTTTTAGGCCAATGCTTTCTCTTATATATGCGAGGCGACCTATGGTCGACTCGCATATATAAGAGAATGCATTGGCACAGGGCTAACTGTAACTATCACAATGTGGTCAAGGAGCCGGTTCCAATGATATCCATATTTGTATGGTTCTATTGAGACAGACCGAAGATATTTTAGGCTGTTGAAGCTTTATTTGGCCGGTTTGTTGGGTAAAGGGTTAAATATGCAGTTGGGACATATTCATACTGGTATATGAGAGAGAATCACTTCTCCCTGGGACAAAAATAGGGGGGGGGGGGTACAAAATAGTTGAAAAATGTTCAAAATAGTAGAGAAAATTGTTTTGATGTAGGAATTGAATTGAATTTGCCAAGAAAACATATATACAGTAATGCCCTAAGTAATCGACCTCTTAACCAAAGCAGAATTATGGGTAACTTTTCAGGATTTAGTCGGAAATATGGCTTGTTGCCATTCATCAGAAAGCTCTCGCCGAGAGCTTTCCGATGAATGGCAACAAGCCATATTTCCGACTAAATCCTGAAAAGTTACCCATAATTCTGCTTTGGTTAAGAGGTCGATTACTTAGGGCATTACTGTACATGCGCTGTCACGGCACCATTCTGTAAGTTATAATCAGGCTTTGCAGTGGACAAAGCTCATTCCACATTTACTGCTAACATCTGTTGCAGTGTTCCAATTCAATATCACACAAATATTCCAAAGCTTTTATATTGATACGAAATACCTCAAAAATCTTAAGAGCACTTAGATCAACATGGCCTTTAAATAATGTGTCTGTCATTTGCAGAATGAGGTCCCCAGAGGGTGAACTTAGTTATGCTAGCCTGCACAGTGGGTTAGCATAACTAATGTCACCCTCTGGGGACCTTATTCTGCAAATGACGGACACCATTTCAAGGTTTGGCTATTAACTTTATTTATTTGAGAATTTCACTTCTTATATTTTTCTTATAATAATTCCATCGGTCTCTAAAATTAATTTTATCATGCCTAAGCAGAATGAGGTCCCCAGAAGGTGAATTTAGTTATGCAAGCCGGTGTAGGGTAGCATCACTATATTCACCTTCTGGGGACCTCATTCTGCAAATGTCCGGCACCATATTTCTGGCCTGACTACCTGTATACCTCTTCCGTGTGTTTCAGAACATTTGTCTATTATTTATGATGGCAATCCTGACCCCCACGTTCTGGCAACCCCTTGTAGAGAGCTATAGTGTGCCAGGCTATGAACGGCAATGTGCATATACAGTAATGCCCTAAATAATCGACTCCTTAACCACAGCAGAATAATGGGTAATTTTTCAGGATTTAGTCGGAAATATGGCTTGTTACCATTCATCGGAAAGCTCTCAGTGAGTGTTTTCCGATGAATGGCAACAAGCCATATTTCTGACTAAATCCTGAAAATTTGCCCATAATTCTGCTGTGGTTAAGGAGTTGATTATTTAGGCATTACTGTAAAACACACATGCACCACCGTTGACAATGTTGTCAGTGTGATTGTTCAACTACCATTTGCCAGATGACAAATATTTGGAAAGATTTAACCGAAAGCCCTGTGCTACGATTGCCCGATTGCCAGAAACATGCGCGGCAAATTTGCGAATGTGTAAACATGTGGTTAATAGTGAGATCTGCTATCCAGTGCTTGTTTTTACCTCTATTGCATTTCTTATGGCCTGTTATTTCACGACACCATATTAGGAACATGCTGATATTTAAGAGACCTAATTCAAAGGAATTGAGAATTCATATTGAAAGTTTTCAAGTCCAAATCTAAACATTCTGTTATAAACCAAAATTCTGAAATTTAAATATCATTTTGAAATTTTGTAATCTTTCATTTAAAATCAAAATCTGGTTGATTCCAACTTCATGATAATTTCCAAGTTGAACATTTTTCATTGTTATTCAAGGAAATATATTTGAGCAAGAATGATATACTTTTGAGCTCAATCCTAACAAATTTGAGTTTTAATATTCTAATTAAATCTCAAATTATTAGTTTTGTGCTAAATGCATTCTTTTTTGCGGGACAATCTCCTACTACACTCAACAGAAAATTTCCAGTAAAAGAATTATTATGAGATTAGAAAGAGAGTTAAATATACTCGCCTATAACAACCTAATAATTATTACGAAAACAAGTAAAAGGCTTAAGTCATTTACTCATTTTCATTATAATTACCATATTGTTTTACATCGGTCATAGAGTACATTAATAGTGTATTTCTCACTCATCCCCGACTCAAATTCATTAATATGTAGCATATTTGCTGTTTAATATAGTAGGAGATGCCCCCATAAATGGATGGATATAGGAACAGTCTCCCTTTAAGGGCTTGATATAATTTTTCTGAATCTAGGCTTGAATATTTGGTGTGGATTTTGCACTGTAAGCCTAATACACTGTCACATGAAGTGTCCAATGATGTAATACTTGAAATTGTTAGCCATCATGGTTCAACATCTGAAAATAGACTGATTTTAAATATATACTACTTGTTATACTGTAAAAGTAATTTTTTTTTTTATCTTATAATGAATCTATGATCTGATCCTATGTGTTTTAGGATTTTTAACTCCAGAAGATTTTTATCAAGATACAGTAATGCCCGAAGTATATGACCCTTTAACCACAGCAGAATTATGGGAAATTTGTTCAGGATTTAGTCGAAAATATGGCTTGTTGCCATTCATCAGAAAGCTCTCACCGAGAGCTTTCTGATGAATGGCAACAAGCCATATTTTCGACTAAATCCTGAACAAATTTCCCATAATTCTTTTGTGGTTTAGGGGTCGATTATTTAGGACATTACTGTACATTGCTGTGCAATCACATTTTTAATCTCTTCTATGATTCTGTTTTTATCTATCTGTTTAGTCTACATTCATCCGTTTTCATTGTTTTTGGTCAATTTTGGTGGTTGACGCATATGAAAAAGGTAGCATATGGGAATGATGCATAGAAGTGACAAGGCAAAAGCTTCTCCTATCCCAGTATGACATAAACATAGACTCCATACAGAGTCTCTATACATTATACACTGCGGGTGAACGAAAGTCATGATTTCTACGTGTTTTCGATGTACTGAAATTCGAGGCGGAACGATTTTATGAAATTTTAACCCTTTCATGACGGGAGCTGTGCTGGTGCAGCATTAAGGATAATGTGCCAGTGCATTCTTTTATATATGCAAGTCTTTATATATGGAAGCCTTGCATGTATAAGAGAATGCACTGGCTTACAAGTTCAAGGTAAATATTGATGGGCCAATGTATTCTCTAATATATGTGAGGCTCCCTATGGGACTCGCACATATGAGAATGCATTGGCACAGGGTTTTCAAAAAAAATCCGGAAGCTCCAGTCATGAAAGGGTTAACGCAGCCAATCAGATTTCAACATCTCGGCGTCACCAGTTAAACTGACAAATAGCTGTTGAAAACAAATCTTGGTTCTCGTTTGCACGAAATTAGGATGTTTCCTCGCCTCGAATTATAGTATCACGAAAACGCGTGCAAATTATTACTTCCTTTGATCCATAGTGGTTATAGCATCAGATTTAATTTCTTCATTCGACTGTTTAGTTGATTATTACATGATTCGTGTGTTACATGCGTCGCGTGTAGTAGTCATACTTTTGATAATTCATTACTGTTTTGAGATTGACGGTTAGCTCATTTCGATTTGATAAGATGATTTGCGTATGTTTTTTTTTTATAAGAAAACTGGATAAAAAATAATAATTTAATTATTTTCAAAAACATGATAGGCTAAAAAAAATATGTGATAACGAATTGTGATATATTTGGTGACAAATTGTCTACTGCCATATTGCATTACTGCAGCAGATGGGATGTGTGGGTAACACTGTTCTGATGTCCCTATCTGGGTATCCATTGATATTAAAGACAAAAAAAGTGGAATGGTTTTATTCATGACATGTTAAATTCCTTCTCACCCTCCTCATATTTTATAGTTTAACATGAGGGCTCTGGCAGAAATGGTTGCAAAAAAATAAGATAAAATTTCAGTTGTATGTGTTCTTTTTTTTTTTTCAAACAGGAATTTCATGCCAACGGATCTGCAAATCATCTTATATAAATTAAAAATGGCCTGATTGTCCATTGTGAAGGTGGACAACATAAATTGAGAAACCACAAATATTGTTACCAACAAAATTTGCCATTTGCTGTATTCACCTCCTGTCATCTCAGATATACATCTGGTATCATATTCTGAGAATAGCTCCTCTCAACTTGGGACATACATCTGGTGTAGAATTCAAGTCTGCAAATATACCTGCCATTTGCAGAATGAGGTCCCCAGAGGGTAAATTTTGTGATGCTAGCCCACCGGTGGGCTAGCATCACAAAATTTACCCTCTGGGAACCTCATTCTGCTTTGGCCTCGACTGCTATTTATGGGAGACCTAGGATCAGATTGAAGTTCCCCAGTTTAAGTTGGTGATGTTAACCCATAAGTCATCTTGATTACGCATTTTATCTTCTGCAAATTAGGGGATATGGAAACTATAGAAGGGGGAAAAGTAACTAAAAACAATATTAATTTTAGACTATAGATACTTCTCAGAAGATGAGGCCCAAGCAGAATGAGGTCGCCAGAGGGAAAATTTTGTGACTCTATCCCACCATGGGATAGCATCACTAAATTCACCCTCTGGACCTCATTCTGCAAATCAGACAACATATTTGCAGACTTGGTAGTATTCTGGGATAGATACAGTAATGCCTTAAATAATCGACTCCTTAACCACAGCAGAATTATGGGTAATTTTTCAGGATTTAGTCGGAAATATGGCAACAAGCCATATTTCCGACAAAATCCTGAAAAATTACTCATAATTCTGCTGTGATTAAGGAGTCGATTATTTAAGGCATTACTGTAGTTGCCTCTAGGTTAGTCCTGACATGCATTGATCGGGTGGTGTGGCTACCCTCTCATCAGGTGTGGGTTAATAATATATTAGTACTTTTCATTAACGGGGAGCATCATTGTCGCTTTTATGTTTTATGATATTTAGGCGTTATTTTGTCAAAACGTGAATTAAAAATTGGTTCCAGATTGCCAATCTTTTCGATTATATAACAAAAATCATATGGAATTTAAATAGTCATACCAAGCTTCGAAGCAATACTATAATTTTTATTTTGGTATTCATTTGGTATCCAATTGAGAGACCATTGCCCATCGAATTTGAGGCATATCTGATATTATTTGGTTACTCAAGAATCTTATTTATGCACTTCAGATTAAATTTGATGAGGTATGTGTATAATAGAGCGCTGTAAATTAAATAAATATCCAAAGATAATTGTTATATACAGCCATTAAAAAAAATACCTGTGTTCTCAAGCTATTAGTGGAAAATAGGATCCATCTCAATTATAATTGTGGATAGATTGAATTTTGAAAATTATGGATTAATTTTCAAATAAAATGTATTTGATGAAGCCCTCTTTTGGGTGATGTGAAATAAGTTCTGAGAATACAGTATTTTTTTTTTATTTGGCCTAAACATAGCTGAGACGAAATAACGCCTTGTATACCTCCAAAATGGTCTTCTACCTCATACTGATGGAGATTCACTCATCTCAGGGAGTCAAAAGTCATGTGTTTTCGTATGAATCTCGTCAGTCAAGCCTGAATTCCAGGTTTCAACACATATGCTACGAACCATTTTTCTCTTGTAATATATCGTTCAATAAAGTATATGCACCTCTATGTGTCTTGTTGTAATACACCATTTTTATACTCCCACTTTCGAAGAAAATGGGGGGTATACTGGATTGACTGCGTCCGTCCGTCACGCTTTCTCCGTCTGTTTGTCCGTCCGTCCGTCTGACCTCATAACTCGAACAACTATGAACCAATTTCAATAATTTTTTGTATGCAATCTCCTTAGGACGGTCTCTCCGCATGATGCTAATTGCGGTTCGGTCAGACTTTTTTTTCTTCAAGTTACGCCTCTTTTCGACTTATTTTGACTTGGAAAATTCTGTCCGACTTAATAACTTTAACAAATATGAACCGATTTCAATAATTTTTGGTATACATGCTTCTCACAATACCCTCTCTACATGATGCGGCTAGGGATTGGCTCAGACTGTTTTTCGTAATATTACACCTCATTTTCGACTTATTTTGACTTAGAAAATTCTGTCTGACTTAATAACTTTAATAAATATGAACCGATTTGAATAATTTTTTCTGTACAAGCTTCTTGTGACACCATATCGATATTATTAGTCTGAATTTTTCTTTAAAGTTAAAAATCTTTTTTGTTGAGTTTACGGATAATTGATTGTTCCATTATGGGAACGAAAGTATCCAAACAATGCCAGGTTTTGGAAATCACATCCATTTATTTTGGGAGATTCAGAGTTGGTCTACAAAACTAATTATAACTTTGTTATCTTTAGTAGTTTTTGCATGAAAGTTTAAAGTTAAAACATATATCAGGTACATATATTTCTTCCAGAATGTTAAAAAATATTTCCAGTTGATCATCGTATTTTCATTGATTTTATGATACAAAATAGTTGGAAAATTCATAAAACTGCGCTAACTACTCAATGTTTTGCAGTGTCGGAGATGTTTCCCATAACAGCGACGACAGGCCTCACATTATGGTGCTGGAGTGGACATTTGCAAAATACCCCAGAGGATGAATTTAGTGTTAGTGGGCTAGTGTCACCAGGGAATGCCATGGGATGGGCGTCTTTGGAGTTGAAGTTTGACCGCAGATGACTTAAAGGGGATTAATAAATTATATGATCTACAAAGAGCGTATATTATCAGTCCAGAAATATGTCGGGGAACTTGGTGGTAAAACCATTGTGACCGGAAGAGTATTAGTCAGAGGTTACATGTATGTTGCGTCGTGTTTATACATGCCGTCAATGGAATCAGGATCGATGTCTTAGACTGTTATTTTAGGGCACTAATTATTAATAAAATAAAATACTTAATTATATACCAAAATGATTATTGACCCATAGAGTGTCAAGAGTTGATTCTGATGACTTAAAGGGGCAAATCCCCTGGTAAGGTGGGTGATAACATGAAGTCAATAGCATCAGATAAGTGGTGACCCATATGTACCAATGTGTTCCTTCATATATTCTAAGCTGAAAAATAACGCTCTTTATTGCCCATATTTGCCCCTTTAAGTCGTCTGAAGTCAACGGCATCTAACTCTTGACACACTATGGGTCAACCCCCCCCCCCCCATGTATCAATTGTCACCGACCAGATTGCAACAATTTTTATGTTTACCCATACCATAGTATGGTAAACATAATGTCGACGTCCGGATTGACCTCTCGTCGTGCGTCCGTCTGTCTGTCTGTCCGTAGACACTTTACGCATGGTGCGATAACTCAAAAATTTTCTATCCGATCGGAACCAAAATACAGATCGAGTTCAAATATGGGTTTGATCCGATTTTGTTTTACGGAGTTATGGCCCTTTTTCGACCTCGAATTCACGCATGCTGTCATAACTCGAACAATTTTTATCTGATCAGAACCAAATTTGGTATGCGAGTTTCAGAGCCCAAAATACAGATCGAGTTCGATTATGGGTTTGATCCGATTTATTTTAAAGGAGTTATGACCCTTTTTTCAAAAATAAAATTAAAAAAACAAAAATCCGATGCTAAAACCGAAGTATATTTTGTCCGATTGTGTTCATATTTGATATGTAGGTTTATGATGACATGCCCCTCATCTGTATAGTTTTTGGTATTGATTGGTTGATCGGTTTAGAAAATAATTAACCCTTTACACACATGCTATCCAATGCAATAAGTTGAACATATTTCTTCTGATCTGCCTCATATTTCTTACCTAGGTTTTTCTTAGCATGTTCTTCGTCTGTATGGTTTTTGGTTTTGTTTAATTAACCCTTTTCACTCTTATGTTTACTTAGAATTCACCCAAGCTGCTATGACTCAAAACATTTTTCATCTGATCAGCACCAAATTTGGTATATGAATTTATCACCCCTAAATACAGATCGAGTTCGAATATGGGTTTGATCCGACATATTTTAACAGAGTTATGACCCTTTACAATTCAAGTAATTACTGCTGGGAATTTTAAGAGAACATATCTCGCAGACCATGTGTGTTATTGAAATGAGTTAATTATCACTATGGACATGCTATAAAGCCTGATAGTGTACTGTTGGCTGGCAGGAATTGTTATCATTTTAATGTCAAATTGATTGATGGCTATCTGGTGGAGTTCTGTTTTCTGTGCAATATTAAGTTAACCCCTTTGCTGAAACAGGTTCATTACTAAAGTTTATGTAAACACTATAGGACACCTATTCTAAAATATTAAATTGGAATAGTCCATTGTTACTTTTTCGGCACCGAGCTCAGTGGATTAGCGGCGATCGACAACAATAAAACAAATCTAGACCGGTGTAATCCTTTAACATCCAGCTGTATATCCCAGAGCAATCACATCCCTGTACTCAACATAATCGGTAATACATCACGTGCCCTCCCGAGACTAAACACTCTGCTGAGACTTATCACATACAATCAGCTACTCGAATATCTAAAGACGAAATTCGATGTTTCCAATGATGGCTACTTCAAATTATGCAGAAGTGAGGAAGAAACCACAACATTATTCCTGCTAAAATGTTGCACCTTAGAGGACACAAGAAAACCAATTTTGTCTCAGGTAGCAGATATATGCATACAACTCTTCAACACTCTATTCAACGACTGAATTAAATGAAGAAGAAAAGATCAGAGCTATTTTAGATGTATCCCATACCTACAACAAAGATGATGCTGAACCTCATCCCACTTCTGGAATGAAAACCCTACAGCTCCGCTGTTCTTGACTGGCGCATAGACTCCATCTGAGGTCGTTCTTAAGTGTTGCTTGACAAATAAGGGTCAATCCATACCTTGCGCCAGCGCGATTTTAAGGGCCGTTTTCTGTCGTCCGTAGCGGTTCAAAGCGCGCGATTTTTATATTCACAACGAAAGCGGCTGGATCGCTTCGTCGCGCGCGATGGTTTGGGTAGATAATCGTTTGAGTGCATTATTTACATTTTTATATACAAATACAATGTATATGGACATTTTAATCAGAATTTGCTAAACAAATAGATGTAAGAGTTTTTCAAACTCATTTAATTGTCAAATATAGTATGTCAAGTGGAATGGTGCACGGGCTTCCTAAATTCTATTAGCAATTGCGTTTAATTGATTTTCATTCTATATTTCCAGTTTGAGAGTGTTGTTATGGGGGGGGGGGGGGGGGCAATTGTGGGCGAAGTGACTTCACAAGCTTTGAATGGATTGGGACCAAAATTAACCAGACGATCCTATTATTATTCGTCGAGCTCTTGTCAGACATTTTCTCTTCTCATTTATCCTTGCACTTCAGTTATCAACATGTCGATAAAGCCCTACACCTTTGTTATCGCGACGACGAATGAATGTGTCGCCTTCAAATAGGAGGAATACGCACGTATAAATATATCCTATTTGACAGTGACCCAATTATCCCGCTGGTTTGCCACAAAGCGAGAAATCTACGAACCATAAAATCACTGCTGATATCGCCTCGTGGTCATAGATTCGGTCGCTTGCGATGTGAATATAAAAACGAGCGCTTTGAACTGCTGCGGACGAAAGAAAACGGCCGTAAAATCGCACGCTCGCGTCCGGTGTGGATTTTAACTCAACAATAATCTTACGTTTGTCCTAAGAAAGAAGGATCACGGTGTAATCTAGGCATCTACTACAACCTATAATTCCAATAAAAAGCATTTCAAGCATTTAGAAGTATTTACAACAACTACAATCAGTAATTAATAAGGAACCAAAGCCGGACGCTTTGGTCGTATATATAGACTATATCTGATTTTGTGACGTCACCAATTATTATCTAATACGACACTGCTGTTTTGAATTTTTGCGAGCGCTTTTGTCGCACAGCAGATCGGTCGGCTTAATTAAGCATTAATGTCCTATTAAATCTGAAATAAACATGTGCGTCTTGATGGGAGTTACTATCGGAATCATGCACAGTGAAATTCATTCGTAGCCGCGGTTTACATTTTATTAAAAACATAATTATAACATTATGGACTGTCAAATATTTTCAATGGCGTGGCATAAAATATAAATGTCGCGTGCAATGGGAAAATCTCAATCACTCTGGCTGGGCTGGGGACAATACTGGAATCGAAATCGAAATTCTTGATGCAAGCAAACGTTATTATATCGCGTTTAAATTATCATAATATTACCGAGTACATACGTGAATCTGATAATCCTCAGATATCCTTCTATTTCATGAATCGACAAGAAACACATACTTATATATGAACAAAGCAGAAGATACATTCATGTTATCGCAAATTCGGTCGATGGTGAAAGCTACACGATGACGTCGAAATCGACATGATGACATTTTTATGAATGAAATGGACATGATGAAATCGACAAGCTTCTTAGTATAGTACACATCTCACTCGGATTGCGCACACACGCAGCGTCAATAGTATAATGGTTAATTTCAGTAAAATACCCCATCTAGACAACAACATACAGTGTTGACTTTTGAATACTTTCAGTTTGATGCTGGTAGTTTATATTCTATATAGGATGAATCAAAACAAATATGCACATTTTTATATTGCCCGTACATTTTGGGCCCGACAGTATTGTGTGAAAACAGTCGGTCGCTCTTTCTTTCCTCCTTATTTGACTTTCAAAAGGCTTCGGTCAACCTGTCAGTGCATCACTCTGACTTGGTTTCTGTCATTCTGGTGTGCTAGGTTTGGTGCCCATCCAACCTGGACTCGTGTAGTACATGGTAGACACCACTTACCAATTTTGGTTACCCATTTTGGAAGAACAATTGTATAATTGCGCATAAATGCAAGTTCGGGTTTTTTTTTTCGTGATATCAGCGAATGATGAGTCCGATTTTGCCTATATGACGGCACATCTACAATGTAGGCCTATACTGATTCCTGAGTATACACACATCTGTAAAGTACATAAACTGACAGAAAACTGAATACAAGACATACAAAATTAATATTGAGAAATTACCTCTACATTAAACATTTTGTTCCATACATTTTTAATAGAAAAGCATTACCTGAATTATGTTTACCGTCAATATGTCATTTGTTTTACCAATTGTGCAAAAAAAAATATATATATATATATAATTGCCTCACGAAGTCAGCGCGTTTGTCGAGTAAAATTGTTTAGGTCTTCGTTGAAAAGCAAACAAGTTTCGATTGCATTGCCATTTCCCCAATGGACCTATCTGCACGCCCCGCCCACCAGTAGACTGCATGGTTACGGTTACTACGCACCACAAGCCATCTCAATTTCGCTATCTCTTCAGTGCTAAAATGGCTTCCGATGAGAAAGGACTGTGTTGTTAAACGCCATGTAACACGTATATGACGTATATAGCTTCTTTCTGAATATCACGATTTTCAAGATACCTTTGTGTGTATATATGCATCTTGTAAAAGTGACTGTCGTTAGATATAAACAAAAATAGAGCCAGTTTTTAAACAAAAAACCAGGTGTGATCGTTAGGCCACTTCCGATAACCAACAAAGATAGATGTATATACGTTGAATCAAACTGTGTAAATGAAGCCATTATGAAACTTCAATATCAAATAGCAAACTTAATATCGAAGCTATGCTAATGGTTCACGCATTGATAAGATAAGATAATATTTTATTGTCACAACTTCAACATTGAAGGTTAACATAAAACACAAATGAAACATACATGATCATTTCACATAGACAATAAAACAAATATTTACGTACTGTAATGTGGTACGCCAAGGCTATACGACTGACATAGGTTTATAGGGTAAATCGTTACTGCTTGAGGTTGGCATTAGACACTAAGTTCTTTCGTTGCTCGAATGCGGTATATATATACCTTACGATATTCTGCGTGATGTCGTGATCGAATGAACGGAAGATAATGTTAAGGAAATATTCTTCAGTTACGTTATTGCAGTCAATGCTACTAATATTCGCCGATGCTTTCAAATAATTCCCGTCTTAACGTTCGATATGTTGGGCAATGTAAGATGAAGTGTGCTTCGTATGGCAAGCCGTTTTCACATTTTTGATTGATTTAGACTTAAGTCCAATTATTTGGACTTAAGTCCAATTATTGGACTTAAGTCCAAATAATTGGACTTAAGTCCAAATAATTGGACTTAAGTCCAATTATTGGACTTAAGTCCAATTATTTGGACTTAAGTCCAATTAGTGAATTGATTTGGACTTAAGTCCAATTCATTTGGACTTAAGTCCAATTCATCTGGTTTGAAACGATAGTCCCCTTCTTTGTAATGGTATATTCCTGCAAGTTTTGATTGACAGTCAAACTCCGTACTAACCAGGGCATTCCTGACTCCAAGACTAACTCCGTACGTCCCCTTTGCCACGTGGCTTGTTTTCGGCATGCCGAGATTGAAAATGTTTCGAATCCGAATTGGCATCTTAATAAATGCTAACTGCATGCATGAATGAAGTAAAATTAATTCACGACTTGATTCAATTGTTATTTGACAGCATGTAGTGTAGGCTACACGCAGTTTCGTTTATTGCATTTACTAAGTGTCTTATTTGTATAATTTGCTCATTTCCATCATCATATGTTAAAAATCGTTCCGAACTTCTTACAACACGGGCTATTGTTGATAGGATCTGGTCCACATCGAGCTGATTCATTATATATGTTGAGAAAGGTAACAATTAACAAGATCAACAAGAATTAGACCCAAATGTAAACGGCCATTTTCCCACAACTCCGCCCTATGAGCAAAACCAGACCTGCTTAATAACCTGAACAAAATCATCGCGAATGTTGCGAATCCGAACCTGAACATTTTGAAATTTTCAAAGGTCGTTTTTCGGAGTTAGACAATAAAAATATCGCCGGTTTTGCATTCCGAAGATGTGTGGTGACCTAATCTACCCACAACAATACATAAATTTGCGGATGCATGAGCCCAAGGCCAGAAAAATACGAAAAAGCGAACATTTCGCCGCCTCGATAAAATTTCGAAAAATTATGACGAATTGACACGCCAAATACAACAATTCACATGCCTGTTATGCAAAAGGCGTGTTCCGTATGTGTTGGGCATACAAATTCCTACATAACTGTTTCAAGGTGTATCACCGAAATATGTCGTTGATTGCTGCTTGGAGACAATATATACACTTACCGTTTATCTGATTTAGTTGGCGCCGCCATCTTGGAATGTCCGAACCTAAACGGGTATCCGACAGTGGTCCAGATGGAGGCGATCACAAAAAAATCCCTAACTAGCCCGAACGAAGTCGAGTACATCAGCTAGTCTAATATATATTTTGGACATTTGTCTGTCTGTTTGTCTGTTAGCTATGGCCGGGAAAACTGCCAGACAGATTTGACGAAATTTGATACCTATAGGGGTGATTATTTCCAGGGAATATTTTGGACGGGTCAAATGTTGATCCCGACCTGACTTTGACATTCAAAAAGATCAATTCAAGGTCAAATCTGGTAAAACGGAAGTATTTCAACGAAATTTGATACCGACTGTTACTTTTGTCCCAGGAGTGTTTCGGGTGGGTCAAATCATGACCCTGACCTGATTTTGACATTCAAAATTGTCAATTCAAGGTCAAATCGGGTAAAGCCGGGCGGATTTCGACGGGTACTTTTGTCGTGACTTTTGTCCGGGGAGTGTTTTGGACGGGTCAAATCGTGACCCCGACATGACCTTCACCTTTAAAATAGTCAATTCAAGGTTAAATCGCGCAATTCTCCGAAAATCAGAGGGGAACATCCCGGACGAAGTCGGGTCCACCAGCTACTATTATATATTTCTAGATTTAGTTACAAACTAAATACCTGTATATCTGTATCAATATTATCATGCGGGTCATTAAAATAGATACGACGAAAAAAAAATTGAAGGGTGCATGTATCAGGTAAATTTTTATATTTCAAATGATGATAGGAATGCGGAAAGTTGAAGTACCTACGTAATACTGGCTATCCGCATGAAGAGATATACATGTATATAAAAACCAAAATAGAAGATGACTTCTGGCGACAATGTTTTCCAAAAAAAATTCAAAGCATTCGATAGCTCCCATCTAGTTGTCAGCCCGAAGATCAATATGAAGTTTGGTGACACTCAGATGAGGGATATGTCTGTACAGTTGCTAAACAATTCAGTCATGCAAAAGAGGATCAAAGAGTAAGATACCAAATTGCTGCCTGTGGTAATGTTTTTTAACGAAATTCGGGAAAATTAGATTACTCTCACGCTGGTTATCCAGAAGATCATTGTGGAATCTGGTGACGATCGGACAAGGGGTGTCGTCTGTAGTATCAACCAAATTATTTAGCCATAAAAATAGTAAAATTGAAGATCACCGCTGGCAGTGATGTCTTCACAAGGACAGTTTGAGAACGAAATATGGCTCACATCTAGCGGTGACCCAAAATATCCACATGAGAAAAAGTTCTCCAATAAAAGCTGGCTGCAGGGTGCGCCAATTGATTCAAATTCGAAATTTAGCAGGGTGTACTGCTTGTGGCCATGTTTTCCCCGCGTTGTATCGTGCGCTTATAGCCTTTTTTGCCAAGTAGAACTTGTTCAACACAACACTTTACCTATTGAAAAAACGACGTGTAGAGCAAAGCAAGGGACAAAGGCGGGAGCAAACATACAAGACATTAAGCTTTGTTGGGATTGTATCAATGCCAATAATGGACTGTCGCGTTGTCTCCCATACAAAGATTTATAACAGGCCCTGTGTTTTGGCAATGCTGGGCGCCAATCAGAAACCTCGGTACTTTCCGTCGATTCCTCGGAAATTCGGAATGTAAGCCGATTCGACGAGGGTGACGTAATGCGCGGATTGTTGTGACTGTCACCTGGCGACCGCCACTGTTTGCTTTATAACAGGCGTGCGCGATCATTGATTTCACTTGCTGTCTGTGTTTCACGTTTAAACTCCACGTTTCGCCGTGACCACCTCTAACCAATAAACATGGTGAGTACTTACTTTTACTTAAATATTATACATATATACACGTTATGATGACAATTAAACGCCCCTCTATTGCTATTTATTTGGATTTGGGGGTAAAAAAAAAAATTCATTCGAGTCGAGGAACCCACCTATCAAAGCTCAGAGTTATTAGATATCGATTTTTGAAATCTATTATTTTTCACCATCGAGACTTATTAGTAGCCCAGTCAAAAGTCGTCGGTCTCGGACCGGCAAATTGCGGATAAAGATGGACAACTGTAAAATCAAGAAGCTTTGTATTGACAATAAGGCAAATTTTCATCGAACAACATGTTGATAAATAACACGTTTCGGGCAATTTTATACTATAGTTGACTGTGGTTAGCATTATTTTTGGGCAATTAATCGATTCTGATAGCTGAAAAGGCATTTAAAAAAATGTTGTTGTTGGAATCTGATTATATGGGGACCATCAATTCGTATGGAGTACTTTTAGTGATGTCATTTTTACCATCTATTGATACTTAATTGGGTACTGTACACGCCATCGGGCCCACCATTACAATATATAAACCTTAATACTGATATGACCACGGACCCAACATGATGATCATATTGACGAAATAATTACCCAATACGAATTGATGGTCCCCATAAAGTAAAGACTGTTTTTTTTTTTTAGAAGAATTTATACTGACTATGTAACGTAGATATTAAGAACTGAATCTTTTTTTTTATATAAAGAGCGTTTTTAAAGAGCGTTTTGTTGTTGTTGTTGTTGTTATTGTTGTTGAAATGATAACGGAAGTATATTACTGGTGTGATTTGGAAAAGAGTTTCCCTTTCAAGTGTATCCGTGTATAGATGGCTCGCCGAAATAATTTCTCGTCGATGCATGTTGTAAACTAAGAGTTATAGATGTATCTAATACTGTTACATTTTTTTGCTAAATAAGAATTTATTAACTATACTGTTGTCGTGATTTGAGGTATCGAACCATGAATATATCTTTAAATTCATCCGCCATCCTTTGTTTCTATATCATCTTGCCAGGCCCTATATTCTTATATAGGATTACATATAAATAAATTCTTAATCGGAGGGATAATTAGATATTGTTTAATATCTAACCCCAACCACAGGGGATCGACACACCTGCACGATCACTATATTAAAGGCCCACTTTATTTTCGAGTCGCCAATTATTTGTTTTATAGTGACATGATATACGGTTTTAATAACAATCTATGCCATAAAATATGATTAAAATGCTATTAATTCACCACTATCTGAAACATCTGTGTCTCAGAAGATGCCCACAGATAAATAGAAGACCTGCCCCCTCTGTCACCCAGAATGCAACAGAATTCAAACTGTTTTCAATGGAAGGGGAAGAACTCTATCATTAATATATAATGTTATTCCACCTGCATTGAAAATAATACTGATTTTTACTTCATTCTTGATGACAAAACGCGTTGGCAACTCAACAAAAACAACATGTTCACAGTTTATTCGACCGGATAAGTTAATAATACAATGTTTTGGAGCTTCCTCTTTCAAATGTTTTATAAAATGGCATATATTTTATATAATGTAATCTGGGGGTTCGAAAATTAAGTGTGCCTTTAAATCAAGGTATACTGATTAATCGTGGATTAAATGTTTTCAAAGATTTGTTTTAAAGATTTTATATATAATTGTACATCCGTGTCCCCTGGTGTCCGATTAGCATATTAATTAATATTTAATCTGGGCCCGATTAGATATATTTTATCATTGGGTCGTTGTACACAGTAACAAAAAAATCCTCCATGCAAACCATTTATTACGCTCTGGATGTATGCTGCGAGGCATATCTGGTACCATATCTGGTGGTCACAGGTGGTGTCATAGGAGCTATGGGGGAACTTTGATTAATAACGTACTCGCTATAATGCGTACCGGTTAAACGTTTGGCAGTATGTATGTATCGCGGATATATCTTCGCGGATGTCTCAGCATTGCAGTATGTAACTTTTATTACCGCGTCAACTGCTTTTGATATTTAGGTGTGAACAATGGCTGAAGATTTTATTGCGGGAACACAATGCATGATATAACAGCTAACATTGCTGATGAAGTATCTCTCAGTTGGAATGTAAACTAAATTAGTCGTATTGCGAAGTATCGGGGTGTATTTAATCCGATTAGTAGATTTTTGATCAGCATTTAGAGGGTTTCTTATGTGGTGAATGAGAAACCTTCAATTATAAGCTGTAGTTGATGTAATAATTTGAAGGATTGGTTGATTTAACGGAATTCTGAGGTAGTGCATTCATGAAACCACAATATTATATATTTTATATATGCCTAATAATATGATCTTTATGGCGTTACCATTTCTGACTATGATTTTCTTGTCTTTTTCAGCGTGAGTGTATCTCTGTCCACATGGGACAGGCCGGTGTCCAGATGGGAAATGCATGCTGGGAATTGTACTGCTTGGAGCACGGCATCCAGCCTGATGGTCAGATGCCATCCGATAAAACCATTGGAGGGGGAGATGACTCGTTCAACACCTTCTTCAGCGAGACCGGCGCCGGAAAGCACGTGCCAAGGGCTGTCTTCGTCGATTTGGAGCCAACTGTCGTCGGTATGTATACTACTTCCATTTCTGATTGGATTATCTCATTCAGTTATACAATCATACAATGCATGGAGTGGTCAGTTATTCATTTGGAGGGGTGTTTGAATAAAATGTTTTAGGCCGTTTGCTGAACTTAATATCTGAAAATTACTCACGTAAAATACGCATCAATGAGGATTTATCATCAAATGGTTACCCTTCTTAAGCAAAAATTAGGAAATGAACACGTCGCCGAATTTATCAAATCGATCTTCGATGACAACAAGAAAAGTGGTGTAAATAAATTGCGAACTTATAGGCTTTTTAAAGATAACTATTCTATGGAGAAATATCTTATTGGAACAAAATGTGTGGAAGATAGAATGCGTTTTACAAGGCTAAGGATTAGTAACCACAATTTATCCATTGAAAAGGGTCGACATTTCAAACCGAAGAAGAAATCCATTGAAGATCGAATATGTTTACATTGTCCGATCAAACAGAAACTAGTTGAAGATTAATTTCATTTTATAATGAAATGTCCGTTATATGCTGATTTGAGAAATGAACTATATGAAGTAATGAAAGTGCAATATAATGGATTTAGCGCTATGTCAGAAACTCGGCAATTCAATTTGATTCTCAAAAATGAAAAACCAGATTCTTGTTATAAAATATGCAACTTGATTAGAAAATGTTTTGATCGAAGATCCCAGCAGTAGCAACTATATGTAGAGCAATATTCAACCAAACTGCATGGTTGCATCCTATACATGTATATAAATGTATATAAGGTAGTTTTCATTTTAAAGTATTAAGAGGCACTTATATATATTATATTGTATATGAAATACTAAATAACAAATTATATATTCAATGAAATAACTACATCACTTGTTGTATATTACTTGTTGTATTTATTTAATATTGTTATTGAGTGCATACTGCCTTACATGGTGTTTTATGCTAATAAATGTTATGTTATGTTACTACGGATTTCGTCCATTAAATTTTACCCAAGTTACGGCCTTTGTTTGACTTGCATGAAATGTGCGAATTTGTCTCTGTATGAACATTTCAGCTTGTAATTCACTTGTAACTTGGGCGTGAATCATCGGATTTGGTTGTGCTTTGTGTGTGTTGATAACTCAGTTTAGGGACAAAGGATAACCCACTTCTTTGGTTTAGAAAATAACAAAATGTTCCATCCATATACAAATATGTAGTATTGCCCATATTTATCATTTTTAGCATTTGAAACATGTTAAAAATGCAATTCTCCTATTATATATAAGTTCTTAAAATAGACTTTGGATGTTCCAGTAGTCATTTTAGCGATGATCTGATACTATAAGAAATAATGCCAGGTTGACAAACACTATAACGACTCTTTGGTGTTCAGAGAATAAGATAAACAAGCAGTCTAACATGACAGAAATGAATCAAAGGGTTAAATAATTATATGTACCAATTTTTAATACACATTTTGAGTAACTGCATGCATATACGAATTTTTTTCAGTTTTCATTTAATTTCGGCTTCCTAAAACTCTGTTCCCCTTATTTCCCTTGTAGATGAGGTCAGAACTGGAACATATCGACAACTGTTCCACCCAGAACAGCTGATCACTGGCAAGGAAGATGCCGCTAACAACTACGCAAGAGGCCACTACACCATTGGCAAGGAAATCGTCGACTTGGTACTCGACCGATTGAGGAAGTTGGCTGATCAATGTACCGGTCTTCAAGGATTTCTGCTCTTCCACAGTTTCGGCGGCGGCACCGGATCTGGCTTCACCTCCCTATTGATGGAACGTCTCAGTGTCGATTACGGCAAGAAATCCAAGCTGGAGTTCGCCATCTATCCATCGCCACAGGTATCCACTGCCGTCGTCGAGCCATACAACTCCATCCTGACCACTCACACCACCCTGGAACACTCTGACTGCGCATTCATGGTCGACAACGAGGCTATCTACGACGTATGCAGACGTAACCTCGATATCGAGAGACCAACATACACCAACTTGAACCGTCTGATTGCTCAGATCGTCAGCTCCATCACCGCATCTCTCCGATTCGATGGTGCTCTGAACGTCGATTTAACTGAGTTCCAGACCAACTTGGTGCCATATCCACGTATCCATTTCCCCCTTGCCACATATGCTCCAGTCATCTCGGCAGAGAAGGCCTACCACGAGCAGCTGTCCGTAGCTGAAATTACCAACGCTTGCTTCGAGCCAGCCAACCAGATGGTGAAATGCGATCCCCGCCACGGAAAATACATGGCCTGCTGCATGTTGTACAGAGGAGATGTTGTGCCAAAGGATGTCAACGCATCAATTGCCACAATCAAGACCAAGAGGACCATCCAATTCGTCGACTGGTGTCCCACTGGTTTCAAAGTTGGTATCAACTACCAGCCACCAACCGTTGTGCCAGGGGGTGACTTGGCCAAAGTCCAGCGTGCCGTGTGCATGTTGAGCAACACTACCGCCATTGCCGAGGCCTGGGCGAGACTCGACCACAAATTCGACCTGATGTACGCCAAGCGTGCCTTCGTCCACTGGTATGTCGGTGAGGGTATGGAGGAGGGAGAGTTCTCCGAGGCCAGAGAAGATTTGGCTGCCCTTGAGAAGGATTACGAAGAGGTAGGCGTCGACTCCGTTGACGGAGAAGGAGAAGAAGAAGGAGAGGAATACTAGAGCTAACTGTTCTGAAAGAATACTGAGCTTCGTATGTTCCGGACTCTGACCAAATAAATAATTTATTAACAAAACACACTGTCATGTCAATACACACTGTCATTTCCAAATAAATATGGCTAGTTCAGTTTCTCAGAATAATGAAGAATGAATTGTAACCGACACAAGACTTAGATCAAAATTTTAAGATTACATTACATTCTGTATGCGTGGTAGAAGTGTTCAGAAGCTCTCTCTATTTGGCTTCTCTCAGTAATATCTAGGAATTAATTTCTCTTTAATGTTATCAAATATTTTGCATTGAATATATAACCAAGGTGTATTCATTTCCAATAGCAATTTGGCACATATTGCATAGTCTCTCTAATTTGTGTTGATTTTTCCACCCTCAATCGGGAGTCTGTGGATAAGTAATTATATCTACGATTTTAAGTCATGGAGCCAAACCATTCTTGATCAAATTGGTCAGTTACAGTGTCTGCTTGAGAACTTTCATACGAGTATTTGATAGCAGATTATGTGATAACCAGTTTTAGTTAAACCCACCATAGGTCGCCTCGCATATATAAGAGAATGCATTGGCTTAACACATATTAAAAATGATAAAATTGTCAAAGAATGTAGAAAAATATTATAAAAATTGTTAAAAGAATGTAAGAAAAAATTATAAAATTGTTAAAGAATGTAAGAGAAAATGGTAAAAAGTGTTAAAAAAGAATTGTTTTAGGCCAATGCATTCTCTTATATATGCGAGGCGACCTATGGTCGACTCGCATATATAAGAGAATGCATTGGCACAGGGCATAACTGTAACCGTCACAATGTGGTCAATGAACCGGTTCCAATGATATCCATATTTGTATGGTGTTATTGAGACAGACCGAATATATTTTAGGCTGTTGAAGCTTTATTTGGGCGTTTTTGGCCGTTTTGTTGGATAAATGGTTAATGTCGGCATTACTATTCGGGTCACTATTGTATAGTTCAAGCGGAATGTGGTATCTGTTCGCTAATTGGGATCCCTCTGAGATATTGGGATTGAGACATTGGTCATCCTCTGCACCCCCAGGACTCAACTTCACCCCACTAATTTTCGTTCTTAATATCTCCTATAATTCTTTTCGGTTAACAAGAAAAATAAGTGGCCGCAAAGACTCCAGACAAGATGGCGTTCATCATGTCGGCCATTTTGTTTATATGCAACAGGTCTCTTTGATCGCCGCTACAGTAAAGACGATATCACATGCATGCGGTCTTGTTTTTCGCACGATTCGTTAATATTATTATGCTAATATACAACCCTCACACATTAGCCAAAAATCCGAAACCAAAATCCAATATGGCCGCAAAAATGTGAAAATTGCATATACATTTATCGTATAGAGGAGTCATTGGCGAACACACAGGGACCATAATATAATTTATATTCCTTGCTGGATATTTTGTCCGGTATCACTTTTTCACAAATGCCGGTATAACCCAATCAATGCCGAATCGACGCTAATAATGCGATGTCTGTTTCGAATCTATGAATGTTATTGCTGTCATAACAACACCCATGCATATATATGTGCAGGAGATAGTCGAGCTAGGATTCCTCTTATATGTAAGTTGAGGAATATTCACTCAAATCGAAGATGGCGGCCAAAATGACCACCAGAATGGAAAAATCGCCTAAAATCCCTGATTTTAACACCAGTGAACAGGGGGGGGGGTCTGGAAAAAAATTGCACATATAGGGCCCAAAAAGTTTTTTTCCGACCGCGAGGGACCCACCACCCCATTTGTGCAAAAAAAAAAAAAGTTCCTCCAAAATTTTGGGGACCCACCCCCCATTTCTCATGTTTTTATAAAAATTTCAGAGTTTTTTTGCCGTTCTTCAATAACTGTGTTAACTGCCTTTCAATCCTTTTTTGGTGCAAACTCCTGTTGTGTACCAATACGATTCAAGCAGTAGCATACTTAATTGGTGAACACAGATTAGAAAAATGAAAAATAAAAACTATTTCCAGGTGCTTACTGGTGTTTTCAGTATCTAACAACAATAATAAAGCATTGTGTAGGTACACTATATGTCAAAAATCGCCCTAGACCCAATTATAGCCTTAATTTATCGAGTGTGTTGTGTCTGACAGAGAACACTTGCCAGTGTAAATGGTGGTAAATAGGTCAGGGGTTCCACAATTATTTGTGTATGACCAAAGAACTCTTTAGTCTTATCCACCGGGGTGGGGAATTGTTTTTGGTTAGGTATACACATAGATATATGGTTATTATACCCCCCCCTAATATCAGTCGGTGGGTATATAGTTGACGTCTCGAGCCGTCCGTGTGTCCGTCGGTACAAACATTCTTAAAGACTGAATCTCCACTATAGCAACTCATGATCAAGATTATCTACTTTGTAGGCCTGGCTTAATTGTTTGGTTTTCCACAAAATTAGATATAATTTTATCTGTTGCATTGAATGCACCAGCCTTAGCATAATTCAGTAATACATTGGGTCAGTATACCTAGTTGTAGTGTAACTTGTACAGATCATTTAGATGACTTTATAACCATAATGCCAATTTTAATAATATTATATATATCTAGTGAATCCATAATGCATTGTGGCTCACAACATGACTGCTTTCAATGTCATGTTATGCAACAGTAAGGTTAATCAACTTAATGATATCTAGTCATCATTGGGTATTCACCATGTAGTATCCAATTTGTGATACAGTTTTTTGGTTTTATTACTTTTATTCAGGTTATACAACTGGGTAATAAATTAATTTTGTTACTAAATATTTCTTCCGTTGATCATAAGTTTCCTGAAAGCTATTACGGTGGTCCACTGTGAAGTGGGCCACCATCCTGTGAAATCCAGAATGCTGCTAAATCTGGTCTAAAGAGTCACTATAGCTGCCTATATAGCCCTATATATACCAACAAACGTGGTACTAACATGCTTACAAACAACATTACATGGTCAGTATTTGTAAATTGTTTGACAAAAACACATTTCGGAAAAAAATTACAAGCACGATTTTTTCCGCCTCTGGACCACCCACCCACCCCGGCCCTATATACGGAATTTTTTTTGCAGACCCCCCCCCCCCCCCTGCAGTGAACGTTATTGTCACGACAACTCCACACATAGTCGGTCTCAGAAACGCGCTCCGTAGGGAAATGGTGTTCACTATATATTGAGAATGGTTTCCAGGTTACTTTTCGATGAGGAATTTCATGGTGTCGGCTGATTTTTTTAAAAAGGGGCCCAAGTTAGGGTTTTAGAGGCCTGAACCCCAATTTCGGGTTTCTGCCCCTTTTCCTCAGATTTCACACCAATAAATAATATTTGTTAGTTCAATTCACTTAAATGTAGTAAGCAGACATTAATGCTCATTATATTCCAGCGAATTTTTTTGTAAAAAGAACCAAAATTAGGGTTTTAGCAGCCTGAACCCCAATTTTGGGGTTCAGCCGTTATTCCCCAGATTGTATGCCTAAAAATATATTTGATTCTCCCCAATAAGTTTAATTTACTATGCAATAATATTGATATTCTTTGTACCATTTAAAAAAAAAAATTAAGTTCTAAAATCAGGGTTTCAGGGGTTTCAAATTTTTTTGTCAAAATTTTACATCCTAGATAAATAATTTTTCTGTCTCTTTCACTTCAATTTATATTAGTAGTAATTATCATTTATAGTGTTGGTGCTGATAGGATATTACCCAAATTGTCACAAAATTAGGGTTTATGGGTCTGAAACCCCAATATTGAGGGTCTGAACCCCAATTTTGATGTTCTGCCCTAAAAACCCTAAATTGTGGACCAGTTTTCCAGAATTGGCTCTTTCTTTCAACTTATAATCCAAGCTACAGCTTCAAATACAGTTAGTATATCCTGTCCCAATTATTTGAACAAATTATATCCATTTAACACCCAAAAATATATAATAAAGATATAGAAAACTCATTTTCTTTAAGATATTTGATAAATACAAGGATTCCCGGGTGGCCGCCATGACTCTGGCTACGCAGCCGATTTAGTAACGAAAAGTGCTATTTTGACACCCCATGCACGACTTCAGCCCAATTTTAGAAAATTTGGAAGGGGCTGCATGGTCGCGTGACTTTCCTATAGTTGCCCGCGGGGTGGCACCGCACGAAAATACAAGGATTCCCGGGTGGCCACCATGACTCAGGATACGGCAGCCGATTTAGTAACGAAAAGTGCTATTTTGACACCCCATGCACGACTTCAGCCCAATTTTAGAAAATTTGGAAGGGGCTGCATGGTCGCGTGACTTTCCTATAGATGCCCGCTGGGTGGCACCGCACGAAAATACAAGGATTCCCGGGTGGCCGCCATGACTCTGGCTACGCAGCCGATTTAGTAACGAAAAGTGTAATTTTAGGAGAATAGGGAACTGGGAACTGGGAACGGAATTCATGGAGCTAACTTTTGTACTGATTCTTTCCTACCCCAATGAAGTCGAACCAATCTGGCTGCAGTCATCATCAAACCATTTTTGTATTCGCCGCTGTTTCGGTTTTCGTTTTCGAAACTTGCATTTGAAGCCACAGCTTTGAATTACTTAATGGAAAAATTTGAGTAATGTCATCTGCTTGAGAACTGGAGGTGTATCTGTCATGTGACATTTCAAGAAAGTTGGCAATTTTCGATGTTACCGAGAGGGATCGAAACGTTTTAATAAAACGTGACTCGGTAAGTTTACTCCACCTGATTGCTGGTGGCAGTGGATGCAGTTCAGCATATGATTTATTGCGTTTGCCAGTATAAGCATACCCAACGGCAAGGTTCACGTGAATCGGACAGTGGTCCGAGTTAGCATGAAAGTCTCCGACTGTGAAAAACTCAATACATTTTTCAAGGATGATTGATCTACAAGACACCAATCCACTGTTGATGAACCATTATATTTATGGCAGGTATATCTGCCACGCGTGTCACCAAGCGTGCGACCATTGAGTAAACGGACTCCGGTACCGATACACATATCAACGACCTGTTGTCCCTGTGCAGTAGTGGTGGATTTGTCCTGTGAAACCCTGTTAATTGCCACACTATATATTTGGTAGTCAATTGGTAAATTTAAAAATCGATCGTCATCGTGTGGAATGTAGTCAGGATCCCGGGGATTAATTCTGCCGTTCATATCACCGAGGAGTACCACATTACCAAGTTGTTTGTATGAGGATATTAGGTCATGCATCCTGATAAATATGTTCTGATTACCTTGGGCCCCACTCATCGAATATGAAGAATTTGATGGTGGGGCATAAACTGAAATAATGAATAAATCTTTCTCAACCTTGAAGAACTCCTTACGTAATAGCAATGCTATCATGTCGGTGCTTCAGGTGGGGGGGGGGGGGGGGAACTGCGGGACACAACGTACCGGGGGGTGGGGGTACATAGGCGTAAAAAATTTACACGTAATTTTTTTCCTTTTTTCCTTATTCATTTAGGGGGGGTTGTCGGAAAAAATTTGCATGTAATTGTTTTCCAAATATGTATTTTCAGACTCACAACTTCAAATTTCTCTCATTTTATAGAATATGGATTAACCTTAATATCCAAATCATATATACATGAGTACTACAATCCACCTAAAACAATTTTGGATAACCACTGTCTTGGTTTACATGTGATATTGACCCCCATTAACCCTCTTAATAATGCCGACTATGTCAGTGTCTACCAGTCGAATGCAGAATTCTACCCTGCGATCGCTTATCTGGCAAATTTTTACTGCAGAACTATCACATGTATTAAACAATTTCTCCTCCAATGGTATCAGAAAACAGTTATATGCTGGTATCTCATTCATCTCATTTGCATCTTTTTCAAAGTCGAGGTAATGACTAGTTGTCATTTTTTAAAGTGCATACAAAGCGTTGCGATCACCAATATACATGTTTGTACATGTCATGACATCACGAGGTACAAATCTGCGTTCTACTGGTAGACAATGACCATTTTAGTCATAATAATCTAAACTAAGTTACCAAGCACCTTCTCGTGAATTGTATGCTCCGGTGTTTTTTTCGGTTTCGTCCGGCTGGGGTAGATTTGATTTTTTTTTTCTGGGGGGGGGGGGGGGGGGGGTGGGGTGGCAAATGGTCAGTGGAAAAAAACTGCAGTTTTTGCTGTTTGGGGGGGGGGGGGGTACCCAAACCGAAGAAAACAGTTTTTTCCACCCTGTGTCTGCAGTTTTTTTCCGCCCCCCCCCCTGGGTGCTTGCTACATAATTGACTTTAACGCCAGCACTGATAGTTTCACGTATCAGAACGGCAAGACCACCGCTGGCTTTCTTTGATTTCTTTGATAGACGAGGCCGAAAAACAGCCGTTGTTTTGTATCCATCTAAGTGGATATCATTAACGTCTTTTGAATCGCAGTGTGTTTCTGAGAGAAATATGATATCGTTTGCCAACTGGTCGGTAAATGATGTGTCTTCAAGTTTATTCAGCCTTTCCCGTCCGTTGCGGTAGAAAAGGCCAGCAACATTGTAATAAGATATTGATAGTTTGTGCATTATGCAACAATAACAGTGATCGAGGCACGTGGACCAGATGATTTAAATGGATGTTACAGCTTTGGTTTGCAACCATCATTTTTCAAAAATCAATATCTAATAACTCTGAGCTTTGTTTGATGGGTTCCTCGACTCGAATCAAATATTTTTTACCCCCCAAAGCCAAAGAAATAGTAATATAGGACCCTCTGATCGGATTGTTGTTGTTGGAATCTGTTGAGATGGGGACCCTCTTTACGGGTTGAGTACCTTTAATATTACCACGGTGTTATAACAGCAACAAATGTATACATTTATAACGAAAAACACTTCACATAAAACTCGCAGAACAATATTCACAACGCATCATCGATCAGGACTACTATTTCCACGTTTTAGTCTGAAATCTGTTATATATAAATATTGAAATTTAAATAACACTAGGATCCTAGTGTGGTCGTTGGCATTGTTTAATTCAGCGCAAACAGATGTCTTAGTTACTTTTTTTTATTTAGGAAACCGAACTAAAACATGTATAAATATCGTTCGTCAATCGGACATTTCAACGCCATTTTAGCTTTTTAACACTTATTTTGCTCTCGTGTTCGTAAATTACCTATGGCTTACAATGGTAGTTAGGGTACCGCTTGTGGTGCGATTCATATCACTAGGTAGGCACATGTCGCTTCCGGGTTTAAGCTATCGGCTCATTGGCTATAATTGAAATTGGGGCCGTACCTACGGATAGGTCCATTGACAGCCATTTTCAGACACAAAGACTGCTTTTGAGAAGGCGATGTTCGATGTAGTGAACTGGAACACACTCTTAAAACGACTGTGTGGTAGCCACTTCATCGAGCACAACATTGTGTGGTGACTTGTGTGGCAAATGACCACACATCTGTTGTGTGGCGGTGGCGAACAAACTGTGTGGATCGACCAAACAACTTGTTCTTTGTAGGCACACATTAAATGTGTGCTAAGTTGCGCACAAGATTGTGTGGATGCAGATGAACAGTTTATGTGTGGTTACTGACCTACAACGTTGTGTAGTTGACACACACACAGATGTTTGGGTCCAGCACATTTATTTGTTCGTTGAATGGACACAAATATGTTTGCACTAAGGAAACAATATGTTCGCCGCTACCACACACGTTTGTTTTGTTATTGTACACAATGTTGTTGGGCGAGACTACACATATGTGTTAATCACATGTGTACACATTTGTGTGGTTGATCCAAACAATAGTGTTCACCGCCATTACACTATTTTGTATTGTTCTTGAACACAATGCTGTTGGGCAAGACAACACATATGTATTCATTACATGTGTACAAATGTGTGTGGTCGATCCAAACAATAGGCTGCTAAATCATATTCAACGAAGAGTGTTTACCGATATATATTGGCCAAACATATAGTTCGGCTATCGTTGGACGTTTTTTCCCCCGCCATATATATAGTGTATTATATATGGAACTTCAGTCTGTCTGTATGTATGCATATGTCTTATAGTCTCGAAAACTGCTTGACCGATCCGACTCAAATTTGGTATGTATGCCTACTTTGATCCCGGGAACAATATGGGCGGGTCCAATTTCACGTGCGACAGTGTCCTTGAACTTGACCTCGCCCATATAGGCTTGTTTCTGGACTTTGACCGATCCGACTCAAATTTGGTATGTATGCCTACTTTGATCCCGGGAACAATATGGGCGGGTCCAATTTCACGTGCGACCGTGTCCTTGAACTTGACCTCGCTCATATAGGCATGTATCTGGACCCGACTCAAATTTGGCATGTTTCTGGACCGATCGACGTCCCCTGATCCTTACGATCAAATGTGCGCTTTGCGCATGTGTTGCGCACACATGAGCCAAAGGTCCCTCCGCTACTGAATAAAGGTCCCCTCAGCTAGTATTCGTATAAGCATTGATCATAAACTTTAATATAAATTTGTATAAACTGTATTATCGTTCATAAACCTAAATTTTTTATAAACATTTAATAGTATACTAGTATAGTTCATAAACTTTAATAAATTCTTATGAACTTATTATCGTTAGAACTTTATGATACATTGTTGTTTTTACTGTTCTTACCTGTGAATGTCGTATGATATTTATGATATATTGTTGTTTTTACTGTTATTACCTGTGTATATTGTATGTCATTTATGATATATTGTTGTTTTTACTGTTATTACCTGTGTATATTGTATGTTATTTATGATACATTGTTGTTTTTACCTGTGTATATTGTATGTTATTTATGATACATTGTTGTTTTTACTGTTATTATATATATATCTTTATTGCCTCCAGTTTTGAAGATTTAACAAGACATAGTATACATGAATGTAACATAAATACATTTAGCAATCAAGAAGTAATGAAAAGACAGACAAGAGAACAAACTACCGAGGAACAGAATATCATTCTAATTGTATGTACACGAACACGAGCTTACATATCACATCAACAGACAACACACACCCTCTCGACCACACCCGTACGCATATACAATCTAACACATGACGCAGACACAAACACAACCGTACATACATACGTTATGATGCACTGTCACAACAGCACACCATAAGCAGGTGCATACAATTACAAAAGGAACTCTAGTTGGAGTTGGATTCGCTTAGAAGAATCTCTCTCCCCAAAGAGTCAGCAAACGCAATGCCCTTGCTCGACAATAGCTCCCCTATAAATGTATGCACCCATTAAGTGGAATAGACTATATGTAGAATGATGTTGCGATAGTGCAAACGCTAGCGCAAGAAAACATATACACACACGTATACACCCTCACACACACATCCTCACACACACACACACACACACACCCTCCCTCACACACACACCATCACACCCTCATATACACATACCTATGCATACATATATATATATAAGGATTTATTAATTTATTCATGTTTATTTAATTTGTCGTCTTCGGATTTTATGGACAGGACAGAATGTGGTACATTTAAGTACGACTTATGGTGAACACCCGTAACGTTCAAACTTCAAAGATCAAAGGTTGTTTAACACAAACCGTCATGCGTAGTGGCTGAGAGTTCGACATAGCGCCTCCAAATTAAGTTTGTGTGAAGAACAATGAATCTCGTAAACTTTGATGTATCCTCAACTTGCTCAAGAAATGTGAATATATCACGTGGAAGATGTGTGAGATGGAGCAATACGAGGTCGCTGTTGCTGAGACTCGTGGCCCATACGAATAGCGGTATGCCGAAACGATCAATCATCTGGTACCACATTTCGTTTCTGTGGGAATGCATAAGTGGGCTACTGCATGAGATAAGTGCGTGCTCGATAATATCAGAGTGTGACTGACAGCACAATGTGCATGTGTTTTGTTGAGAGAATGCGCTTCCTGCGATGAGCTGACCGACTGTGATAAATGCAATCTTATGCATAGGGTATTTACGACATGTTCTCCATAAGTGACACATAGTAGGGTTTGGTTGAATTTCTCGAAAACGCGCAAATGAAGTGTCACAATTTGTTCTCTCTGTCCATTTCTGTACGCATTTGTCGTTAATCGCGGTTTTTGTAATGCGTTTCCATTCGGATTTCAGAGGAAATGAGCAGAAATGAGCATACTGATGCATATGCTCGGATAGGTTGTATTCAACAAGAGTGTTGTTAATGTCGCTGATGAAGGAATTTGGGTTTTCCAGTTGTCCCGTGAAGTACATGTGAAGTCTTGTGACAAAAATTTCCTTGCAAGCTTTGCCAGGAGGCATACGGCATAGGCTTCCAAACAAATTGAGTTTCCTGGCATCAATCAATGACTTGATAGGATGGATGCCAAGCATCCCCAAAACGATATCAGTGCGAGCACGTACAGGAAGTCCCTGGATATGCTTGAGGCAGAAGCGATGAATTTTCTCAAGAGTTGACCAATGGGTTTCTGATAGACCACACAAGAGTTCAGATCCGTATAGACCCTTTGGAATAATTATGGATCTGTAAAGAGTTTCGCAACTTTGAGGAGTGATTCCACCTGCATACATACCAGCATTGCTCAGCATGAAGTAGGTGGATCTTATTTTGTTGACAATACAGTCGATAAACCCACGAGCGAAGTCGCTTCTATGCAACGTTATGCCAAGATGGGTTATGTGATCAGTTTCGTCTACATACCCGTCACCAAGTTTCCATCTCCTTGGATGCACAGGCAGATTCTTCACTTTTTCATTGAATACAATGGTTTTACATTTCTGTGCGTTATATGTAAACCGCCACAATCGGCTATACATTGTGCAAATTGTTGTTTTTACTGTTATTACCTGCGAATGTCGTATGATATTTATGACATATTGTTGTTTTTACTGTTATTACCTGTGAATGTCGTATGATATTTATGATATATTGTTGTTTTTACTGTTATTACCTGTGTATATTGTATGTTATTTATTATACATTGTTGTTTTTACTGTTATTACCTGCGTATATTGTATGTTATTTATGATATACGCAACAGTCGGCACTTATCAGTTGAAGTTAATAATCGTGAAGCCTGTGTAACAAATGTTCAAATACAACGGGGAAAAAAATACGTTAAATAAATAGCGTGACCAATGAGCATTCACAAAACAATATACATCAGTTTTGAAAACGAGTGAAAACGATTATAAATGAAAACGCTCTTTATCGTGTACCGGCGCTTTTGCGCAAGAAGGTTTTTAATGGACGCAATCATTGGATTTTGTTCTAGGCTAAAAAAAACAAAACAATACAAAATGTGTTCAAACTTCCTCTTTTGAAAGTTGAAGTAAAACATCACGGGTGTTGTTACAGTCTATTGTGATTCTTTGGTGAGCACGCAGTGAACACAAGTCATACTTTGCCAAATTCATGCCGTATATCACACATGTTTAGTATACCGGTACATGACACGTCGTCACTTTCGGTGAATTGTTGAAACACAAGTGAGAACATCTAACGGAAGTTTTGTGGGGTATATAAAATAGAAGCATGGCCAGTTGATGTACAGACAGCGAACTAAAAACCTCCCTAAACGACCGTGGTGTTCCATCAACTAGACGAAAAAAGATGAGAAAGTGCAGCTAGCCGAGTTGGCACACAAACAGAAATTTCCAGTTATTCAGTCGGCAGATGATCAACAGAAAACGGTTAATACCCAAAAAGCGAAGTTGTTATGCCTGGAGTTTTTGTTGTCTCTTAATAAATGCTCAGATTCTACATACAACGAAGATGTGAAATTCAAGATTTTTCGCCAGATAGATCCAAAGAAATACTTTGTTGAAATCTCTTGCCATATTTTGCTGTATTTGTGCAAAACGTGCATCTCCATCTTAACACATCGATGTAGATTGAAAACGACATATTTGCGGTCATGTAATGATAACATAAACGCTCTTTATTGGTTCCGTTTTATATGGTATAAAATGACCTTCCGAATTACTCGAAACTTTAAAGTTTTTTGTAGGAAATCAATAAACTTATAGTACATGTACGAATATTCATATCAAATTAAATAATACTCACGTTTCTGGGTTACGTCGGTCATTATTGCAACCGAAAACTGCACAGCGATTTGAAGGCATTTTCAATTTATGATTTTGTAAGGGTAGTAGATGGGCACGAAGCGAAGTGATTTTGTTGAATGAGAGTAGAAGGGTGCGAAGCGCCCGGGATGGTCGAAAAGATCGAGAGATATTCTCCTTCACCCGGTGATTTTGTTCTCCAAACCAAGTCGCATATATGGGAATGGGGGGTGTATATGGATCAACCACACATTATCTAGTCTCGACAGATTTAAGAAGTCGGTCAAGTGTAGGCTTGAAGACCAATTCATTCAAGAATGGAGAGGTACAATGTGTAATTCAAATAAGTATGCCTTTTACAGAATTATAAAACACGACTTCACCAAAGAGAAATTCCTCTCTTTCGTGAAAAACGACACCGTCCAAATACTTCTGAAATTTCGTACCCGCAACCACCACTTACCAATCGAATCTGGTTCATGGATTAACTCAGATTATTCCGATAGACTATGTACTCTATGAGGTACAAATATAGGGGACGAATTCCACGTAATATTGCAATGCCCGTGTTTAAAAGACCTGCGAGTCAAATACATACACGAATATTATTATTGTCGACCAAATACCATCAAATTAAGTGAACTTTTTAACTGTAAACGACATAAAACCTTGAAAAACCTATCTCTTTTCATTAGACGGGTCCTGATTTTATTCAAAAACTCCTGAGGCATACTATATACGTAATACATTAAAATCCGACATTTGCACAACCATGGGCTGTTCTCAATCAACTGTATTATTATAATATATGTGTAATTTTCAACGCGCACCACTTTTGTAATTTGCACAGAAATTATATGCACTGTATTCCACCGAGCTCTATTGTGTCATATTTGACGATTTGAGTGAATAAATAATTGAATTGAATTGAATATATAGCAGGCAGTGGCGGCATTTTCAGACAACTTTTGAAGAAACCCTAGCATGGATTAGGTTCAACATGTCACAATAGACATGAAAGAGTATCACCTCGCCCTCTCACATGCTTCAGTTGTCAGTTAAAACATGAAGTTTTTCATAAAACAGTTTCATTTTCGTGAAACGCATGCGAAGCCAGATGTGCGAAGAGAGAATTTATTAACGGCAGCTTCGGCAGTCTGAGGGGTAATTAATCCCAAATGCACGGAACTCCTTTGCGATATTCCGATAGTACTGTGTTTACTCTATATTCTCTAAAAATTTGGTGTAAAGGTTCCCAATAGAACGACTTTTATCAGCGTTTACTAAAACCGCAAAATATTGAGAATATTAAAAACCTTCTTGCGCAAAAGCGCCGGTACACGATAAAGAGCGTTTTCATTTATAATCGTTTTCAAAACTGATGTATATTGTTTTGTGAATGCTCATTGGTCACGTTATTTATTTTACGTAGTTTTTTTCTGTTGTATTTGAACATTTGTTACACAGGCTTCACGCGATTATTAACTTCAACTGATAAGCGCCGTCTGCTACGTATGCGCGCAACAGTTTGTCTCAAATAAATTGTTATAAAAACACAGGTTTATGGCCGCGGACATAAGCCGATTAAGTGTGATGTAATTTATCCATGAACTTGACAAATGGAGATTCTATCACCATTCGACACGAAAATGGGACCTTTTAACAGACAAGTTTCATTTTCGTCGAACACGAAAAAGCTAATTTATTGACGGCAGCTTCAGCAGTCTGAGGGTTAATTAATACCAAATGCACAGAACTCCTTTATGATATTCCGATAGTACTGTGTTTACTCTATATTCTCTGAAAATTTGGTGTAAAAATTCCCAATAGAACGACTTTTATCAGGCGTTTACTAAAACCGCAAAATATTGAGAAATTAGTGCAATTTTCTGAATTTTCGCATTATTTCATCGCATAAAATCAATTAAAATACGACAAGCAACTGGCAATGTTTTTGAACATTCTAGAAGGGGTACATGTCCCTGATATGTGTTTAAAATTTCTCGCGTGATACCAAAGTTATAATTAGTTTTATAGACCCACCCTAAATCCCCCATAGTAAATGCACGCGACCGTAAAGCACGTGGCTTTGTTTGGATACTTTCTGGCCCACAATGCATCATTCTCGCTATCTGTAAAATGGTCTATAGTTACATGACAATTATAGTTGGCTGTATATATGTTATAGTATTAAGACCAATAATTAATTAATTATAGCGTTGAGCAATTAATATTAATTGATGAAATAAACCAAACGGGGTGTGCATGTGGTAATTAATCTATAATCCCTCTTTTGTCGAAATAAATATAACGATATCAGTTACAGTTACCACGAGCGTCCTGAATGAGCCCCGGTGACGTGCATCAGACCGGATGCAAAGGATTATCAAACAATGGCCTTTTAAAATTCCACATCCTATATATTTTGCCGTCACTAAAGTACATTAAAGGAAACGCACGTGCAATGTGTGAAATATAGTATAATTCTCTTGGAAAACATCAGCTGTTGATTCTCATTTATACTTACATTGTCGCATCAATATGGAGGAAGCTTTAGATTCTCAAATGGATTCAGTAAAACGTTCGCAGATCCCACAGGTAAGTGTGAATATCAGACATTTGAACTTAATATTACCACGGTGTTATAACAGCAACAAATGTATACATTTATAACGAAAAACACTTCACATAAAACTCGCGGAACAATATTCACAACGCATCATCGACTATTTCCACGTTTTAGTCTGAAATCTGTTATATATAAATATTGAAATTTAAATAACACTAGGATCCTAGTGTGGTCGTTGGCATTATTTAATTCAGCGCAAACAGATGTCTTAGTTACTTTTTTTTATTTAGGAAACCGAACTAAAACATGTATAAATATCGTTCGTCAATCGGACATGTTCCCCCATGTACATTTCAACGCCATTTTAGCTTTTTAACACTTATTTTGCTCTCGTGTTCGTAAATTCCCTATGGCTTACAATGGTAGTTAGGGTACCGCTTGTGGTGCGATTCATATCACTAGGCAGGCACATGTCGCTTCCGGATTTAAGCTATCGGCTCGTTGGCTATAATTGAAATTGGGGCCGTACCTACGGATAGGTCCATTGACAGCCATTTTCAGAAAATGATATAGCTATATTAATGGCTAAGTATTCCAAAAGCATGGGATGAAATTGTGAATTGGGTTTAATATCGCTCCAAACAAGTTTACCAGTACAATAACACAAGATATTTGACTGATTTAAACCAAATTTGGTGTGGTGACTCGGGGTACCCTGACAGAGTTATAAAAGGTGCTAGTTTTTTTCAAATTTTGTTTTAAAAAAATAAAAAATTTAATTGAGCAAGAGTTCAATCTAAATTAAAATTAAATTTTGTTGTTGTTGTTAATTTATATTTTAAAACTAAATAACAATTTTAATATATATTTTTTGTTTGTTTTGCTTTGCTTAAATTGAGCAAGGAATTCAATCTCTAAAATTTCTTCTTTTTTTTCATTAAGAGTGAATATTTTTCGAAAAAGGGCCATAACTCGGTAAAAAAAACTTGGATCAAACCCATATTCGAATTCGATCTGTATTTTGGGCTGAGAAACTCATATACCAAATTTGGTTCCGATCAGATAGAAAATGTTTGAGTTATCGCATTATGCGTAAAGTGTCTATGGATGGACAGACAGACGGATGAACGACGAGTTGTCGATCCGGACGTCGACAATATGTGTACCACACTATGGTATGGGTACACATAATAAATATCAATAAAGTTACCATTATGAATATTAGGCGGGTGGGTTCGCCTGCAGTGAAATGGGCGTTTGTCTCATGGGCGGGTAGTCATGGACCGGTATTTTGGTGAGCAAACTGCCATGTGGCTTTAACCATTCTCCCATTCAGTTATAAAATTATACTTTGGAATGGTATATTCATCTGGGGGGGGGGGGGGGGGGGGGTTCAGAAAATATAAGCAGACGACAAACAGACAAGCAGTGGAAAATTTTCCCAATAAAAAATTCAACAATTGGCCTCTGGCCATTTCTTAGAACTTATATCTGAACATATGCGAAGGGAACTACTCGTCAATGAGTATTTAGTAAAGATATGGTTAAATGGTATATTATATTTAGCCCTCCAGGTACATGTACTTCCAGAAATTACTAGAATGAGAATACATATTCATATCAGCATTTTGTAAAAAATAACATATCTTTATTGTTAAAAGGTCAAACATATAAATAAAATACACAGTCATAAAAATTAAGACACAATGAGTTATCACAGATGAGATATAAGTTCAATAAACTCAACAAACGATAAAACGTAATGATACAGGGTTTCTGCTGATAAAACGTAATGATACAGGGTTTTGCTAAGGGTCTGGGGAATGCAATTCACTTTTGCCATTGGGGTAAAATCTCAGTCCATGAAACCAATATCTAGAATCTGAACATCTACATGTAATGCCCTAAATAATCGACTCCTTAACCACAGCAAAATTATGGGTAATTTTTCAGGATTTAGTCGGAAATATGACTTGTTGCAAGCTCTCACTGAGAGCTTTCCGATGAATGGCAACAATCCATTTTTCCGACTAAATCCTTAAAAGTTACCCATAATTCTGCTATTGTTAAGGAGTCAATTATTCCAGGCATTACTGTAACCTAATTAAGGTGGAATAAAATACATGTCGACTTCGATATCTTTCAGAATGATGCAAGAATTGTCGATGAATTTTCTGGGAACTGACTAAAATGGTTCATTTGTGTACTAAGAGTATGACATTTCTTCACATTACATGTAGGTGCGGGCAGCGGTAAGTCCTGTGTAGGGGACTGAATTCTGCATGGAGCTTGAACTTGGAGACCAGTGTTTGGTAGAATTCATTTTAGAGTTACTCCCCTTCACTTGCTTTGATAGCCTGAGCTTCATCAGTTCAATGCTGGGTTTTCTTGGAGAGTTACTGGATTTTAGAGTTACTCCCCTTCACTTGCTTTGATAGCCGAGCGTCATCAGTTTATTGCTTGGTTTTTTCCAGTCTCTTATCAACAATTATCTTATCTGATTTATATCTGTAGAAGTATGATTCAGATCTGCTTTCTAGAACAATTGGGCTTTCCCAGGATTATATAATAAATTGTATTGAAATATGGAGCGCATGCCTGGTGTAGTAAATGTGTGTGAAAATCATAGTATTTAGAAAAAACAACAGGATTCAAATGAATAATCAATTATAAATATCGTTGACTGATAAAAACTCAAAGATAAATGTCTCCAAGATTGCGACGAGTATAATGAATTATGAATATGTCACCTGTATTCTGTATATTATTAACAGGTCATTGACCTCCGATCTTGCAAATTAAATATGAGAGCTTTCCGATGAATGACAACAAGCCATATTTCCAACTAAATCCTGAAAAGTTACCCATAATTCTGCTGTGGTTAAGGAGTCGATTATTTAGGGCATTACTGTATTAAGCTGTGTTTGTAATTGCTCTCTGCTTTTTAAAGAAACTGGATTCCCCCATGCAACGAGTTGTGTGCAAAACCAAATGAAATAGCGCCTAGTCTGAGACGTGACCAATGAAATTAAGGGAATCCCATTGATACAGATCTAAAATGAATCACAGTTCCACACACTTAAATCTGATAAGATTATCGTCCGCTTTTAAACCGCTCAAATTTTCAGAAAACTCTGTGCCAAAGCATTCTCTTATACAGTGTATATGCAAGTCTTCCATAGGAAGCCTTGCATATATAAGAGAATGCATTGGCATAACAATATTTATCTTTACATTTAACCCAGTGCATTCTCTTAAGTATGCGAGGCTCTCTGTGGGAGACTCGCATATATAAGTGAATGCACTGGCACAGGCTCTTTAATGCTGCACCAGCGCAGCTCCCGACATGAAAGGGTTAAACAGATTGTGTTTTATTGATGAAGGGTTACTGGATTTTAGAGTTATTCCCCTTCACTTGCTTTAATAGCTTGAACCTTTCTTGTGAGTTCCAATGGTTTCAGCTTCATTGATTTATTGCTGGGCTTTCACTGGATATTAGAGTTATTCCCCTTCACTTGCTTTAATAGCTTGGGCCTTTCTTGCGAGTTCCAATGGTTTAAGCTTCATCGGTTTATTGCTGGATTTTCTTGATGATGGAGAGTTACTGGATTTTCCCCCTGTTTGTCCGTACTGGAAGCCAATCTGTTGCAAGCTTGTTTTCTTGTGGATCGGTTTGGTTGACTGTGAAGAAATAAGATGAGAATCCGTTACCATTAAAGGCCCACTTAATGTCCGAATCCCCAGATCACACTATATGCAACATATTCCATATTATATACCATTTGAATGACGAAGCTCCAAAAATACAGCTTAATATCAACTTATCCGTTCGATTAAACTGTGACCATGTTGTTTTTGTCAATGTACTGACATGCGTTATGTGCTTAATTTTGATCTGGTCTGTGCTGCCAGTCTATTATTCTCAATGAAAGTCTTAGTTGTGAATTACGATGCATTCTGGGGTAAATAATGGGGGAAGTCTTGGGGTGAATCTCTATCACTTGGTGGACACTCGTAGGTCACAGATGTTCCGTATTCTGGTGGAATATATATATTCCTGTTTCCTCTTCCAAATGGTATATAATATGGAATATGTTGTGTATAATGTGATCTGGGCATTCAAAAATTAAGCGGGCCTACTATTACAACACAGAGTTACATGTTATTTTGTAGCCTGAATTTCATGGATTCCATAAATAACACATTTTCCCATATAAATACAAGTGGTACTAGCAAGATGTCATAGTGAGTAGAGTGTACAGCCTATTTAACCAATCAACAAACAGAATCCTCAGTGCGGCGTGATTGTCAACAGGTCACTGAATTCATTTTCAATGCAAAAAATAATTTGAACTGAATGCTTAAATATCGGAAATGAGTAGAGACTTGGATTCAAATACGCGTTTTGAATTTGGCAGATTAACATTATATCAGTCAATACATGTAGAGGTTTTGTACAAAATGTGGGTTTTTTTATTGATAAATTCTGTGTTTTGAAACAACGATGTGTTTTCTCCAGTAGTAAATTCTGCCCAAGCAGCCAATGCTATATATGAATATTTTGTTTATCGGCTGGGCTTTTGATCAGTTTAACCTAGAATTGTGTATCCGATTAGTAAAATATAGGTTTACCTGAGCGATTGTCATTGGAATGTTAGGAATCGTTTCAGGCATTTGTGAATTATGGCCATTAGAAGTGAGGATGTGTTCGAAATAGTGATCACCCTTCTAAAGTAGTATATGAATAGCGATGTGTTTGTTAAAGTGGCTCGCTTGTTTTTAATTTACTTTTTTTTATTTATATTTTTTATTTGTTTTCTTAATGACAAACCCCTGCAGCCTGTTCGTGTGCAATAAAATACCTGATTGCCGTTCTGTGTGAGCACCAGATTGTGGTAATTTTTCATTTTCATCTCATAATCCAAAATGTACTTTGGAAACAATGTCTTCTCATCGAAAGCAGCTCTCAGATCTACAAGAAAATACATTAATTAAAACTCTTTCAGTGCCAAGTCCGATTTTTGTATCAACCCATATTTCCTTGATCATTTTTCAAATTTATTTTTGATTATAATAATGTGATACATTGATGGAAAGAGTTCCATCAATGTATCACATTATTATAATCAATAATTTTGAAAAATGATCAAGGAAATATGGGTTGATACAAAAATCGGACTTGGCACTGAAAGGGTTAAAGGTGATTTAATGGGAATACAAATTAAGGTAGTTAGTTTCAGAATTTTTTTATATCCAAATTGGCAAGCCTGAGTTTAGTTTGCCTGTCATTTGCAGAATGAGGTCCCCAGAGGGTGAATTTAGTGGTGCTATCCCGCACAGCAGGGTAGCATAACCAAATTCACCATCTTGGGACCTCATTCTGCATGGCCTCATCTGCTATGGGAGACATGGACTCAGATTGAAGTTCCCAAATGGAGAATATTGTGATGTGCACCCATTGGGAACCTCGATTATGCAATGTGTCGTCTGCCAATTTGGGGATATAGAGAAACTAAACAATAAAATAGAAGATGAGGTCTAAGCAGAATGAAGCGTGTCTGTCATTTGCAGATTAAGGTCCCCAGAGGGTGAATTTACTGATGCTAGCCCACTATGCCGCATAGCATCACTAAATTCACCCTCTGGGGACCTCATTCTGCAAATGACTGAAACGCTATAATCAGGCTTGAAAATTGGCAGCACACAACTTCATTCTTACATATAATTTATAAGCATCAGCGGAGATAGAAGGAATCATTGTCATTTGTTTATCACTTAAAGGTACTCAACCCGTAAAGAGGGTCCCCATCTCAACAGATTCCAACAACAACAATCCGATCGGAGGGTCCTATATTACTATTTCTTTGGCTTTGGGGGTAAAAAATATTTGATTCGAGTCGAGGAACCCATCAAACAAAGCTCAGAATTATTAGATATTGATTTTTGAAATTTGTTATAAACTCGAGATGAGTACTGCTAACTGCCGTAATCTGCTCTGGATGTGTTCTCCAAATCTATTCAAACAGACAAGGATGGATAACTCTAAAATCAAGTGGTAATTTTAACACAATTTTGACTGAGTTCTGGGCCAGATAGTATTCCCGATAATGAAAACTAATAGATTTCTAAAATCGATATCTAACAAATCTGAGCTTTGATGGGTGACTTCCTCGACTCGAATCAAATATTTTTGACCCCCGAAGCCATTGAAATAGTAATTGAGAGGAGTTTTATCGGGTTGAGTACCTTTAAATTATTTGATGTTCTAAAAATAGAAATATTTTCTGTCCAGTTTGTTAAAACAAACTAGGAAAAATATGATTTTCTGGTGACTGCTGGTTGGTCTGTCTGGTTCAAAATTTATTATTTTGTACCTCTGAACCAATACATAAAGTTCAAGAAAATATTGTTTCTGTCATTTGCAGAATGAGGTCCCCAGAGGGTGAATTTAGTGACCCCCACACTGCACAGCGGGCTAGCATCACTAAATTATCCCTCTGTGGACATCATTCTGCATAGGTCTCATCTTCTGGGAAGTATCTATTATCTCAAATTAACATTATTTTTAGTTTCTTTTTCCCTTCTGTTCAGTTTCTATATCCCCTAATTTGCAGAAGATAAAATGCTTATAATCGAGGTGACTAATGGGTGAACATCACTAACTTCAACTGGGGAACTTCAATCTGATCCTAGGTCTCCCATAGCAGTTGAGGCCTATAAAGCAGAGTGAGGTTCCCAGAGGGTGAATTTGGTGAATCTAGTCCACCATCGCGGGATAGTAATTAAATTCACCCTTTGTGGACCTCATTCTGAAAATGACAGACACACTATTTCAAGGCTTTTTCAGGGAAGAGATGCACCATCTTTAATCCTGTCATTACTTAATACAGTAATGCTCTAATTAATCGACTTCTTAACCACAGCAGAATTATGGGTAACTTTTCAGGATTTAGTCGAAAATATGGCTTGTTGCCATTCATCAGAAAGCTCTCGTTAACCACAGCAGAATTATGGGTAACTTTTCAGGATTTAGTCGGAAATATGGCTTGTTGCCATTCATCGGAAAGCTAAGCTTTCGGAAATATGGCTTGTTGCCATTCATCGGAAAGCTAAGCTTTCCGATGAATGGCAACAAGCCATATTTCCGACTAAATCCTGAAAAGTTACCCATAATTCTGCTGTGGTTAAGAAGTCGATTAATTAGAGCATTACTGTACTCATACATTGTTTGTTGAACTTATTAATCCTTATATGGCCATAGTATTATTAACCCTTCCACGGCTGGAGCTTCCTGAATTTTAGTGAAAACCATGTTCCAATGCATACACTTATATAATTATGCAAGTCTCCCATAGGGAGCCTCGCATATATAAGAGAATGCATTGGCCTAACACTATTTACCTTGACGTTGTATACACATCTCCCATCCAAGTGTTTGGATACATGTACTAACTTATCTGTTTTATTTACAACAGTCCAAAAATATGTCTTTAACCCTTCCATGACCGGAGCTTCCTGAAATTTTGCGAAAACCCTGAGCCTCGCATATATAAGAGAATGCATTGACATAAACAATATTCACATTGAACTTGCAAGCCAAAGCATTCTCTAATACAGTAATGCCCTTATTAATCGACTCCATAACCACAGCAGAATTATGGGTAACTTTTCAGGATTTAGTCGGAAATATGGCTTGTTGCCATTCATCGGAAAGCTCTCGGGGAGAGCTTTCCGATGAATAGCAACAAGCCATATTTCCGACTAAATCCTGAAAAGTTACCCATAATTCTGCTGTGGTTATGGAGTCGATTAATTAGGGCATTACTGTATATTCGAGGACTCGCATATATAAGGGAATGCACTGCCACATGATCTTTAATGATGCACCAGCGCAGGCTCCCGCCATGAAAGGGTTAATGGAGGGACATGGTAAACAGATCAATCTACTTTTCTGAACTTACTTTCAGACAGAACTGGAAGTTTGGAAACAGCGCCATCATCAAGTGATTTCAGGAAATATTTCTCGACTTCAGGTTTGTGTGGAACCCCAGTATCATCTAAAACATTCGTATCTAGAGACTAAAACAGATCAAATATATTGAGTTAGTTAAATATAGTCTACCTGTATCTCTTCCAGGCCAAAATTACAACAGCAACATAATTTTTATAAATCTTGATTTAAAGACTACAAGTAGCTATTTTGTGAATAAAATACAGATAATATAGATGATGGGGTATATTATTTGTCTACAAAGGCATAATAAAGTGGTTTATTTCAATCGTAATTCACAGTAAATCTCTCAGATGATCTGCAATTTTCCACGGTTTAAGGCTGCTAACAAGATACAGTTCTCCTTTCTAAAATCACCCCTAAAACTATCCCATGAATGTCATAAGAAATTCTAAATATAAGGCTGAGCATGCCCCCGACATGGTGGCTTCATTTGGAGCAGAGGCTTTATAGATATATATTATATGGAATAAATACTTGTGCACTATCTTATAACTGAGCTGCATACAAATAACCAAATCAGAAAAAACTCATAAAAGTCGAAATATAACCTCAAAATGGCACAATATCAAAAAAATTCTGAGACTACAGGTTCGGACAAAGATGCATCCCCGGATGTACAATTCTATGTCCCAGGATGTACGATTCTATGTCCCAGGATGTACGATTCTATGTCCCAGGATGTACGATTCTATGTGTAAAAATTGCAATAACTCCTCCAAAATGACTCCGACTGAACTCAAAATCGCAGGTTTGCAGGTTTCCATGCTGGTTGAAATCTATGTCAAGTTTTTAAAAAGTTGACTGGAAAATGATGGAATACAGGCTCGGACAAAAGATGCGTCCCAGGATGTATGATTCTATGTCGTAAAAGGGCAATAACTCTGCAAAAATAAGCCTGACCGAAAAAGAAATCGCAGATCCATATGAAGTTTGGTGATGATCGGAGTTTGGCAGGCAGGCATGTTTTTAACCCTTTACCCAACAGAGCGGCCCTGTGCCAATGCATTCTCTTATATATGCGAGTCGACCATAGGTCGCCTCGCATATATAAGAGAATGCATTGGCTTAACACATTAAAAATTATAAAATTGTTAAAGAATATAAGAAAAAATGGTAAAAAGTGTTAAAAAAAGATTTTTTTTAGGCCAATGCATTCTCTTATATATGCGAGGCGACCTATGGTCGACTCGCATATATAAGAGAATGCATTGGCACAGGGTATAACTGTAACTATCACAATGTGGTCAAGGAGCCGGTTCCAATGATATCCATATTTGTATGGTTTTATTGAGACAGACCGAAGATATTTTAGGCTGTTGAAGCTTTATTTGGCCGGTTTTGGTCGGTTTGTTGGGTAAAGGGTTAATGGAAAATCGTTCAAAATTGTCTAGCTCCATCAACAGGTGATCACAATCGTGCCTGCTTAATTAAATGAAACTGCATGTCAATGACACTGTAGCTCAAATTGGAAAGGGAATAATTTCATGTGTTACAGTCAATGGAGCGATTAGGAATGCAGAAAGTTGAAAGGTCTACATGTAAGTAATACTAGTTTATCAATGAACTAGACCGTACTATATACCGGTACAATGTAGTTTGGTATCTCGGGGTGGTTGGGTTGACAATAACACAGAAGTCAAGTATGAATGCAAGCAAATATTCTGTATGTACAGTAATGCTCTAATTAATCGACCTCTTAACCAAAGCAGAATTATGGGTAACTTTTCAGGATTTAGTCGGAAATATGGCTTGTTGCCATTCATCGGAAAGCTCTCGGCGAGAGCTTTCCAATGAATGGCAACAAGCCATATTTCCGACTAAATCCTGAAAAGTTACCCATAATTCTGCTTTTGTTAAGAGGTTGATTAATTAGAGCATTACTGTACATTCGATGTATCAATGGATAGATAAATCATAAATTGTAAATTATAGCCCTGTCAGTCCGACAAAGCCACGTCTTACCACAGGAAGACAGTCAGCCATGACTATATCACCCCTAGCAATATACATGTATAGCCTATTAATATTATATTTATTTGTAATTGTACTTTCCATGTGTGTATATTGTAAATAAAATTATCCTATGCACTGAATTAATATGAAGTTTGCTGATGATTGGATGAGGGAAGTGGACTGTAGGGTGTGACAAAGGATTTAGTCATACAAAGAGTAAAATCCAAGATGGCTGCCAGCGGACATGTTTTATGGCCAAATGACCCCAAAATGACTCGTTCCCATCTACATTTCAATGTTAATAACCATGACAAATTTCATGATGATCCGACCAAAGGTATTAGTCATGTAGTCATGCAAAGAGTGTAAAATACAAGATGGCCGCCAGCAGCCATATTTGATGGCCGATTGACCCCAAAATGACTCGTTCTCATCTACATATCAGTGTTAACATCCATGACAAATTTCATGATGATCCGACCAAATTTAAGGTACGACCTTTAGCCCATGCCAAAGGATTTAGTCATGTTTAGAGAAAAATCCAAGATGGCTGCTGGCGGCCATGTTTTTTTTGGCCAAATAACCCCAAAATGACTAGTTACCATCTATATGTCAATATTAACATAAATGACAAATTTCATGATGACCAGACAAACAGTACGGCATGTAGCCCAAGCTAATGTATTGAATTTTGAAATCAAAGATGGCCACTGGCAGCCATGTTTTTTCGCCGAATGATCCCAAACTGACTCGTTCCCATTTACATGTCAATGTTAACATCCATGACAAATTTCATGATACGACAAAAGATACGACCTGTTTTATGGCTGAATGACCCAAAATGACTCGTTCCCATCTACATGTCAATATTAACTTCCACGACATATTTCATGATGATCAGAGAAACACTCTGGCCTGTAGTCTGTGCTAATGGATTGAATTTTGAAATCCAGAATGCCGCTGGTGGCCATGTTTTTTGCCGAATGACCCCATCTACATGTCAATAGCCATGAAAATTTCATGATGATACGACTAAAGGTACGACCTGTAGCCTGTGCCAAAGAATTTAGTCATGCAAAGAGTAAAATCCAAGATGGCCACTGGTGGCCATGTTTTTTTGCCGAATGACCCCAAAATGAATCGTTCCATCTACATGTCAATGTCAACAGCCATGACAAATTTCATGATGATCCGACCAAAGGTACGACCTGTAGCCTGTGCCAAAGGATTTAGTCATACAAAGAGTAAAATCCAAGATGGCTGATAGCCATGTTTTTTTAGGCCGAATGACCCCAAAATGACTCGTTCCCATCTACATGTCGTTGTTAACATCCTTGACAAATTTCATGATGATCCGACTTAAGGTATGGCCTGTTGCCAATGCCAAAGGATTTAGTCATGCAAAGAATAAAATCCAAGATGTCCAAGATGGTTCTGGCGGCCATGTTTTTGGTCGAATGACGTGCCAAAATTACTCGCTTCCCATCCACATGTCAATATTAACATCCATGACAAAATTCATGATGCTAAGACGAATAGTACGACCTGTAGCCCGTGCTAATGGATTGAATTTTCAAATCAAAGATGGCCGCTGACCATGTTTTTTTTCCAAATGACCCCAAAATGACTCGTTCCCATCTACATGTCAATGTCAAAAGCTATGACAAATTTCATTATGATTCGAACAAAGATCAACAAAGCTACGACCTGTAGCCTGTATTGTTGACGCCCCACACACCCGATCGACGGATACTTAATCAAAAATGGCGAAACCCGATCGCCCCAAAGCCAAATTTTCTATGTGCTTTGAGAACAATTCCCAGACTAAAATATAACAAGAACACAATAGTCAGAAATGGTAATGCGCTCAAGATCATATATTATGTACCCATGATTGTAATTATAGAATATAAAATATATTGGTTTCACGAATGACCAACTCATAGAATTAATAGCCTTGCGGCAATTCTTGGCATCCGAATAACAATTGAAATTGAAATTCCCAACTACATCTTTTACCGGACTCCGCCTCCGGGTCGCAGTTCGACTTTTAATCCGTCCAAAAATTCCCATTCTATAAATACAACGCGTGCCGACGGAAATTGTTGATACACGGACGGGCGGACGGCTGGACGACGGACGCCAACCACACACAGCTCAAACTTTACAGGGTAAAGTTGAGCTACAAATCTACAAGACGCCCAGCGTTATGACTATGATTGACAATCGAAAATATATATTTATATTACTTCTAAGGCTTAGCGTGCATACTTGTGGTGTAAATTCTTTCAGACAAATCGCCGTTATTTCATAAAAATACGTTACAAGTAGAGTTATCACCCTTCGAATACTTGTTTTGTTGCAGCGAAACAATTTTGACATGCCACAGCGTCATATTGCAATGTATTTTAGCATGCACCGAAGGTTAATATATCTTAACAATTTGCTTTACTATACAGTATATATAATGTCAGTTACTGAAGCAGTATATATGTCCGTATCGGATGTCATAACCACAAACAAGAGTAGAGATTCATGACATGATCCTCAGTATATGAACGCTCGACTGAGTGTTTATCGTTATATCGTTATCTCCCAGAATCAGAGAGGGCTAGCCCATACAATGAGAATGGCACCACTCGGCACCAAAACGTCAGCTGTACAGCGCTAGTGACTAGTCCTACCAAAAATACAAACAATAGCAAGCGGTATTGATGGCAAGCGGAATTAATTTGTTCCACAAGAAGTCTGCCAAACAAATCATTTGAGTTGCGATTATAAATTGGGCTTGATTGGTTATATTTTGGGATATGCTGCTGTGATTCAAGCGGGAACGGGAAGCTCGGGTGTTTGTGTGCTGGGATAGAATCGTTGTATTATAATGATTGCAAAGTTTTGGTGGTATTTGAATTATTTATATAACCACAGAAGGTTTTCGTAAGATTTTATGTCATATACGGGCATTGAAAGTTCATTGTGAGTTATCGTGATATCCTCTGAAAGTCTGAGGTAAATAACATATTACTCATCGGAAAGTCTCAGTTAAAGATACATAATCCGAATGAACATTCCTAAATTACTATTGCTTTGGCTTCGCCGCTTCGGTGGTAAAACATATTTGATTCGAGTCGAGGAACCCATCCGCCAAAGCTCAGTTAATTATCAGATATCGAATTTTGAAATCTGTTATTTTTCACCACCTGGAATATTTGGCAGCCCAGCAAATATTCGACGAGCAGACATATACTCTCGATACCAAATTGCGTTGAACAAAATGTTATATAAGACATATAACACGTTTTGGAAAATGTTATACTAGAGTTGACAGTCAGCTTGTGGTTAGCATTATGTGTTTGGTAATTAATCGATTGTGATAACTAAAGCGACTTTTGAAGAAATGTTGTTGTTGTTGTTGTTGTTGGAATCTGATGATACGGGGACCATCTAATCGGATTGTGTACATTTAAATAACTAATCGACGGTCCCATGTAAATCATAGGCTCTATGCCAACATGGGGAAAGTAGCATTCTACTAACATCACTGACAATTTCAAAGAAATCGACCATACCACTCCATAGAGAACATCGTCTGAAGTACCCCCATGCAATTGTAAATATTTACATCTCAATTCGGGACGCAACAATCGACGATAAACTAACGCAAACGATTTCGTCATCTAGCGTCATTGCATTTAATTAATATATAAGAATGACGGTGTGTTTTGTTAATTTGGATTATTATTCGTAAAAATAACTACTTTGAGCAAGATTATTCTCCATTTCTATTTGATCACCCTACCGGAGTGTTTCACATCACTTTAAGGAACAGATAATAACTAAGAAATATATTCCCCAAGTAATTTTTTCGACTTTAGAAGGTTCACTGTCAACACTTTAAAATGTTCCCAGGTTTTGTACTGGTGGAATATGAATACGTGCGTAGCTAAGAGTAGAGATTAATGGCATGGTCTATATGTGACCCGCCATATCAAATCCAGTCGTAAGTCGGGATTTTTTTTACCCTGTGCCAATGCATTCTCTTATATATGCGAGTCGTCGGAGTCGACCATAGGTCGCCTCGCATGTATAAGAGAATGCATTGGCCTAACAATTTTTTACAATTTTATTCTTTAACAATTTTATAATTTCACCCATACAGAGCCCCAGACAACACTCTTCTATATGCTTCTATATATCTGTGGAGCTCCCTGCAGGGTGGTAATGGATGTTTTTTATTTTATGTCCTAAAAATTGTAAGAAACATTTATTTAAAAAAAATGATAAAAAATTGTTAGGCCAAAGCATTCTCTTATATATGCGAGGCGACCAATGGTCGACTCGCATATATAAGAGAATGCATTGACACAGGGTAAAACAAATCCCGACTTACGACTGGATTAATATGGCATGATCTATATGCCAGGAGAAATCCCCGATCTCTCTGAACATCTAGTTCCGATTATTGATTTCTTCGAGTCACATGAAATATATTTTGGGCTGATTTAGACGTCGGTAATGCTCAATGTTGTTAATGGACGGCGACCCAATAAACATAGTTACTAATGGATTAGATTTACTCTCACTATATACTCAGGATGTGCGCCTAAAGATCGAAGGAATTAAAAGGCCGAGTATGGGACCAATTATATACATGAGACGAAAACAGACACAAAACGGTCGATGACAGCGAGATGTGGAAATATAAAGGAAAGACACTCCCCCGATCGGAGATTACTTATATATATAAGGGGAGTCGACCGGAGTTGGGAGGGTGAGGGGAGATTACTTATATAAGGTGAGTTCACCCGAGTTGAGAGTGTGAGGGGAGATGGAGATATGTAAATCTTTGGGATTTTCTTAAAATATTTGGAAAATTTAAGGATTATTGTAACTTTCCTGGTGGTCTTTTTTCGGTTATATAACGAACAGATTAATCAGTTTAGACACATCTGACAAAAAAACACGGATTTCCAGTTGTTAGAGATATATAGCATGGTGTACATCTACGATGCCACAAGAAACAATCTCAGAACATCTACTACTACACTTTCATCTGGTTTGCCTATAATAACTCAAGCAAGAATGTGTTGCCTCGCTTAGCTGTCCCGCTTTTTAGTTTCATGATTTTTCTAGAGGTGCCACTTTAACATAGCCGTACTGTGGCCCGAAGTTTTAGGGGGGGGGGGGGGGCGAGACTTTTTAACCTTAAGTAAATTCTGGCAGCAATGTGAAAAATACTTTAATTTGTCACAATATTCCCATGAAATTCTATACAATTTGCTTAAAGATTGCCCGAATTTGACCGAAAATATTTCCAATTTTCCCGATTTTGAGCTTTCAAAACGTTTTTTTGGGTGGGGCTGCAGCCATCACAGCCCCTGGCCCGTACGGCTATGGCCATGCACTTACATCACTGCAACGATGTTACCCAAGTTATTAGGGACAACATGTTGTCATACCACCCGTCTCACTCTCTTTGCGTCTCTTATCTCCCTCGCCACCCGGATCACGCGCATATCTCTTCCTGGTTTGCCAAATATGATCAAATATTGTTATAAAATTGTCTCATGTGATAAATCTCTATTGATTGATTGATTGTTGATTGTTTATTAGCAAAGCCAACAGTTAAGTTGGAACATGCAATAACATATATACATACTATACACAAGGCACACATAACATATAAGTCATATCAATAAAAATACATACACACACAATTATATTGTAATCCATGATGCCATTTACATTAAAGTGGTATCCTTTTTAAAGATAGTTTTATGAATATGCTTACTTTTTTAAGAAGGCTCAAATATTCAATTGAGAGCAAACGATGAAATTTATTCATGTTAGGGTTCTCCCAGTAATATTTGGGAATGTGGATTTCGCGTAAATCTTTTAACTTTTGGCATAGGATTATAAAGTGATATTCGTCGCTAGGACTGTTCTCACATAAAACACACTTTAAATTGTCTGCGGAATTTGTGGTTTCTTTTGACCATCTATTTTTTTCTACCGGTAATTTATGATTAGATGTTCTGATTTTCAATAGGTAATTAGACAAATGAGATGGCAAATAAACTAAATAGCTACTCATTTTCATGGACTGCTTTATGTCTCTGTAAAATATGGCGCGCGATGAAGTAGAAGCATTCAGATTTTCAAAGAGTTGGTGCTCATACTGCTTAATCAGTAGCGATTTTATGTTTCTCAACTCTGTTTTGCTCAGCGCTGATTGGTTTGTCCACACATGTTCCATGTGTAGGTCATGTAGAATTCCTTCTACAAAACATACCCAATTCATCTTATTTTGCAGTTTTGTATCCCTCTCGTTTATATATCTGAGTAAAAGAAATATATTCTTGGCTAGCTCTGATCCTTCGTGTGAAACTAGCTTGGACCAGTATGCTAGAGTCCTGTATTTTATTTCAATCAATATAGGATATCTACCAAGTTCGGCATAAACCATGTAATTACGAAGAGTTCGTGTGAACGTATCACTGATTTTGAGGTGGGATGGACGGACCCGTATATCATACGTCGTTTGTTGAACCATGTACTCTAAAGGGGTACTGTACACAAAGATAGGCGATTTTTGTATTTACTCCCATTGAAATAACTTTCAAGTTAGATTGTGTTCGTGTTATATGAGTTTCGTATAAACCTAATTTAGCGAAGAAAATATTGATCTTGGAAACAAAAATATTACGATTTCAAACTACGCGCCATGTTTTTGACCTTCACCGGAGAAGACGCGGTCGCAGGAAGAACCGGAAGTTCATTGCTTACAGCTTCGATTGATGCATTCAATCTCTTCCATCGAACAATCTCACTCCCTATAAAATACTTGACGCTTTATGACTCTTTGTTTCTTTCTCCTTTTTTCCGAATCGGTTATAACGGGCCTTCTTTTGCAGGTAACATGTTTTGTTTGCAACTCAATAATGTTCGCGAACGGCCGTCGATAAAAGACACGCAACATATGCGATTTCAAGAACGGTAACTCGTAATGGCATAATTCTCCATTTTATGACTCCAGCCATAAATGAATTTATATTAAATAATTCAATTTAACTTTTACGATAGCCTGTTAACCGGAACGTTTTCAGTAGACATCGTCGACTCAAATTAGTTATTTTATAATATAATATTCATATTAGATCGCTATTGTCACCGGGAATTTATTGAAATTGGGGTACAGTACCCCTTTAAGGTTAAGCATATCACCCTAAATCTAGTTGGATAAGAAGTTATCCAACAGTCAATCAACCGTTATATATGCCCACAGCACCTATCTACGTTGTGTGAAAAGTTGCATGACAATTTTGTTGTATACACTTTTACACAACGTTGCATATATATTTACTACCAACGGTTAATTATACAACGTGTTGGATGAAATTTAACACAAAACTCAATCAACGTTAATTGCCCACAGCACCTATCTACGTTAATTGCCCACAGCACCTATCTACGTTTATTGCCCACAGCACCTATCTACGTTTATTGCCCACAGCACCTATCTACGTTTATTGCCCACAGCACCTATCTACGTTTATTGCCCACAGCACCTATCTACGTTTATTGCCCACAGCACCTATCTACGTTTATTGCCCACAGCACCTATCTACGTTTATTGCCCACAGCACCTATCTACGTTTATTGCACACAGCACCTATCTACGTTTATTGCCCACAGCACCTATCTACGTTTATTGCCCACAGCACCTATCTACGTTTATTGCCCACAGCACCTATCTACGTTTATTGCCCACAGCACCTATCTACGTTTATTGCCCACAGCACCTATCTACGTTTATTGCCCACAGCACCTATCTACGTTTATTGCCCACAGCACCTATCTACGTTTATTGCCCACAGCACCTATCTACGTTTATTGCCCACAGCACCTATCTACGTGTATTGCCCACAGCACCTATCTACGTGTATTGCCAACAGCACCTATCTACGTTTATTGCCCACAGCACCTATCTACGTTTATTGCCCACAGCACATATCTACGTTTATTGCCCACAGCACCTATCTACGTTTATTGCCCACAGCACCTATCTACGCTTATTGCACACAGCACCTATCTACGTTTATTGCCCACAGCACCTATCTACGTTTATTGCCCACAGCACCTATCTACGTTTATTGCCCACAGCACCTATCTACGTTTATTGCCCACAGCACCTATCTACGTTTATTGCCCACAGCACCTATCTACGTTTATTGCCCACAGCACCTATCTACGTTTATTGCCCACAGCACCTATCTACGTTTATTGCCCACAGCACCTATCTACGTTTATTGCCCACAGCACCTATCTACGTTTATTGCCCACAGCACCTATCTACGTTTATTGTCCACAGCACCTATCTACGTTTATTGCCCACAGCACCTATCTACGTTTATTGCCCACAGCACCTATCTACGTTTATTGCCCACAGCACCTATCTACGTTTATTGCCCACAGCACCTATCTACGTTTATTGCCCACAGCACCTATCTACGTTTATTGCCCACAGCACCTATCTACGTTTATTGCCCACAGCACCTATCTACGTTTATTGAACACAGCACCTATCTACGTTTATTGAACACAGCACCTATCTACGTTTATTGAACACAGCACCTATCTACGTTTATTGAACACAGCACCTATCTACGTTTATTGAACACAGCACCTATCTACGTTTATTGAACACAGCACCTATCTACGTTTATTGAACACAGCACCTATCTACGTTTATTGAACACAGCACCTATCTACGTTTATTGAACACAGCACCTATCTACGTTTATTGAACACAGCACCTATCTACGTTTATTGAACACAGCACCTATCTACGTTTATTGAACACAGCACCTATCTACGTTTATTGAACACAGCACCTATCTACGTTTATTGAACACAGCACCTATCTACGTTTATTGAACAGTTGGGTGTTGGGTTGAGTTGGATGAGTTGGTTGAGTTGGATGACATTTGTTGACTGGAAAGTTTACCCAACGTTGATTGGAAAGTAAAATGGGGCAAGACGTTGTGGATTGCTTTGCCGGTATAGTATACCTTTGTTATAATTATTCTTTGCACGATACACTGATTATGTAGGCTTTATGTGTTGCTAATATACAACCCTTACAAATTAGCCAAAAATCCGACACCAGAATCCAATATGGCGGCCGCCGAAATGTGAAAATATGCTATTTTTCAGTCTGACAATATTTTCCCACAGAGACAAACGAAATGTGGTGACAGTTCGTTTGTCTCTGTGGGAAAATATTGGCATCTTGGCGTGATGTTATACATTTATCGTACAGAAGAGTCATTGACGAACACACGGGAACCATAATTTACATTCATTGTGGGATATTTTTCTCCGATATCACATTTTCCCAAATGCCGGTATAATCCGGTCAAAGACGAATCGACGCTAATAACGCGATGTATTGTTTCGAATCAATGAATGTTATTGCTATCATAACAACACCCATGCATATATATGTGCAGGAGATACGCGAACTAGGATTATTCTTATACCTGAGTTGAGGAATATTCACCCAAATCCAAGATGGTGGCAAAAATGGCCGCCAGAAATAGAAAAATCGCCGAAAATTGCTGATTTTAACATCAGTGAGCGTTATTGTCAAGACAACTCCACACATGCTTACTATTGTGAGTTGGGAACACTTAGGCGAAGACTGTCCTTGTACCATATCCAAACAAAAGTCCCCCAAATCAAAAATGGCGCCCACAATGGCGGACAGATTTTGAAAAATGACCGAAATTCCCTCATATTCACATTATTGGGCATTATTTGTCGAGACAACTCCACCCATGCTTACAGTTGAGTTGGAAATACTGAGGTGAAGTAATAACCGTATCTTACCTCATGCAAGAGATGTTTTTCCAAATCGATGATGGCGGCCAAAATGGCGACCGAAATTTGAAAACACGCCTACATTCCTTTGCTTTCTTAAGATGGGTGTTATTGTTTCGCGATTTCTACACACCATTACATGTTCATATGGAATATTGGTATAAAGCAATTGATACCCACAGTCAAGATGGCGGCTAAATTGGTGGCCAGAAATTGAAAAGAAATGAATATTTTCACCTACTAATTTCAACTTTTTGTCATAATATCGATATGTATGGACGAAACTGTATATAGACCATCTATTAGTTCAACTTAAAATGTGGCAAAATGCATAACATAGCTCGTATCCTTCCGGAAAGACGAAAACCCACAATTAATATCGCGATGTGGCATTTCGAAATCCATTCTCCACTTAATGACTGATAACCATAGGTGTGCCGAATAGTCATATTAGAACAATTACCTTATAACCGATTCTGATTTGCCACGTCACGTCCATAATTATCTGGACCAGCCTCTATTTCTTTGTCTGATAAATCTAGGTCGCTCACACCGACAAAGTATTCAACACTTCCGGTGAGAAGAGTCCCTCTAAACATAACGTTTCAAACAATTAATTTTCCGGTGTCTAGCTTACGATTTTAAATATTTGCTACATATGGGATTTGTGCGTCACCTTGAACTAAAAATGCATACGGTCGATGAGTACACAAGCTTACAGAAGGTCATCTCTATGTATGTGCCTCATATCCCATGGGGATAACGACATGTACACCTGGCGAACCAGTTAGCTAGTCACTTCTCAACAGATGGTTCGCCAACTCACAAACCTAGTGAACGTATTGCCATACGTGGACAACTTCGGCAGTGATTCGCAGGTTGCTAGCTGTCTCATTCCCTTGGACAGATGCCTATCTGCTAAGGAGAAGACCATAATGTACCGACTACCCACACTTCTTGACCATGATCCTAAGCAAACTGTGGCATCCCGCAGTCGTCTCGTCGAATACATGTAGCTCCCAGCAGAGAAGAACAATACTAGTGCTAGTTTGTGGACATGCGCCATGATAGTGGGAATGAAATGGGCCACGGTATAGACCATCCCTACACATGGTGCATGTTTCAGATATACAATGTCATGCGTGTCAGTGTTTTTGGTGTGGTAAGATTTTATTTCCACATCTGTTACGAAGCCGTTCTGAATCAACTTGACCAGACATATAATTTTGTCTGGATAATACTATGCTAGCCTCCCCCAGAACAGTCGGATGGACTGAAGGATAATGTCTTTATAGAATGAAGGTATGCGTTATTGTTATCCTCTCTCAGGTTTAGTGTCAGTATGTGGGCGGTATTATTCAAGAAAATGTCAGAAACTGTGGTGCATTTATTTCACTATATGTTTAAAAAGAACAATTTATGGTCTCGACGGCTGTGGACGTTGGGTAACGTTTATGATCATATAGCTTTATATATCTAACTTTAGAATATAGTAGTTAATATGTCTCATGCAGGAAAGTGGTCGGAACGGTATTTACCAAAAATCACTTGGTGTACCCAAAGCATGTTGAACTCAATGCAAGATCTCATCAACTTAACATTCCTCTGGATGTTCTTCGCGTTGAACATTTCACCCTTGTGTTGATGGCATTTGTACTTTCTTGGACCATACCAACCACCACCCAGCGTGAGTATGACATACATGTATCAACCAACTATTAAAGGCATTGCCGTTAAGACTACACCCCAGTCTGGGTGGGGCTTATATAGTAGTAGCCAATGGTACACGCCTGGTCCAGTTGATTAAGAACGGCTTCCAAACGGATGGGAAGATACAACCTTAGCATACAAGGAAAGCAAAGCCACGCATGAGATCATGTCTGCATACAAAACATACGGTGCAGTCATGGTCCAATTTCATTTCCACTACCATGACACATGCCCACAAACTAGCACCGTGTGTATTGTTATTATCTGCTTGGATCTGTTCGGTGAGACGATTGCTGGATGCCAACAAGATTGTTCTTGGGATCATGGTCAAGAAGTGTGGGTATATTATGCATTATGGTCTTCTACGCCTTAGCAGAAAGGCATCCGTCAAATGTCAGGCTTTCAACATTCGAAGCCATATACACAAGTTGTCCGGGTACGTCAGTGCATTTGATGAGTTGCCATTCATCGGAAAGCTCCCCCCGAGAGCTTTCCGATGAATGGCAACAAGCCATGTTTCCAACTTAATCCTGAAAAATTACCCATAATTCTGCTGTGGTTAAGGAGTCGATTATTTAGGGAATTACTGTACCTTTAGAGACTTAAAATTTTAACTGTATTTTATTAACAAAATAGCTATTTTTAGTCTTGAAATTGAGATTTATAAACATTATGTTGTTGTTGTAATTGTGGCCTAGAAGAGATAGACCATCTTTAAGTGAACAAGTCTTGAGTTCAGTATGGGACATGGATGATGAATTTAACCCTTTCATGATGGGAGCTGCGCTGGTGCAGCATTAGATATCCTGTGCTGGTGCATTCTATTATATATGCAAGTCTCTCAAAGGGAGCCTCGCATATATTAAGAGAATGCACTGGCTTACACGGTCAAGGCAAATATTTTTAGGCCAATGTATTCTCTTATATATGCGAAGCTCCCTATGGGAGACTCACATATATAAGATAATGCATTGGCACAGGGTTTTCGCAAAATTTCACGAATCTCCAGTCATTAAAGGGTTAAAGGTCATTTCAACCCTCTCTTTATAAACCAAATAGTCAGTGACGAGTAGTTCCCTTAGGAAATGTTCGAATAGGTTGTTTGTTGAACTTGTTATCTGAACATACCCCTCCAATAAATAGGATTCCTTCTGCACTTTAATTACAGTAACGCCCTAATTAATTGACTCCTTAACCACAGCAGGATTATGGGTAACTTTTCAGGATTTAGTCAGAAATATGGCTTGTTGCCATTCATCGGAATCTCTCACTGAGAGCTTTCCGATGAATGGCAACAAGCCATATTTCTGACTAAATCCTGAAAAGTTACCCATAATTTTTCTGTGGTTAAGGAGTCGATTATTCAGGGCATTAATGTATCTGCTTATTGGTCCATGAAAACCCCTCCAAATGAATAATAGACCATTCCAATGAATATGTTAAAAACTGAGTGGGAGAATCCATTTGGTATACAAAGGGTTAATCTAGCTATGATTCTCAAAACTAGTATTGATTTTATACGGCAGTAGCAGCATGGATATCATGAACACAAAAGAAAATCACAATTTCTTTAGGGAAAAATAATGTTTGAATGATTTATGAGAATGATTTCTGAGCTCCGATCCAGGAGCTTTATTAGGTTTAACCATTTCTTTACCAAAAGCCTGAGTTTAGTGTGAGTGTCATTTGCAGAATGAGGTCCCCAGAGGGGGAATTTAGTGACGCTATCCCGCATAGTGGGCAAGTATTACTAAATTCACCCTCTGGGAACCTCATTTTGGATGGCCTCATCTGATATGGGAGACGCAGACTCAGATTGAAGTTCCGAAATTGTGAATATTCTGATGTACACCCATTTGGAACCTCGATTTTGCAATGTGTCGTCTGCCAATTTGGGGGTATATGTATATAGAAACTAAACTAAAAAAGAAATAAAATCTATTTGAAGAAGTTTCTATAGAAATTTGATAATAAAGAAAATTTCCAGAGAAGATGAGGCCTAAGCAGAATGAGGTCCCCAGAGGGTGAATTTGGTGACACCCTTTGGGAACCTCATTCTGCAAATGACAGGCACACTAAACTCAGGCTTGCTTGACCAGGGAACAGCCTAAAAGTTTCAAATTGGGAGAAGTAACTTCTCCCTGTTTGGTTATTAATAGGGAGAAGTGGATTGTTATTAGGGAGAAGTGGATTGTTATTAGGGAGAAGTGGATTGTTATTAGGGAGAAGTGGATTGTTATCAGGGAGCTGTCATAAGTTCAATTTACACTCAAACATCCCTTAACCCTTTACCCAACAGAACGGCCCTGTGCCAATGCATTCTCTTATATATGCGAGTCGACCATAGGTCGCCTCGCATATATAAGAGAATGCATTGGCTTAACACATTAAAAATTATAAAATTGTTAAAGAATGTAAGAAAAAATGGTAAAAAGTGTTACAAAAAGATTTTTTTTAGGCCAATGCATTCTCTTATATATGCGAGGCGACCTATGGTCGACTCGCATATATAAGAGAATGCATTGGCACATGGCATAACTGTAACTATCACAATGTGGTCAAGGAGCCGGTTCCAATGATATCCATATTTGTATGGTTCTATTGAGACAGACCCAAGATATTTTAGGCTGTTGAAGCTTTATTTGGCCGGTTTTGGTCGGTTTGTTGGGTAAAGGGTTAAGTCTCATTCTATACAAGAGCACACTAATAAGACCATTATAGTGAGTAAGTACCCTTCAAAAATGCATACTGTTACAGCAATGCCCTAAATAATCGACTCCTTAATTAACCACAGCAGAATTATGGGTAATTTTTCAGGATTTAGTCGAACATATGGCTTGTTGCCATTCATCGGAATGCTCTCAGTGAGAGCTTTCCGATGAATGGCAACAAGCCATATTTCCGACTAAATCCTTAAAAATTACCCATAAACATTTTGATAATCAAATTAGCTGCATATACATTTAAACATATTTTTAGTCAGAAATTTCCAACTGAATTTGTGTCGGGCATGAAATTTACAACAGTTGAAAATTTTGTGAGTAAGATCCCCTACGTCCCCGTTTATACATTAATGCCCTAAATAATCGACTCCTTAACCGCAGCAGAGATATCGGTAACTTTTCAGGATTTAGTCGGAGTGTTTCACTTTAAGATGTATAGATTTATAGCTGGGTGTAAGACAGGAACCAGCCTAGATAGTGTAGTGACTTAGCGTTTTTTAGCTCAACTTACTTTTGTAAGTTTGAGCTATTGCCATGGCTTGGCGTCCGTCGTCCGTGTGTGCGTGTGTCCGTCAACAATATCCCTTGGCGCGGGCTACAGGTCGTACCTTTGGTCTGATCTTTATGAAATTTTGCATGAATGTTGACATTGACATGTAGATGGGAACGAGTCATTTTGGGGTCATTCGGCCAAAAAACATGGCCGCTGGTGGCCATCTTGGATTTCAAAATTCAATCCATTGGCGCGGGCTACAGGTCGTACTGTTCGTTTGATCATCATGAAATTTGTCATGGATGTTAATATTGACATGTAGATGGGAACGAGTCATTTTGGGGTCGTTCGGCCAAAAAACATGGCCGTCAGCAGCCATCTTGGATTTTACTCTTTGCATGACTAAATCATTTGGCGCAGGCTACAGGTCGTAGTTTTGATCGGAACTTCATGAAATTTGTCATGGATGTTAACAATGACATGTAGATGGGAACGAGTGATTTTGGGGTTGTTCGGCCAAAAAACATGGCCGCCAGCAGCCATCTTGGATTTTACTCTTTGCATGACTAAATCCTTTGGCGCGGTCTACAGGTCGTACCTTTGGTCTGATCTTTATGAAATTTGTCATGAATGTTGACATTGACATGTAGATGGGAACGAGTCATTTTGGGGTCATTCGGCCAAAAAACATGGCTGCTGGTGGCCATTTTGGATTTCAAAATTCAATCCATTGGCGCGGGCTACAGGTCGTACTGTTCGTCTGATCATTATGAAATTTGTCATGGATGTTAATATTGACATGTAGATGGGAACGAGTCATTTTGGGGTCGTTCGGCCAAAAAACATGGCCGCTGGCAGCCATCTTGGATTTTACTCTTTGCATGACTAAATCCTTTGGCGCAGGCTGCAGGTCGTAGTTTTGATGAGAACTTCATGAAATTTGTCATGGATGTTAACAATGACATGTAGATGGGAACGAGTGATTTTGGGGTTGTTCGGCCAAAAAACATGGCCGCCAGCAGCCATCATGGATTTTACTCTTTGCATGACTAAATCCTTTGGCGCGGGCTACAGGTCTTACCTATGGTCTGATCTTTATGAATTTTGTCATGAATGTTGACATTGCCATGTATATGAGAACGAGTCATTTTGGGGTCATTCGGCCAAAAAACATGGCCGCTGGTGGCCATTTTGGATTTCAAAATTCAATCCATTGGCGCGGGCTACAGGTCGTGCTGTTCGTCTGATCATCATGAAATTTGTCATGGATGTTAATATTGACATGTAGATGGGAACGAGTGATTTTGGGGTCGTTCAGCCAAAAGACATGGCCGCCAGCAGCCATCTTGGATTTTACTCTTTGCATGACTAAATTCTTTGGCGCGGGCTACAGGTCGTAGCTTTGGTCAGAACTTCATGAAATTTGTCATGGATGTTAACAATGACATGTAGATGGGAACGAGTGATTTTGGGGTTGTTCGGCCAAAAAACATGGCCGCCAGCAGCCATCATGGATTTTACTCTTTGCATGACTAAATCCTTTGGCGCGGGCTACAGGTCTTACCTATGGTCTGATCTTTATGAATTTTGTCATGAATGTTGACATTGCCATGTATATGGGAACGAGTCATTTTGGGGTCATTCGGCCAAAAAACATGGCCGCTGGTGGCCATTTTGGATTTCAAAATTCAATCCATTGGCGCGGGCTACAGGTCGCGCTGTTCGTCTGATCATCATGAAATTTGTCATGGATGTTAATATTGACATGTAGATGGGAACGAGTGATTTTGGGGTCGTTCAGCCAAAAGACATGGCCGCCAGCAGCCATCTTGGATTTTACTCTTTGCATGACTAAATTCTTTGGCGCGGGCTACAGGTCGTAGCTTTGGTCAGAACTTCATGAAATTTGTCATGGATGTTAACAATGACATGTAGATGGGAATGAGTGATTTTGGGGTCGTTCGGCCAAAAAACATGGCCGCCAGCAGCCATCTTGGATTTTACTCTTTGCATGACTAAATCCTTTGGCCTGACCTTTGGTCTGACCTTTATGAAATTTCTCATGAATATTGATATTGACATGTATATGAGAACGAGTCATTTTGGGGTCATACGGCCAAAAAAACATGGCCGCTGGCAGCCATCTTGGATTTCAAAATTCAATCCATTGGCACGGGCTACAGGTCGTACTGTTTGTCTGATCATCATGATATTTATCATGGATGTTAATATTAACATGTAGATGGGAACGAGTCATTTTGGGTTCGTTTGGCTAAAAAACATGTCCGCCAGCAGCCATATTGGATTTTACTCTTTGCATGAATAAATCCTTTGGTGCGGGCTACAGGTCGTAGCTTTGGTCGGAACTTCATGAAATTTGTCATGTATGTTAACAATGACATGTAGATGGGAAACGAGTCATTTTGGGGTCGTTCAGCCGAAAAACATGGCCACCAGCAGCCATCTTGGATTTTACTCTTTGCATGACTAAATCCATTGGCACAGGCTACAGGTCATACCTTTGATCAGATCATTATGAGATTTGTAAAGGCTGTAGATGGGAACAAGTCATTTTGGGGTAATTCGGAAAAAAACATGGCTGCCGGTGGCCATTTTAGAATTTACTCTTTGCATCAATAAATCCTTTGGCACACCATAATCACCACATCCCTGATCCGATCATTATGAAACCTGTTATGAATGTTGATATTGACATGTACATCTAGTCTTACTTAGAATTTCAATTAGCACTTTTCCTATTCCTCCATTTACTGTCGACCATTAAATTATTCCCCTACCTAAGTTGAGCTGCAGTGTCATTGACACTTTCATTTTGGAACGGACTGGCCAAAAGTGCCATTTTTTTATATTTTGTCAAGTTATGTGTGCTCTTTCAGAAAGTGAACTAGAAACAGGTTTCTGATCAATATTAACCCTTGTTTCCAGTATAAATCCAAGATGGCGGCCAAATTCAATCATTATTTCACCCTGACGTTCCAACTGGTATAAAATTTGAGGCGCATGCATAATAAAGGCATCATTCAACCTGACATTGTCATATTTTGAAGATAGTTGCAACCCAGGCTGACCAAATTGGAAATTTATCACTTTTTGTACCAAAAACATGCAATTTTGTCATATAATCATTCTTGTTTCAATTATTTCGGAATAATAAACAGACAATTTCTCAAAATGTTTCAGTGTAGATCAAAGGTTAAGGTCTTAGCATTTTTGGACATGTATACTCTAATCAAAACATACAATATCTAGGACACATTCTTAACCGTATTTTAGAAATGTTTGATTATGTTACCCCTCACCCCAAAAATCATGAAATATTGTTTTTGTGATAAGCATCTGATAGAACATGGATGAGAATCTATAAAGGACACTATTTGATCACATTTCTAAATACTGCAATAGCAATTACATACACAATGACCAAAGTTGAAATATAACATCTTTTTCGACAAAAAATATGCAATTTTGTAAGAAAATCCTCGTCATTTCAAATATTTTGGTCCAATAAATGGTCATTTACTCATAGGATATTTGCGATAGTTCACAATGTTCGGTCTTATATGTTTTGGACACATATACTGAAAACGATGAATACATTGTATGTGTTTAATATGCAACAACGTTTCAGAAAACTTCGTTTATGTTACCCCTCACCCCAAAAATCACGAAAATGTGACTTGTTGTAAGGATTCAATAAATCTTTTGTTAAATCTTATAAAGTGAGTTTGTCGATCGCAATTCATCATATATTATAATGTAACAATCTCATTGTCAGTATACTGTTGAAATTAACAATTGTGTGCCTAATAACAATTTATTTGATCATTTCAAATATGTTCAACCAATAGAATGGCAATATGCAATAATATACAATATGCGGTCTTAAAAGTTTCGAAAATGAACATCGAATATATATATACAACACATATAAGGGTATATACATGTAATGTTTTGGTGAAATAAAATAAAAATAAAAGAATCTATAATACCATTAATGGATATATTTGACCCAATATCATTGACTTGTGTAATCTAGCATTCAAGAGGGGTGTATATATAGATATGCATTACAGGTCACAACTTTAAATTGGTAATCAATAATACACATAAAGATGGCCTATCTTTGTTTATACTGTGTTCTTAAATTCATGTTTGTTATGTTATATAACCATAATGTTTACAGACTGATAATACCAGCCGATAGAGAGCAACTCATAGATTGTCATGTTACCGCTGCCTGTGTTTATACGTTGAACAAATATTTTAAGCACACAATTACATCTACATAACTCTGTGTATGGTAAATCAGCGTTTGCACATTTGCATCTGTTACAAGTTTGTGATTTGCAACAACACTTAATGAGTTCTGAGCACACAGCTGCAGCTTGGCATGACAAATGTACCACAATCCTACCTGGTAGGCAGCTCGTTTCATATGTACCACACCACATATATATGACAGTAACACTTCTTATATTAGTCTGAGTAGAAACTTCATTAGTGACTGGGCGTAATCATTAAAAGTAGATACTATATCGCACAATCATATCGCCTCCATCAAATATCTTGCACTGAACATTTTTAGGTGGGTCCGATATATCTCCAATTGCTTCCCGGATACATCCCAGCAAATCAGATTGTGTCCCCTTGTATTTACCTCCCATAGATAAGGCGGGGGAAATAGCCGACTCTCATGAGAGAAAAACACGTCTGGTTCGGGGAGTTCTAGCCATCTCGTTATTGTTGATGAACTCTCTGTTAAACCGATCAACCCTCCATTTCCTTTCAATTTGATGTTCTCCTGTTCCTGCACTTGATCGTTTGGAATAGCGGAGAAGCGATTTCGGGTTTTTTGAACTGCCCAAATGTTGTTCGAACACACTATTACAAGAAATAAAATATTGGAAGTACGTGCAAGATATTTGATGGAGGCGTTCTTGTGCATATAAATGTGCCTGCGATAGGACCTACATGTACTTTTAATGATTACATAATCACCAATGAAGTTTCTACTATACAAACTAAGAAGTGTTAATGTCATGTGTGTTGTGTGGGATAGGTATTTTGAAAGCAGCACAAAAGGCAGCACTAATGAGAATCGTGGTATAGGTCTTGGACGAGAAGTTGGTGGCCAAACTAAGATTCCAAAAAAATGGAACGACTTCCTCCGTCATTCTGACAATAAGCTTGAACTTTTTGTATTCCTGACAAGTAATGCGTCAGAACATGATGATAAAGTGTTAAACATGACAGATTGTTCGTCAACTCTCAAAATAGCAAATTCTTCCTAGTAAATCTTGAGAAAATGTTGTCAGGAGGAAGCTGATATTAGAATTGTGCCGCACAATATCCATGCGCTTTCTTGTGGGCTGACGACCATCCGTCCTGGTAATGGTCATCGGTCTGTTTTCAAAGTTTACGGATGCTAACAGTGGTGGTGATACATGTGTTTCTCTAGGAACAGGCAAAACTAAAACATTGTACCATTTTGATACCACTTTGTTCTTCCATATAAAGGGCAGAAAAAGTTTCTGGATAGCATGGAAATATTATCCCGTTATCACAGATACATGTACATTTCTTCTATAGGCGAATCAACCTTTTATTCAACTAGATTCGTCCTCATATATTTTCAAAGAACTCAAACGTTTCATTACCATTAATTATAATAAAGGTTGTCAAAAGTTGCTGATAACGAGGCATATGAAGAGAATTCTCCAAAACTTGTCGGTCAAAAGGGGCCATAATACAGCATATGAAATGAGCCATATACCAGGCAGGATTGTGGTACACTTGTCATGACATAACAATTCCAATACATGGCCCGCATGACTGGGAATGGACAGTTGAAGATCATGGATGTAAACCATTGTGGACTACATTACCAGAAGCTGCAGCTGTGTGTTCAGAACTCATCAAGTGTTGTTGCAAATCCCAAACTTGTAACAGGTGCAAATGTGCAATAGCTGATTTACCATGCACATAATTATGCAGTTGTAATTGTGATATTAAGAATGCCTAAAATATTTGTTCAATGTATCAACATGGTCACCAGTATGGTCACCGGTGATTATAACATGACAATCTATGAGTTGTTATATATCCGCTGGTATGATCAGACTGTGCACATTATAGTTATACAGGTACAACAAAACAAACGTGAATTTAAGAACAGAGTATAAACAAAGATAGACCATCTTTATGTTATGTGTATTATTGATAGACAAATTAAAGTTGTGATCTGAACTACATGTCTATATATACCCCCTCTTGTATGCTACAATTGTAGATTATATAAGTCAACACCTTAAAATATTTATGGTATAATAGACTTTTAGAATTTTATTCTATTTCACAAGACATGACATGTATACACCTTTAAATGTGTTGTATTCGACAGTCATTTTCGAAACTTTCAAGGCCGCATGTGGTATACGATCTTGGGAAATGTTTGAGAAATTGCCCATATATTGGTTGAAAATATTTGAAATGATGGTTATTTTACCATAAAATATAGCTGTTATTAGGCATACAATTGTAAATTTAAACTGTATACTGTCAATGAGATTGTTACATAACAATATATGACTAATTGTCATCGACAAACTCACTTTATAAGATTTAAACAAAGATTTATTGAATCTTTACAACCAAGTCATATTTTCGTGATTTTTGGGGTGAGGGGTAACTTAAACCAAATTTTCTGAAACGTTGTTACATATTAACCACAGAAAATGTATTCATTATTTTTAGTATATATGTCCCAAACATTTAAGACCAAACATTTTGAACTATCGCAAATATCCTATGTGTACATGACCATTTATTGGACCAAAATATTTGAAATGACGAGGATTTTCTTACCAAATTGCATATTTTAGTCGAAAAAATTGTAAATTGCAACTTTGGTCATTGTGTGTGTAATTGCAATAACAGTATTTAGAAATGTGATCGAATAGTGTCCTTTATATATTCTCATCCATGTTCTATCGGATGTTTATCACAAAAACAAAATTTCATGATTTTTGGGGTGAGGGGTAACATAATCCAAAATGTCTAAAATATGGTTACGAATTTGTCCTAGATGTTGTATATTTTGTTTGCAGTATACATTTCTGAAATTTTTAAGATCTTAACCTTTGATCTGCACTGAAACAGTTTTGAGAAATTGTCTGTTTATTATTCCGAAATAATTGAAACGAGAATGATTTTATGACAAAATTTCATGCTTTTGGTCCAAAAAGTGATAATTTTCAAATTTAGTCAGCCTGGATTGCTAATATCTTCAAAATATGACAATGCCGGATGGAAAGACGCCTTTATTATGCATGTGCCTTAAATTGTATACCAGTTGGAACGTCATGGTGAAATAATGATTGAATTTGGCCGCCATAATCGATTTATACTGGAAACAAGGGTTAATATTGATCAGAAACCTGTTTCTAGTTCACTTTCTGAAAGAGCACACCTAACTTGACATAATATAAAAAAATGGCACTTTTGGCCAGTCCGTTCCAATATGACAAAATTTTGTCGCTAAGTCACTACACTAAGATACTGATTCCAGGATGAGAGGCCACACATATACGATCCAGACCAATAGATGTAACAAAGACGTTAGGTTATATTTCTTTACAGAACGTGTTATCAACCAGTAGAATGTTATGTTATGTTATTAGAGGGCGACTTGGGTGATGGGCCATTTCTCATTATTTTTGTCCCAGGGAGAAGTGACTTCTCTCTCATATACAGTAATGCCCTAAATATTCGACTCCTTAACCACATCAGAACTTTTTTATGTTCCCACCTACTCTGATGGGGGAATTACAGTAATGCCCTAAATAATCGACTCCTTAACCACAGCAGAATTATGGGTAATTTTTCAGGATTCAGTCGGAAATATGGCTTGTTGCCATTCATCGGAGATGGCAACAAACCATATTTCCGACTAAATCCTGAAACATTACCCATAATTCTGCTGTGGTTAAGGAGTCGATTATTTAGGGCATTACTGTATATAACATTGAACAACCATAGGTCGTTTATTGAACTTATTATATAAACATTTCCATCCAATAAATAGTACTCCTTCCTGCTCCTTCTGCATTTTTATTATCTGTCGTCTGCTTATTTTTCCTGAACATCCCCTCCAGGTGAATAATAGACCATTCCAATGATACCTTTCATAACTATTTGGGAGAATCCATTTCGTATAGAAATGGTTAACATAGCTAGAGCCTCAAACATGTGCCCCCCCAGTCAGTAATCTGCAACCGCTATCCTCAGGGAAATTAGTGCATAGAAATTGGATTTTATTATGTAGGAAGTATTAAATTTTATTACTAAATTAATCTTAACAACTGACATTGCTGTGAAAATTTGTGAATGTAATTGCACCAATCAGATCAATCAGAGAATTTCACAGTATGTACTCAAATTTCAATTTCCTAAATGGAAGGTTGAAGAAAAAACAGCTGAACAGCAAATTAACCATTCCATGGCTGGAGCTTCCTGATATTTTTGCGAAAACCCTGTGCCAATGGATATTCTCTTATATATGCGACTCCCAGGGAGTCTCGCATATATAAGACAATACATTGGACAAATAATATTTACCCTAACAATATTTACCTTCAGCTTGTAAGCAAGTGCATTCTCTTGTATATGCTAGTCTCCCATAGGGAGCCTCGCATCAAAAGAATACATTGGCCTAACAATATTTATCTTGACCTTGTGAGCGAGTGTATTCTCTTATATATGTGAGTCTCCCATGGAGAGCCTCACATAAATAAGAGAATATATTGGGCCAACAATATTTATCTTGACCTTGTAAGCAAGTGCATGCTCTTATATATGCAAGTCTCCCATAGGTGGCCTCGCATATATAAGAGAATACATTGGCCCAACAAAATTTATCTTGACCTTGTAAAGCCAGTGCTTTCTTTTATATATGCGAGGCTCCAGATGGGAGATTCACATATATAAGAGAATGCACTGGCACAGGATCTTTATCCATTTCCTGACAGGAGCTGCGCTGGTGCAGCAATAAAGATCCTGTGCCAGTGCATTCTACTATACACCTGAGTCTCACATAGGGAGCCTCACATATATAAGAGAATGCACTGGCTTACAAGGTCAAGGTAGATATTGTTAGGCCAATGTATTCTTTTATATATGCGAGGCCACCTATGGGAGACTTGCATATATAAGAGCATGTATTCCCTTATATATGAGAGGAGGCTCCCTATAGGGACACTCGCATATTTAAGAGAATGCATTGGCACAGGGTTTTCGCAAAATTTCAGGAAGCTCCAGTCATGGAAGGGTTGATAGGGCTTCTGGACAGCTGAATGACAGTTTTAGGACATACATGTACAGTAATGCCCAAAATAATCGACTCTTAAACCAGAGCAGAATTATGGGTAATTTTTCAGGATTTAGTCGGAAATATGGCTTGTTGCCATTCATTGGAAAGCTCTCAGTTCTGCAAACGATCATAGGTTGTTTGTTGAACTTATTATCTGAATATTTCCCACCAATGAATAGGAATTTATTTTCAATTTTATTATTTGTAGTCTGCTTATATTTCCTGAAAACCCCACTAAATCAACAATAGACTGTTCCAAATTCCAATGTACTGGTATACTTTTATAATTCCAATGTACTGGTAAACTTTTATGATTTCAGTATAGAAAGGGTTAACCCTTTACCCAACAGAACGGCCCTGTGCCAATGCATTCTCTTATATATGCGAGTCGACCATAGGTCACCTCGCATATATAAGATAATGCATTGGCTTAATACATATTAAAAATGATAAAATTGTCAAAGAATGTAGAATAAAATTGTTAAAGAATGTAAGAAAAAAATGGTAAAAAGTGTTTTTTTAGGCCAATGCATTCTCTTATATATGCGCGGCGACCTATGGTCGACTCGCATATATAAGAGAATGCATTGGCACAGGGCATAACTGGCACCATCACAATGTAGTCAATGAACCGGTTCCAATGATATCCATATTTGCATGGTGTAATTGAGACAGACCGAAGATATTTTAGGCTGTTGAAGCTTTATTTGGGCGTTTTTGGCCGTTTTGTTGGGTAAAGGGTTAACAGGGTAAATCCGATGCTTTCCTTGGTTTCCATGTATGGTGTACCTGCAGCATTTGAATATCTTACTCATATAGAAATTCGTGCAGTACTATATTTCGGTCAGTTTTAATTCATGCACTGTGGCTAGCGCGTGAATTTAAAGCTGACAAAAAATATTTTCCTAAAAGGTCTGCATCCGTTGGCAGTTTTGTTTCTAATTCATTCTTGACGGTAGATAGACCATCATAATTTAGACATGGCTACATGCAGAAGATAGCTGTTAAAAGATATATAATCCAAATTAATGCCCTCTAAATTACTATTTCTTTGGCTTCGAGGGTAAAAAATATTTGATTCGAGTTGAGGAACCCACCCATCAAAGCTCAGATTTGCCAGATATCAATTTTCGAAATCTGTTATTTTTCACCACCTGGAATATTTGGTGGCATAGCAAATATTCGTCGAGCCGACCGACATACTCTCGATACCAAATTGCTGACAAAATGTTGATATATAACACGTTTTGGAAAATGTTATACATGGGTTGAAAATGGTTATCATTATTTTTTTGTAATTAATCAATTCTGATAACTTAAAGCGTCTTTTGAATAAATGTTGTTGTTGTTGGTGGACTCTGATGATACGGGGACCATCAAATCGGATTGAGTACCTTTTAATAATTATTTGGTTGTGATGATGGGAATTTCTAATATTTTTAGTCCAATGGTTAATTTATATAGTAATGGACATCATTGTCATGAAATAGAACAATATAAAGAACTAGAGGATAATTGCCTGTCAAATTGAAGGGTCGTTTTCATTTTGTCGGTTTACTGGCACAGGCACCATAACTCTATCTTATATCTATCATGTCATACAGTAATGCCCTAAATAATCGACTCCTTAACCACAGCAGAATTATGGGTAATTTTTCAGGATTTAGTCGGAAATATGGCTTGTTGCCATTCATCGGAAACACCAGAATGACCACAGCAGAATTATGGGTAATTCCGACTAAATCCTGAAAAATTACCCATAATTCTGCTGTGGTTAAGGAGTTGATTATTTAGGGCACTACTGTAGATCACAATAGAGTTATCTTAAAGGTAGTGCTCTCAGCAGTGGCGCCCGTGCATACGTATGCTAAATCAATTCTTAATCATAATGATATTTCGCCATGGCGACCCTTGGGCAATTTGCTATATCTCAAGCCATCTTTAACCGATCAGCATAAAATTTTGCATATTCTAAGGTTTGTCTCTTCATATGTTCCTAATTTTGGCTCAATTGGACATGAGTGAAAAGTTATAAACATGCCAAAAGCATGACAGACACACAGGCACCTAAACACTTGGCTTTTATATGGATAGAATACATCGGCGATATCATAATATGCAGGCACCAACTTCAGAAAAGTCATCAAATAATTTATAGTTTAAGTAATACATACAACTTAATTATTACGTGTAAACGATTTATTTTCCTGTGGTTGGTTTGCTAAATATTCACTATATATTCGTACTATTATTCACTCAGTTTTAAATTCTCGCACATATAGGTATGAAAAAATTAGCACTTCGCGAATTTAAATACGAGTAAAGGTACCATGTATGTCATCACAAAAATTAATTTTGACATAGGTATTTCTGAGCAATTATTTAGGTGGTAGAAAATATTCCACATCAGGTCCCAAGACAACCAGACTTCTTATAAAGTTATTAAAATGTGCAATGTAATTCTCACAAAAACTCACTTCAGGGATTCCAGGCAAGATTTGAGAGAAAATAAGCTGAACTTAATTAAAGAAATGTGGGAGGTTATTACTGACTGCTACAGTAATGCCCTAAATAATCAACTTCTTAACCACAGCAGAATTATGGATAACTTTTCAGGATTTAGTTGGAAATATGGCTTATATACTGAGAGCTTTCCGATGAATGGCAACAAGCCATATTTCTGACTAAATTATTATTTGGTATCTAAACAAATAAAACAAAGTTTTAATGATTGTTCCCAGAATCAATTTTTTATTCCATAAAAAGCCACCGGTCATATAAAGCCACCTTATTAATAATGTTGTTTATATGATTTATTTATTATGATACTCAATTTATTTGTATATTGACCCAAGTATCTAACATCACATATGTCGTACTCACCCACCAAAGAGTTAATGTTGGTATGTGTGGGGGGGGGGGGGTGGGGGGAGTCTGACCCCACCCCCAGAACTGCGTGAAATAAAACTGAGCAAAAAATTTTGTCAACATTTTCAACAGTTGGAAATTTCTTACCTGACACAACTGGAAAATTAAAACAAACGGTTCTTGTGGTTTGATTTTCCAACAATTTATTCGTGGGGAATTTCTGGTATTTAGACCAACATTTTCCTACTTTTGGTCATAATTTTGAACTGACAGGTTAGTTGAAATTAGTTGGAAATTTTCCAACCTTATTTGGGGGGGGGGGGGGGGGGGTGTCAGGTTGGATATTTCCAATACTTGGAAAGCTTGAGGTCGGTTCAGAAGCTCTGATTTTGCATTTTTCATGTTCAGGTCCCATATTTTTCTGTAACTGGGCCAAACCATTATTGGCCCAGTGGATCCTGTTCCTGATAAATTCAGTAGACTACCATCTGGGCCTGTTAGATACAAGTTGGGAAATCTAAATGCCCAAGGGGTGGGGGAGGGGTGCAAAATGGAAATTCCAAGGTGGACACCCTCACCCCCAAACTTGTCCCTATCCTTGGTACAAATTTAATATTCAGGTTGCTATATTTGGGATCGTCACAGACCTTTACACTCCACCCATTTACTGAATTTAATCGATTGCTCATATACGTGTAGACAAAACAGTTATGAATGAATCTTCGCTCATATATTTGCAGTTGTAACCAAGGTTAATAATAGGAGAACTCTGCTGTTGCATGCCATTGTTGTACTCAGCTAAGTAATGTCCTAAATAATTGACTCCTTAACCACAGCAGAATTATGGGTAATTTTTCAGGATTTAGTCGGAAATATGGCTTGTTGCCATTCATCAGAAAGCTCTCATAATTTTTCAGGATTTAGTCGGAAATATGGCTTGTTGCCATTCATCAGAAAGCTCTGTGAGAGCTTTCTGATGAATGGCAACAAGCCATATTTCCGACTAAATCCTGAAAAATTACCCATAATTCTGCTGTGGTTAAGGAGTTGTTTATTTAGGGCATCACTGTATGCCACTGTAGTACTCAGCTACCACATGTCCCGAGTCCTACACAACTGTAAAAAAACACTGCACCTCATAAGTTCATTTGGCTTTGGGATAGCGGAAAATTTCCTACAAGTACAACTGCCCAGAGCTTAATAGTACAGGGCCCTGTTCTCTCCTTCAATAGAATGAAATTGAAACTGTTTTCAGTTAACAAACACGGATCACACCTCTGCAGTTATTCAAAAAGATCTTGATAAATACTCAATGGACAGATAACCTAATTAAGAATGGTCTACAAACTGAATACATCAGTAAAATACATGCATTCAAGCCATGAAATAATGTGTCTGTCATTTGCAGAATGAGGTCCCCAGAGGGTGAATTTAGTGACACTCCAAACTGCACCCGTTTATCGATTGCCCATTCAAATATAATTAGGAATGGTCTACCAACTGCATAAAATAAAATAGAACAGAATATATATTTTTACCATTAGAGGCCCTCAGTGGGTAAAGGTTACAAAGTGATATAACAAACATGTAATATAAAGTAATTAACATTTAGACGAAAACTTAAATAGTGTGTCTGTCATTTGCAGAATGAGGTCCCCAGAGGGTGAATTTAGTGAAGCTACCCCGCACAGCAAGCTAGCATCACTAAATTCACCCTCTGGGGACCTCATTCTGCTTAGACCTCATCTTCTGTGAAGAATCTCTATTCTCAAATTAACATTGCTTTTAGTTACTTTTTCCCTTCTGTTCAGTGTCTATATCTCCTAATTTGCAGAAAATATAATGCATAATAGAGGTGACTAACTTCAACTGGGGAACTTCAATCTGATCCTAGGTATCCCAGAGCAGAATGAGGTTCCCAGAGGGTGAATTTGGTGATGCTAGCCCACCGTGCGAGATAGAGTCACTAAATTCACCCTCTGGGGACCTCATACTGCAATTGACAGACACACTATTTCAAGGCTTGCATTTGCATGCAATAATAGGTAAAAATCTAAAATGAAAATAATTGAGGTATAAAAGTTATACAATGTGGCAATACAACATTCATTGTGGTAGTGTAGTCCGTAGTGTCGAAACTACACTCTATAGGTAGTCTATAGGCAGTTAGCTGAACCAATTATCTGAACATTCCCCATGTGAACTAATAGTTGGTGTCAAGTATCGGTTATATATTTATGCATTATACCAAAAATATAATGACTGATGTATTGGAATGGATGGCACCAACACGGAACTGTATTATAAAATAAATTCTAAAATAAAACGTAAGGTTTTATGTTCGATTGTAGTAAGAATTAACTCTTTTAACACCTAGTGATGTTATTTGCTGTGTCTGTTAACCCTTTACCCAACAGAACGGCCCTGTGCCAATGCATTGTCTTATATATGCGAGTCGACCATAGGTCGCCTCACATATATAAGAGAATGCTATATGTATATGCTATATGTATATGGTTTCTATGCTATATGTATATGGTTTCTATGCTATATGTATGTGGTTTCTATGCTATATGTATATGGTTTCTATGCTATATGTATATGGTTTTCAAAGTCTCTTTGGGCTGCTGTGACTCAACTCCATTTGTTATTAAAATATATTTAGATACACTTTATGTAAATGTTTGAAAAATTTGTAACAAAAAAGATGAATAAATTTAAAAAACAAAAAACAAAACTTGAGTAAATATAATGTTTGTCACAAACAAGCCTTGAAATAGTGTGTCTGTCATTTGCAGAATGAGGTTCCCAGAGGGTGAATTTAGTGATGCTACCCCACATTGTGGGCTAGCATCACCAAATTCACCCTCTGGGAACCTCATTCTGCTGAGGTGTAAGCAGAATGAGGTCCCCAGAGGGTGAATTTGGTGATGCTAGCCCGCTATGCGGGGTAGCATCACTAAATTCACCCTCTGGGGACCTCATTCTGCAAATGACAGACACCCTATTTCAAGGCTTGCACAAAATTAGCAAAGACAAGAATGTTCAAAGCTGAGACCTGAACTGTGCATTTTTATGTTTAGTGTCGATGTCCGGATTGACCACTCGTCGTCCGTTCGTCCGTCTGTCCATAGACTAGAGCTGAAACGGTTGACCCATTCTTCTAACCGGTTAACCATCGGGGTTAACCGGATTTGAACCGGTTAACCGCTAAATTTCTAGCGGACTTCTCTCACACTAATTATGTCGACATTATGCCATGCTCCAGGGACAAACCTAGGTGAGAAGTAGTAGCTGAAATAAAGACCTTATTATTCACGGCATTTAACGATATTCAAAAACACGCATTAACTGTTCTTTTGCTGGCTCTCGTGATGGGGAATGAGCAAGTGAAATTTGTGAATGGCAGGGGAGATCGCTTATTTACCGTGATCAGCATATGTTTGGGTATTTGTAAAACGAGTAAAATAGTATGGGTATTGGTAAAACGAGTAACAAAACTATATATTAAATATCTGTAATATATCATTATCATCATTGGTATATCCTCCAATGCATTATATATAAAGACAAGAAAGTAATAACTACATGTAGAGAACAAAAAGGAAGGTCAGTTAGGTCAGACTCGCAGTCCTATTCAGTATTCGAGCTATTCGTCGGTATCATGATAGCGGACACTGGTGTTGGGAGGTTATATAATTTACGTTTCGGTTTCGGTTTTAGTATGCAATCACTTAACATATAGCAATTACTGCCAAATTGAGTGTTAATTAGTCCCACAGACACAACCAGTTACAGAGTAGCATGGAGCATCAATTTCCTTGATAAAAGGGAAGATTATTGAAGAAGTTTTGGGTTGCTTCAACTACGATGTCTGTTGGGTCACTCAATTGAATTGATCATATTAAATCACAACAGGGAGGAAGAACGGGAAGAGTGAAGACATTGTGCTGCTGATCTCAATCTTCAAACTTTGTCGACTTACATAGTTTTTATAAACCCCACTGTAAAACAGTTTTATATATAGTATGTCGTGGTGTGATTCCAATTTGAATCCATGTTGCTTCGTGCAGTATTAACTATTAAGTTACGAAAGCACGCATTGCCACACAACGCCACTTTTACGTTGTCACTTCCTTGTGTGCATTCAGACTTGATACATAGTGACTGCACACATGCTTTTGTCGGAAGAAAACTTCAAAGGGTCGGAATTGATTGAAGGTCGCCGACACTTCCAGACAGTTCGAGAATTGCTACTAAGTATCTGATACTACCGCGTGTACCAATTAATGCTTGCATTGCACTCTACTATCGGTGACACGGGATTTAGTATTAGTTTTGCATCATTTAACCTAATATTTTGAGGATTATTCACGTTCACATTCAACTGACAACGGGATGCGGTTACGTCCGGTTCATATTTTTCTAACCGGTTACGTCGCTAACCGGATGCTAACCGGTTAACCGTCTAACCGTTTCAGCTCTACCATAGACACTTTACTCATGGTGCGATAACTCAAACATTTTCAATCTGATCGGAACCAAATTTTGTATATGAATTTTAAGCCCAAAAGACAGATGAGTTCGAATACGGATTTGATCCGACTATTTTTAACTGAGTTATGGCCCTTTTTCGAAAAAAAATTTCACTCTTAAAAAAAAACAAAAACAAAAACAAAAAAACACATTTTAGATTTAATTCCTTGCTCAATTTAACAACAAACAAAAAAATAAAAAAAATAATATATAAATAAAAACCTTTAAAATTTCAACAATACACATCACATGCTGTTAACAGTAGACTCGAACATCACTCTACAGATGGTCTGAGGTCATTATACATGTAAATGTTATTGGTTTAATAGAGATGCCAGCCTTCAACATAAACAATTCCTGTGATTTGTTGACAGCTCTGCTGTATAATTGATACTAATGGGTCAGCAGTGATTTGTCTTATCTTGATGGCTGTTGTTGGTAGGATTCGATACATTATCATTGTAAACTTAAATTGGAATCTCTTGACCAAGTATTCCATGTCCAGGTCACCTTTTCACATTTAACCCAAGGCTGTGGTGTCACAGCATTACTGATCCTGTTCCAGTGCATTCTCTTATATAAATGCGAGTGACCCATATATTCCAATAATTTGTGTTATGTTCATGGTCTATAATAGTACATAACAGTATACTCTATAATTCAACATCAAAACTCTCATTTATGATTCCAATCATAGTAATTTACTATCGCCAAGGGATGGGTTAACATCTCTCGTTTTTAATTTGTTGGTTTACAGATCCTCTCACTCTACAAATCATTAAAGTAAAACAAAAATAATAATTTCAGTTAGCACTTGTTTCACTTTCTCTGCATCTAATTGAGTGGGATAGCATCACCCTCTAAGGACCTCATTCTGCAAATGACAGACACACTATTTGCAGGCTTGATTTCAGCCTATTATACAGTAATGCCCTAAGTTATCGACTTCATAACCACAGCAGAATTATGGGTAACTTTTCAGGATTTAGTCAGAAATATGGCTTGTTGCTATTCATCTTTCCGATGAATGGCAGCAAGCCATATTTCCGAATAAATCCTGAAAAGTTACCCATAATTCTGCTGTGGTTAAGGAGTCAATTATTTAGAGCATTACTGGATACAGTCTGAAGTACCTACATGATGACTGAGTTATTGTGACACTATATAGAATAATTTTTTGTATATCTGAACCGAGAGCTTTCCGATGAATGGCAACAAGCCATATTTCCGACTAAATCCTGAAAAGTTACCCATAATTCTGCTGTGGTTATGGAGTCACTTATATTTTTGAGGGCATTACTGTACCTACAAATGACCATGACAGGCCAGAAAAATCAAGCCTTGAAAACAAGCTTGAATTTAGTGTTCTGACATTTGCAGAAATAAGTCTCCAGAGGGTGAATTTAGTGATGCTAACCTGCACAGCGGGATAGCAACACTAAATTACCCTCTGGGGACCTTATTCTGCTTAGGCTGCATCTTCTTGACATTGTTTTTAGTTACTTGTTCCCTTCTGTTCAGTTTCTGTATCCCCTAATTTTCAGAAGATAAAATGCACAATCGAGGTGACTAATGGGTGAACATCACCAACTTCAACTGTGGTTGATGTTCCCAGCGGGTGAATTTGGTGATGCTAGCTGCCCGTGTGGATAGAGTGACTAAATTCAGCCTCCAGGGAACTCATTCTGCAAATGGCAGACACACTATTTGCAGGCTTGCGCGGGAACCATGGGTATGTCCTTCATATAAGAATACACTAACCCAAACTCTATCTAACCCTAACTCTATCTGACCCTAACTCTATCTGACCCTAACTCTATCTAACCCTAACTCTAACCCAAACTCTATCTAACCCTAACTCTATCTGACCCTAACTCTATCTGACCCTAACTCTATCTAACCCTAACTCTATCTGACCCTAACTCTAACCCTAACCCTAACTCTACCTAACCCAAACTCTATCTAACCCTAACTCTATCTAACCCTAACTCTAACCCTAACCCAAACTCTATCTAACCCTAACTCTATCTGACCCTAACTCTAACCCTAACCCTAACTCTATCTAACCCTAACTCTATCTGACCCTAACTCTAACCCTAACTCTAACCCTAACCCTAACCCTAACTCTATCTAACCCTAACTCTATCTAACCCTAACTCTAACTCTAACCCTAACTCTATCTAACCCTAACTCTATCTAACCCTAACTCTATCTAACCCTAACTCTATCTAACCCTAACTCTATCTAACCCTAACTCTATCTGACCCTAACTCTAACCCTAACCCTAACTCTACCTAACCCAAACTCTATCTAACCCTAACTCTATCTAACCCTAACTCTAACCCTAACCCAAACTCTATCTAACCCTAACTCTATCTGACCCTAACTCTAACCCTAACCCTAACTCTATCTAACCCTAACTCTATCTGACCCTAACTCTAACCCTAACTCTAACCCTAACCCTAACCCTAACCCTAACTCTATCTAACCCTAACTCTATCTAACCCTAACTCTAACTCTAACTCTAACCCTAACTCTATCTAACCCTAACTCTATCTAACCCTAACTCTATCTGACCCTAACTCTAACCCTAACCCTAACTCTATCTAACCCTAACTCTATCTGACCCTAACTCTAACCCTAACCCTAACTCTATCTAACCCTAACTCTATCTGACCCTAACTCTATCTAACCCTAACTCTATCTAACCCTAACTCTATCTGACCCTAACTCTAACCCTAACCCTAACTCTATCTAACCCTAACTCTATCTGACCCTAACTCTATCTAACCCTAACTCTATCTAACCCTAACTCTATCTGACCCTAACTCTAACCCTAACCCTAACTCTATCTAACCCTAACTCTATCTGACCCTAACTCTAACCCTAACTCTATCTAACCCTAACTCTATCTGACCCTAACTCTAACCCTAACTCTATCTAACCCTAACTCTAACCCTAACCCTAACCCTAACCCTAACTCGATCTAACCCTAACTCTATCTAACCCTAACTCTATCTAACCCTAACTCTATCTAACCCTAACTCTAACTCTATCTAACCCTAACTCTATCTAACCCTAACTCTATCTAACCCTAACTCTATCTAACCCTAACTCTATCTGACCCTAACTCTATCTAACCCTAACTCTATCTGACCCTAACTCTAACCCTAACCCTAACTCTATCTAACCCTAACTCTATCTAACCCTAACTCTATCTAACCCTAACTCTATCTGACCCTAACTCTATCTGACCCTAACTCTATCTAACCCTAACTCTATCTGACCCTAACTCTAACCCTAACCCTAACTCTATCTAACCCTAACTCTATCTGACCCTAACTCTATCTAACCCTAACTCTATCTGACCCTAACTCTATCTGACCCTAACTCTATCTAACCCTAACTCTATCTGACCCTAACTCTAACCCTAACCCTAACTCTATCTAACCCTAACTCTATCTAACCCTAACCCTGACCCTAACTCTAACTCTAACCCTAACTCTATCTGACCCTAACTCTAACCCTAACCCTAACTCTATCTAACCCTAACTCTATCTGACCCTAACTCTAACCCTAACCCTAACTCTATCTGACCCTAACTCTATCTGACCCTAACTCTATCTAACCCTAACTCTATCTAACCCTAACTCTATCTGACCCTAACTCTATCTAACCCAAACTCTATCTAACCCTAACTCTATCTAACCCTAACTCTATCTGACCCTAACTCTAACCCTAACTCTATCTAACCCTAACTGTATCTAACCCTAACCCTGACCCTAACTCTAACTCTAACCCTAACTCTATCTGACCCTAACTCTAACCCTAACCCTAACTCTATCTAACCCTAACTCTATCTAACCCTAACTCTATCTAACCCTAACTCTATCTGACCCTAACTCTATCTGACCCTAACTCTATCTAACCCTAACTCTATCTAACCCTAACTCTATCTGACCCTAACTCTATCTAACCCAAACTCTATCTAACCCTAACTCTATCTAACCCTAACTCTATCTGACCCTAACTCTAACCCAAACTCTATCTAACCCTAACTCTATCTAACCCTAACCCTAACCCTAACCCTAACCCTAACCCTAACCCTAACCCAAACTCTATCTAACCCTAACTCTATCTGACCCTAACTCTAACCCTAACCCTAACTCTATCTAACCCTAACTCTATCTGACCCTAACTCTAACCCTAACTCTATCTAACCCTAACTCTAACCCTAACCCTAACCCTAACTCTATCTAACCCTAACTCTAACTCTAACCCTAACTCTATCTAACCCTAACTCTATCTGACCCTAACTCTAACCCTAACTCTATCTAACCCTAACTCTATCTAACCCTAACTCTAACCATAACCCTAACCCTAACTCTAACCCTAACCCTGACCATAACCCTAACCCTGACCCTAACCCTGACCATAACCCTAATACATATGGAGAATGAAGGGGGTGTGTGGTTTCATGTATTCTTACATGAAGGATATACCGAACCATGTGAACAAAATTATTTCTCATTCTCTATCACTATCACTTTCACCCTCTACTTTCTCTCTCAATCAGCACAGGAACACTAGCCAAGAGGGCAATATCCGCTCCCTAAATTGTGTCACTTGCCCTTAGCTTGGACCTATGGAGCAGTGAGTTCTGTCTCATATACCAGCCTGCATATGTCAATACAGCATATTTGAACTGTATTTTCTTATTATAATGGTGTATTTACTCATTAAAATGATTTTATAAATAGACTATTGTATTGAAGAATACTTAGTGGATCACAGCATGGTGATGTTGGGGCGTAAATTGAACTTGAGCAAATTATGACTTCTCCCTGACCTCTCCCTATTAGTCCAGTAGGAAGAAGCAAGCCTTGAAATAGGGTGTCTGTCATTTGCAGAATGAGGTCCCCAGAGGGTGAATTTAGTTATGCTACCCCGCATAGCGGGCTAGCATCACCAAATTCACCCTCTGGGAACCTCATTCTGCTGAGGTGTAAGCAGAATGAGGTCCCCAGAGGGTGAATTTGGTGATGCTAGCCCACTATGCAGGGTAGCATCACTAAATTCACCCTCTGGGGACCTCATTCTGCACATGACAGGCACACTATTTCAAGGCTTGGGAAGAAGTGACTTCTCCCTTAAACTTGATACCTATGGGACTCAAATCACTGAATCACTGTATCTGATCAATTGCTTATTTTCTTCTTTACAGTGAAAAAGATGACTGTAGAACGGTTAACCAAGAGCTGACTGTTATGGAACCAATTAAGACATTCCGAGGTGATATGACTTGAAAACATCAGGGAACCAAGACACGCTAATGTGAAATGATTTGAAAACGTCAGGAAACCAAGACACGCAAATGTGAAATGATTTGAAAATGTCAGAGAATCAAGACACACTATGGAAAACGAGAAATTAGTTTTTGGAACAAACATTTTTGTTACAAGTGTACGTATAAATATTCCATGTGATTGTTGGAAAAAGGAATAGTTTCTTCACTGCATTCAAACAAAATGGCCAAGCTGTTTAAAGTTATGAGAAGTTTGAAATTTTTCTTCATCTGTATCACTTTAATGGGGGCTGTCCTGTTTCTACTTGCAAGGAACTTAGTTAGTTTAAAGTACCACCCTGTATATCGAGAATCTACCATCAATAATATATTAACTTCCGTTAACCTGGCGGAAATCAGAAATAATTTATCATTCATGAATAAGACCAAACATATCAACAACCAAAGTTCAGAGTCGACGCAAAGTGATGGAGGGCAAAATTTAACAGTTGCAATCAAAGGGAAACAACAAAACCAGTCCACTACTATAGCCAAAGCATCAAGGAAGCAACAACTGTTAGAGTTCAAAGGTCAATATTTACCTCAGCGGGAGGTTCATGACATTCACAACGCAGGATTTAAAAATGGAGCGTTTACCGGTGATGCCATTAACCAAGTTCGACCGCCTTCTTGTTTAGGGTGTTTCGACCCAAAAATAGAATTTATATTAAATTCGGAACATGTATGTCGTGACGTCAAGGATATTTTAATTCTTATTATAATCGAATCTGCAGTGGGGAATACAAGAAACAGAGAGGCCATACGAGAAACATGGGGGTCTCATTGTCATGGTAACAATGAAACTAAATGTGTGTTCCTCATCAGTGTACATCATGGAGTTGACGTCGCTCTTGATCAATCAATTGCGGAGGAACAATCGAAACACCATGATTTGATTCAAGCAAACTTTATCGACAGCTATAAAAACTTGACCTACAAAACAATTTCTGCACTGAAATGGGCTTCCATATACTGCAAAAATGCAAAATATATTATGAAGACTGACGACGATATGTATGTAAACACGTTTATGCTACCAAAGATCTTACATGCGGCTCCGGAATATTTATACGGTGGATTTTGTTGGGGTCATTCATTTCCAAATAGAGCTCCGACATCTAAGTGGTATGTTCCGGTCGCACTATATTCGCGAACGAGACTGCCCAGGATGTGTTCAGGGACAGGTTATATCATTAGTACTAACATTCTGTCAAGCGTTCTCACCATATCGAAAAATATTCCATATTTTTATCTAGAGGATGTGTATGTGGCTCTTTGCATGGAAAAACTGAGGATACACCCCGTTAGACTTGACGGCTTCAGTAATTTTCTTGTGAATTTTGACCAATGTGCATTCCGTCATTTCATAGTAACTTCTCACGGTTATAAACTCGGGGAGCTACAAGCAATCTGGAAACTAATCAACGCTTGCTCTTTAGAACCAGTTGCAAAATCTCCTGAGCAGTATTATAAAGAAATTTCTATTAACGACATGTAGGACAGATATAACTCATTGTGATAGTATTTTGATATACCTCTTAACCCTTTACCCAACAAAACGGCCAAAACCGGCCAAATAAAGCTTCAACAGCCTAAAATATCTTCGGTCTGTCTCAATAGAACCATACAAATATGGATATCATTGGAACCGGCTCCTTGACCACATTGTGATAGTTACAGTTATGCCATGTGCCAATGCATTCTCTTATATATGCGAGTCGACAATAGGTCGCCTCGCATATATAAGAGAATGCATTGGCCTAAAACAAATCTTTTTTTAACACTTTTTACCATTTTTTCTTACATTCTTTAACAATTTTATAATTTTTAATGTGTTAAGCCAATGCATTCTCTTATATATGCGAGGCGACCTATGGTCGACTCACATATATAAGAGAATGCATTGGCACAGGGCCGTTCTGTTGGGTAAAGGGTTAATAGTATTATAATTGACATGCCTCAAATTATGGTGCTGGTCATTTGCAGACAAGCCTTGAAATAGGGTGTCTGTCATTTGCAGAATGAGGTCCCCAGAGGGTGAATTTAGTTATGCTACCCTGCATAGCGGGCTAGCATCACCAAATTCACCCTCTGGGAACCTCATTCTGCTGAGGTGTAAGCAGAATGAGGTCCCCAGAGGGTGAATTTGGTGATGCTAGCCCGCTATGTGGGGTAGCATCACTAAATTCACCCTCTGGGGACCTCATTCTGCAAATGACAGACACCCTATTTCAAGGCTTGTTTGCAGAATGAGGTCTCCAGAGGATGAATTTAAATTCATCCTCTGGGGACCTCAATCTGTGTGGCCTCATATGCTATGGGAGACCTACACATAGATTAAAGTTCCCAGATGGTGAAGTGCACCCATGGGGCACCTCTATTATGCATTTTGTTGTCAGCCAATTTGGGGATACAGAGAAACTAAACTAAAAAAGAAAAAAGAAACTTTCTAGAAACTTTCGAAAGAAGTTTCTACTAGAAACTTTCGAAAGAAGTTTCTAAAGAAACTGAACAACTTGTTAATTTTATAATAAAGATGAGACCTACGCAGAACAAAGTGGGATAGCATCACTAAGGGTAACCCACCCGCCCCTACCAAAATGGGTTGCCTCCTCACCATTTTATCTTTTTCTGACTTTTTCACTTAAAATATGAAATTATGCTACTGGAAGGCACCGACCGCATTGAATAGGCCGTTAAAGACAGTTAACAACAATAATTTTGTCAAAATAAAATATAATGACTTTACCACAAAAATGCATAATCAAGGTGACTAATGTGTGAACATCACCAACTTCAACTGGGGAACTTCAAACTGATCATAGGTCTCCCTTAGCAGTTAAGGCCTAAGCAGAATGACCTCATTCTGTAAATGACAGACACACTATTTCAAGTCTTAAGCTATATATAGCCTTAAAAAACAATCGCTTAACAGCCCTTAACCTCTTCGCTGCTAAATGACGTTATGACGACGTGTGCTGGGCTGTTGACGTTATTGCCATTTTCCAGTGGGAAACTATAACGGGAATATCACAAGAACCATAAAACTGACTCAGTTGAAAGGCTATTATAGTTCACAATCGTGGAACATCATACACTGTTTGAAACTTCGAGATACAGTTATTCCGATGAACCAATCTCTGAGTTCAAGTTATGTATAATGGCCTACTTCTAGTGTGCTGAAGTAGGTCCATAGTACCTACGGACCATATAGCACACGGCGTGCACTTTTACGTCCGTAATAGTTACGGACGTCATAGCAGCGAACCCTTTCTATACTAAATGGACTGCCCTATGGTTGTTTCTTGAACTTATTATTATGACAGAGGGTGAATTTTAGTGACGCTACCACGCACCGTGGGCTAGCATCACTAAATTCACCCTCTGGTACCTCATTTTGCTGAGGCCTCACTGCTATGGGAGACTTGGGATCGGATTGAAGTTCCCCAGTTGAAGTTGGTGATGTTCACCCATTAGTCACCTTGATTATGCATTTTATCTTCTGCAAATTAGGGGATATAGAAACTGAACAGAAGAGAAAAAGTAACTAAAAACAATATTAATTTGAGACTATATATACTTCCCAGAAGATGAGGCCGAAGTAGAATGAGGTTCCCGGAGGTGCGGGGACCTCATTCTGCATATGTCAGACATACTATATCCAGGTTTGGGCTGGATCTAATTCAGGAATATCCCCACACTTCAGAATCAGGCTGGATAAAATAGTTTGTTTCTCAGGGTATATTTATCAAAGTGATGATGGAAGCAGATATTTTTATTTATTAATATTAATATTATTATTTTATTTATTATTTGTTTCGAATTATTTTTGTGAGGAGGCAGGTAATTATATATTTATTTTAGTCCCATATTCACCAAAGACACTAAATATAACAAAATAGAATGAGGTCTGATGTCCATCACATTTATCCTTATAAAAGTTATTTCATAGATAATTTAATCTGCATACAGTAATGCCCTAAATAATCAACTCCTTAACCACAGCAGAATTATGAGTAATTTTTCATTTTTCAGGATTTAGTTGGAAATATGGCTTGTTGCCATTCATAAAATATTGTTTTTAGTTACTTTTTCTCACTGAGAGCTTTCTGATGAATGGCAACAAGCCATATTTCCGACTAAATCCTGAAAAATTACCCATAATTCTGCTGTGGTTAAGGGGTCAATTAATTAGGGCATTACTGTATGCGCAATATAACACAATGGAATGAGGTCTGATGTCCATCAAATTTATCCTTATATTCAAACACACAGATTTGTAATAAAAGTTATTTCATCGATAATTTACTCTGCATAATTTGATCTAACCTCGGTCTAATGACAGCATCAAACGTTATTCAACATATATCATTGGTGTTTATCTATACATGTACTAATATAACTAAATTTGTTTGTTTGTTTGTCTTTGGACAATGGGCGACCAAACGGACTCTCGGAACTGAATATTTGTACAGAGCACTGCATAGCATTCAATTGACACAGGGATTGTTATGGGATAGGTGCCATTGATGTCACATTGTCTTAAAAGGGCACATCTAATTAATTGAACTAAATAATTAATTATATACCCAATATGGTTGGAATCTGGTCATTGTTTCACAGAGTTCATTGACTCAAGGACTGTCATGGGATAGGTGACATTGACCAACAACTTAAATGGGCACTAATAAATAATTCTAATTAAATAATTAATCATAGCATGAGATAGGTGCCTTGACCTCAGATGACTTAACCCTTTACCCAACAGAAGGGCCCTGTGCCAATGCATTCTCTTATATATGCGAGTCGACCATAGGTCGCCTCGCATATATAAGAGAATGCATTGGCTTAACACATTAAAAATTATAAAATTGTTAAAGAATGTAAGAAAAAATGGTAAAAAGTGTTAAAAAAAGATTTTTTTTAGGCCAATGCATTCTCTTATATATGCGAGGCGACCTATGGTCGACTCGTATATATAAGAGAATGCATTGGCACAGGGCATAACTGTAACTATCACAATGTGGTCAAGGAGCCGGTTCCAATGATATCCATATTTGTATGGTTCTATTGAGACAGACCGAAGATATTTTAGGCTGTTGAAGCTTTATTTGGCCGGTTTTTGCCGGTTTGTTGGGTAAAGGGTTAAAGGGGGACTAATAAATTAGATTAACATAGATGATTACTGAAGAGCGTTTATTATCAGCTCAGACAAGGGGAGTTGTGTCCAGATTGTGGTGAAAAGTCATATTGGACGATACATGCAGTGTCGAGTCCAATATTACTTTTCACCACAACCTGGACGAGTACAAGAAAAACACATACTGTACACAACATTGTATAATGACATTTTTATTATCCATCATGCTTATCCAAATTTTGGGAATAAAACTTTTGTGGTTATTTTCGGTATTTGTCGGCACTCGATTCTCTAAAAAGCCTGTATTTGATCATCAGAATCCATGATTTGGAATAGTAAACACGGAAGTGAAAAAAAATAACACAATGCGGAATTGAAATGTCTGCTAAATCCACCAGATTATTGCACGCGCATCACAATTTTATTTGGCAATATATGTTTACTTCGTGATGTCACAGAGTCCCGATAAAAAAGTCATATTGAACACTCGGGAGTCCAATATGACTTTCGGGAGTCCAATATGACTTTTCCCAGATTATTATGTGACGGCATTTGCCCAATCAGAAATTGTGTAGTTAAGGGATGGATAATAATAATAGAATATTAAGGAATCTCTTACCCAAAGCTCCAACACTTAAATTTAATATATAGAGAATACCTACAGGTTTTGTTTGAATACCAAAATATCTCATGAGTGTCTGAATACCAAAATATCTCATGAGTGTCTGAATATCAAAATATCTCATGAGTCTCTGGAAAGAAATATCAAATATCTCATGAGTGTCTGAATACCAAAATATCTCATGAGTGTCTGAATATCAAAATATCTCATGAGTGTCTGAATATCAAAATATCTCATGAGTGTCTGGAAAGAAATATCAAATATCTCATGAGTGTCTGGAAAGAAATATCAAATATCTCATGAGTGTCTGGGAAGAAATATCAAATATCTCATGAGTGTCTGGAAAGAAATATCAAATATCTCATGAGTGTCTGGAAAGAAATATCAAATATCTCATGAGTGTCTGGAAAGAAATATCAAATATCTCATGAGTGTCTGGAAAGAAATGTCAAATATCTCATGAGTGTCTGGAAAGAAATATTGATTTTCACAAGCGGCTACAAGAAAATATGATATTTCTTTCCAGACATGAATGAGATGTTTTAGGTATTCAGATATAAAAGTGTAGGTATTCTTTTTATTATATGCGGATTATTTAGGCTCAAAGTTGCTAAATTAACTCTTATTTAATTAAGTTATTAACTATACTCAATTAAATAGCGTGTGTCATTGTTTACAAACAGGAAAGAACCATGAAATTGTCTAAATTCATCTCAGATGCCTGTACTTTTATACAGACATTAAGTTCAGTCAAACAAGTTGGTCTCTGTAGTTAACCCTTTACCCAACAGAAGGGCCCTGTGCCAATGCATTCTCTTATATATGCGAGTCGACCATAGGTCGCCTCGCATATATAAGAGAATGCATTGGCTTAACACATTAAAAATTATAAAATTGTTAAAGAATGTAAGAAAAAATGTTAAAAAAAGTTTTTTTTTAGGCCAATGCATTCTCTTATATATGCGAGGCGACCTATGGTCGACTCGCATATATAAGAGAATGCATTGGCACAGGTCATAACTGTAACTATCACAATGTGGTCAAGGAGCCGGTTCCAATGATATCCATATTTGTATGGTTCTATTGAAACAGACTGAAGATATTTTAGGCTGTTGAAGCTTTATTTGGCCGGTTTTGGCCGTTTTGTTGGGTAAAGGGTTAAGGTGTCTGAGCTGAGGTACCATTCTGGTTGCAGGACACTGCCCTTTCTCTAAAGCAGTGCAAGTATATTGCAAATGAGAGTCCCATGCTGTGTTGCAATATTCATATTATTCATTATATGCAAGATAGTGATAAGATGAATTTCATATACACATGTACCTGTTACATATCAAATTGCATTGTTTGGATGGTTGATATATTTGAATATCTAGTACAAATTGTATATGTGTGTGACTGAAAGGTCATACAAGAGTTTACTTACAAAGGGGTGCAATATAAGGCGAAAAAAATATTATTTAACTCTTTAACACTCAGGCTTGTTCATCGCCGGACACTCGGTGACGCGATTTGACGTCTTTGTGCGAGTCCTCAATGACGTGATCTGACGTGTTTACATGCACATGTAGTTTCAAGATTTTGGTAAACTTTCAAAATAAAATAAATGTTGCCAAATGAACACGTGAAAGATATACATGTATATAAATAGGCTTCAAATGTTTCTAAATCTGACAAGCGATATTATGATTATAGTGTCCCGAGAAATTTGAGGTAATGACACCATCAAAACAATTGACAATTAAAACAACTGATTCTCGATTAATTACACCTAAAATGCTACTTTGACGTTATGTTCTGAGGGTTGAGCTGGGTAACAATCTGAGGATACGTTAAACATGTCAAAAGACGTCACTGAGGGTTAAAGAGTTAAGTCTTAAGATTTCTGAATCAATGAGGGAGGGAGAACTTTATTTTAATTTTGTGTGTGCACATCTTAAGCCTGGATCATGATATCTTCCCTTATCTAGTAATAGTCAGAAAATGTAGAGGGAACTTTGTTCCCTCTACATTTTATGATATAAAAATTCCATTGTGCTACATGTACTAGTATACCTGTATGAGATCAGGGGCGCCGGAAGAGGGGGGGCAGAGGGGGCAGCTGACCCCCCTGCCCTTGACCAAGGGGGGCGAGCGGGGGCAGGACTTGCCCTTTTTCTGGAGACAGAAAATGCTTTTTGTGTGTTTAATCTCGTGGTTTTATAGCAAAATGTGACTTTTTTGGTCCAAATACCACCAATTTCACAAGGAATATTAATGTTTTGTCAATTTTATCACAAAACGGCCATAAAAACTGACAAATACCTTTAAAATAGGGATTTTTGCCACTATGAATTTATGGTTATTTTCCCGAGTTTGTGGAGAAAATGCCCTTTTTAGCGGAAAAGTGTCCTTTTTGTAGGCTCTGCCCCCCTGCCCTTGGATGCTTCCGGCGCCCCTGTATGAGATACCGACAATGTTCTAATGCCCCTGACTGTTCACAATTCTTATTGTTGACTATAAATTGACAACACTCCATTATAAAATGTGATGCCTTTCAATTGTTCTGGAGTCCAAATTAGTACACCAAAATATGAGGATATTAAGCTAATCATTTTCTTCAATGTAGCCATCTACTTAACCCTTTACCCAACAGAAGGGCCCTGTGCCAATGCATTCTCTTATATATGCGAGTCGACCATAGGTCGTCTCGCATATATAAGAGAATGCATTGGCTTAACACATTAAATATTATAAAATTGTTAAAGATTGTAAGAAAAAATGGTAAAAAAAGATTTTTTTTAGGCCAATGCATTCTCTTATATATGCGAGGCGACCTATGGTCGACTCGCATATATAAGAGAATGCATTGGCACAGGGCATAACTGTAACTATCACAATGTGGTCAATGAGCCGGTTCCAATGATATCCATATTTGTATGGTTATATTGAGACAGACCGAAGATATTTTAGGCTGTTGAAGCTTTATTTGGCCGGTTTGTTGGGTAAAGGGTTAATGCTCTATGTCACTACAGTAATGCCCTAAATAATCAACATCTTAACCACAGCAGAATTATGGCTAACTTTTCAGGATTTAGACAGAAATATGGCTTGTTGCCATTCATCGGAAAGCTCTCATGTATTTTTTGTCCGATTGTGTTCATATTTTATATGCAGGTTTATGACATATGTCTCACCTGTATAGTTTTTGGTGTCGATTGCTTGATCGGTTTAGAAATAATTAACCTTGTCACACCGATTCAATAAGTCAAATACTTTTCTTCTGATTTACCTCATATTTCTTTCCTAGGCTTTCCTTAGTAAACTCTTCATCTGTATGGATTTTGATTAATTAACCCTTATACTCTTGAACCAGGGCTGTTCCTCATATCTTGTATGATACAAGTTGTATCTAGGGTTATCTTTGCACACTATTCACTTGTATTGATTTTGGTATTGACTGAGTGATTTTTGAAAAATATATTAACCCTTCAGACACATGATATCAATATTAAATTAAACAAGTGCACCGCTGGGCGGAGGTAACGCCCCTGACTGTACAATCAGAGAAACTTTCTGGTTAAGCGCTATAAAAATGCCACATGTTGTTCTATATTAGCTTCAAATTTGGTCTGGTGCCACAAAGATAGAAGGAAAACCGAATTTTCTAAAAAAAATAAATAATTTTTTAAGTCGAAAAAGGGTCATAACTCTCACAAAAATTATCCGATTGAACCGAAATTTTACCTTGACCTGTATTGCGATATTGGTAATACACAAAAAAACGGGTTTTGCAAATAAACAATCCAAAATCAAGTTATCATCTGGAAACCAAAAAAAGTAGCAGAAAACCTGAATTTTCTAAGTCCAAAAAGGGGCGTAACTCTGGAAAAAATGGGCGGACGAAACCACGGCTATGGGGAAATCTTGTCCCCCTGGCTGGTCTATTGGCATGCCAAAGATCAACTGAATTGAATTAGCGAAACCAAAGTTATGAGTTGAAACGTTCGTATGCACGCTGGGCGGAGGTAACGCCCCCGACTGTACAATCAGAGAACCTTTCTGGTTAAGCGCTATAAAAATGCCACATGTTGTTCTATATTAGCTTCAAATTTGGTCTGGTGCCACAAAAATAGAAGGAAAACTGAATTTTCTAAAAAAAAAACTGAATTTTTTAAGTCGAAAAAGGGTCATAACTCTCACAAAAATGGGGAAATCTTGTCCCACCGGCTGGTCTATTGGCATACCAAAGATCAACTGAATTGAATAAGCGAAAGTTATGAGTTGAAACGTTCTTACGGACGGAAGGACGGACGGACGGACGGAGGGCTCCACTATATACCCCCAAATCACCATCGGAGATCGGGGGCATAACAAGGCTGATAGCAATCCAATGGGAAACAGGCAGATAAACCTACATGACTATTGTTTGACTTATGCAGAAAAATATTAAATGAACCCTCTTGTTGAATCAGATTCATTAGTTAATGAACACTCAGTAAGTACCAATTGAATAAAGTACCAATTGAATATTCTTATAGATTATAGGTGATGCCTTTTTATGTGTACTTATACCATAGTATGGCAAACATAGTGTCAATGTTTGGATTGACCACTTGTCGTTTGTCCGTCTGTATGTCCATAGAAACTTTACGCATGGTGCGATAACTCAAACATTTTCGATCCAAATTTTGTAAATTAGTTTCTCAGCTCAAAATACAGATCGAGTTCGATTATGGGTTTGATCCGAGTTATTTTTATGGAGTTAAGGCCCTTTTCGACTTAGAATTCATGCATGCTGCGATAACTAAAAAAAAAAAAATTATCTGATCGAAACCAAATTTGGTATGTGAGTTTTCATTCAGCCCAAAATACAGATCAAGTTCGAATATGGGTTTGATCCAATTTTTTTCAAATGAGTTATGGCCCGGAAAATTTTTATAAAAAAAAAAAATTATAGATTAAACTCCTTGATCAATTTAACCAATTTTTAATTTGGCCTAATGCATATTGTATGTGTGTGTCTGAAAGATCATACATGAGTTTAATTACACAAGGGGTGCATTGTCTAATTCATTTTTGTTTATGATCATCATCCTGAAATGGCATTGTATCCAAATATATCCATGTTCAATGAGCAATATTCATCACATGGATACATGTGGTGTTTGCCATCGGGGCCCTGGTGAATCTGTTGCTTTTAAATTCATGATTTGAGCTAAACAGCACTACATGTTCTCTATTGAATTTATCGTAAAGTAAAATGAACCTACATTGGTGGTATGTGTTGTTTCATTTCGGGCAGCACTATTTCAAATGTAAGTCTGAACTGAATGGAATGATATTTGGTATGTGAGTTTACTAGCCCAAAATACAGGTCAAGTGTTATGGACCTTTTTGGTGGAATTTGCACTAAATTTTCGTTTCTGCATAAAAACTTTTAATAGGAAGTCTGAATTGAATGGAATTAATTTTGATATGTGGGTTTACTAGCCCAAAATACAGGTCGAAGTACAAATTTGGGTTCCACCCATCAAGCTTCACCATTTGTTGGAATTACCACGAGCATAATTTTCCATGCCGTAGCAATGATCTTGTTGCTATTTTATCAAATCTAGTCAAAGCAATACCTAACGTATAATTGAGTTGAATTCCTTAGTCGACTCCTCAGTAGAGCCAACAGATTTCAATAGATTTTTGTGTCAGACACATGGACAATGAAGGTTCAACTAACACAGATGAATCTTAGAAGAGAAGAATCAGCTGTAAGCCCTTGTTTCTCCCCAGTAGTTGGAGTTAGTTCAGAGCAGAAAGTTTTACTGCCTTGCAGAGCTGCGTTTAAAGGTCCACTTAATTTTCGAGTCACCGATTATTTTGTTTTATAGTGCTTTGATATACGGTTTTAATAACAATCTATGCCATAAAATAGGATTAAAATACTATAATTCATCACAATTTGAAATGTCTGTGTCTCAGAAGATGCTCATAGAGAAATACAAAACAGCAGAAATCAAACAATGATTACCCCCCCCCCCCCCACCCCCCCGTTAAATGGCTCCCAGAATACAACAGAATTCAAAATAAAAATGTATTTTCAATGGAAGGGGAATAACTCTATCTTTAAAATATAGAGTTATTCCCCATCCATTGAAAATAATACACTTTGCACAACAAAACCAGATGAAACTTAAGCACAAAAACACATCGGTAACTCAACAAAAACAACATGATCACAGTTTATTACACTGGATAAGTTGATAATACAATGTTTTGGAGCTTCCTCTATCAAATGGTATATAATGGGCCATATGTTTTATATAATGCGATCTGGGGTTAGAAAATTAAGTTGGCCTTTAAACTGCTAAGTCGTTATATTATATAACATTCACTAATGTAAGTCGCTCTCAGGACAAAATGTTTGAATTAAAATCTTACCCCACATGGTGCTCGTGATCATTATAGTTGTGGTGATGATGAGAGACAAGTGGCAATAATATCTCAGTGATATCAAGAGTACGGGTAACCCAAGGATTCAAGTATAAACTCCAGAGATTATCTGTGATACATAGTGTACGGGTAACCCAAGGATTCAAGTATAAACTCCAGAGATTATCTGTGATACATAGTGTACGGGTAACCCAAGGATTCAAGTATAAACTCCAGAGATTATCTGTGATACATAGTGTACGGGTAACCCAAGGATTCAAGTATAAACTCCAGAGATTATCTGTGATACATAGTGTACGGGTAACCCAAGGATTCAAGTATAAACTCCAGAGATTATCTGTGATACATAGTGTATGGGTAACCCAAGGATTCAAGTATAAACTCCAGAGATTATCTGTGATACATAGTGTACGGGTAACCCAAGGATTCAAGTATAAACTCCAGAGATTATCTGTGATACATAGTGTACGGGTAACCCAAGGATTCAAGTATAAACTCCAGAGATTATGTGATACATAGTGTATGGGTAACCCAAGGATTCAAGTATAAACTCCAGAGATTATCTGTGATACATAGTGTACGGGTAACCCAAGGATTCAAGTATAAACTCCAGAGATTATCTGTGATACATAGTGTACGGGTAACCCAAGGATTCAAGTATAAACTCCAGAGATTATCTGTGATACATAGTGTACGGGTAACCCAAGGATTCAAGTATAAACTCCAGAGATTATCTGTGATACATAGTGTACGGGTAACCCAAGGATTCAAGTATAAACTCCAGAGATTATCTGTGATACATAGTGTACGGGTAACCCAAGGATTCAAGTATAAACTCCAGAGATTATCTGTGATACATAGTGTACAGGTAACCCAAGGATTCAAGTATAAACTCCAGAGATTATCTGTGATACATAGTGTATGGGTAACCCAAGGATTCAAGTATAAACTCCAGAGATTATCTGTGATACATAGTGTACAGGTAACCCACGGATTCAAGTATAAACTCCAGAGATTATCTCAGTGATACAGAGTGTACGGGTAACCCAAGGATTCAAGTATAAACTCCAGAGATTATCTGTGATACATAGTGTACGGGTAACCCAAGGATTCAAGTATAAACTCCAGAGATTATCTGTGATACATAGTGTACGGGTAACCCAAGGATTCAAGTATAAACTCCAGAGATTATCTCAGTGATACAGAGTACATGGGTAACCCAAGGATTCAAGTATAAACTCCAGAGATTATCTCAGTGATACAGAGTGTACGGGTAACCCAAGGATTCAAGTATAAACTCCAGAGATTATCTCAGTGATACAGAATGTACGGGTAACCCAAGGATTCAAGTATAAACTCCAGAGATTATCTCAGTGTTACAGAGTGTACGTGTAACCCAAGGATTCAAGTATAAACTCCAAAGATTATCTCAGTGATACAGAATGTATGGGTAATCCAAGGATTCAAGTATAAACTCCAGAGATTATCTCAGTGATACAGAGTGTACGGGTAACCCAAGGATTCAAAGTATAAACTCCAGAGATTATCTCAGTGATACAGAGTGTATGGGTAATCCAAGGATTCAAGTATAAACTCCAGAGATTATCTCAGTGATACAGAGTGTACGGGTAACCCAAGGATTCAAGTATAAACTCCAGAGATTATCTGTGATACATAGTGTACGGGTAACCCAAGGATTCAAGTATAAACTCCAGAGATTATCTGTGATACATAGTGTACAGGTAACCCAAGGATTCAAGTATAAACTCCAGAGATTATCTCAGTGATACAGAGTGCATGGGTAACCCAAGGATTCAAGTATAAACTCCAGAGATTATCTCAGTGATACAGAGTGTATGGGTAATCCAAGGATTCAAGTATAAACTCCAGAGATTATCTGTGATACATAGTGTACGGGTAACCCAAGGATTCAAGTATAAACTCCAGAGATTATCTGTGATACATAGTGTACGGGTAACCCAAGGATTCAAGTATAAACTCCAGAGATTATCTGTGATACATAGTGTACAGGTAACCCAAGGATTCAAGTATAAACTCCAGAGATTATCTGTGATACATAGTGTACGGGTAACCCAAGGATTCAAGTATAAACTCCAGAGATTATCTGTGATACATAGTGTACAGGTAACCCAAGGATTCAAGTATAAACTCAAGAGATTATCTCAGTGATACAGAGTGTACGGGTAACCCAAGGATTCAAGTATAAACTCCAGAGATTATCTGTGATACATAGTGTATGGGTAACCCAAGGATTCAAGTATAAACTCCAGAGATTATCTGTGATACATAGTGTACGGGTAACCCAAGGATTCAAGTATAAACTCCAGAGATTATCTGTGATACATAGTGTACGGGTAACCCAAGGATTCAAGTATAAACTCCAGAGATTATCTCAGTGATACAGAGTACATGGGTAACCCAAGGATTCAAGTATAAACTCCAGAGATTATCTCAGTGATACAGAGTGTACGGGTAACCCAAGGATTCAAGTATAAACTCCAGAGATTATCTCAGTGATACAGAATGTACGGGTAACCCAAGGATTCAAGTATAAACTCCAGAGATTATCTCAGTGATACAGAGTGTACGTGTAACCCAAGGATTCAAGTATAAACTCCAAAGATTATCTCAGTGATACAGAATGTACGGGTAATCCAAGGATTCAAGTATAAACTCCAGAGATTATCTCAGTGATACAGAGTGTACGGGTAACCCAAGGATTCAAAGTATAAACTCCAGAGATTATCTCAGTGATACAGAGTGTATGGGTAATCCAAGGATTCAAGTATAAACTCCAGAGATTATCTGTGATACAGAGTGTACGGGTAACCCAAGGATTCAAGTATAAACTCCAGAGATTATCTGTGATACATAGTGTACGGGTAACCCAAGGATTCAAGTATAAACTCCAGAGATTATCTGTGATACATAGTGTACAGGTAACCCAAGGATTCAAGTATAAACTCCAGAGATTATCTCAGTGATACAGAGTGCATGGGTAACCCAAGGATTCAAGTATAAACTCCAGAGATTATCTCAGTGATACAGAGTGTATGGGTAATCCAAGGATTCAAGTATAAACTCCAGAGATTATCTCAGTGATACAGAGTGCATGGGTAACCCAAGGATTCAAGTATAAACTCCAGAGAATATCTCAGTGATACAGAATGTACGGGTAACCCAAGGATTCAAGTATAAACTCCAGATTATCTCAGTGATACAGAGTGTACGGGTAAGCCAAGGATTCAAAGTATAAACTCCAGGGAATATCTTAGTATATCGAGTGTGCGGGTAATCCAAGAATTCAAGTATAAACTTCAAGAAATATCTCAGAGATACAGAGTGTACGGGTAAGCCAACAATTCAAAGTATAAACTCCAGGGAATATCTCAGTGATATCAAGTGTACGGGTAAGGATATCGAATATATACAACCCAATCAATTAATTTAACCCTTTGAGTGCCAGGGGCGGATATTATCGGCCCTAAACCTACACAATAAGTCTGTTAAAGAATATAATAAAATATATTAAAATTGTAAAAAATTGTAAAAAAAAATAAAAAAAAAAATAAAAACAATTGTTAGGCCAATGCATTCTCTTATATATGCGAGGCGACCTATGGTCGACTCGCATATATAAGAGAATGCATTGGCACAGGGTATATGGGTTGATACAAAAATTGACCTGGCACTCAAAGGGTTAAAAACCATATATTTAAGACCCAATCCATTTGGGTTTGTGCAGTCAACTTGATCGTTTTCTCTCTCTCTCTGTAAATGGTAGATAAAGTCTTCTTGGTCCACAACAGAGAGGGATATCGGTTGGGATGATGCTGTTTTTTAACCGAGTCCGACCCCATTACTCTTCTATAACAGACTTTACACCCAGAATCGTGGGCAGGTATTATCATGCTTGTATTTCTTGGGATTAGGTAAACTGGAAGCTCTTCGTATATGAACAGAGGGCAGCCATTCCCAAGCATGATGTCAAAGCAGCGAGATTATAAGTAAACAAAGCCTTGTTTTCAAGAAAATGCATGTAAACAATATTAAAGGTACTCAATCTGATCAGATGCTCCTATATTACTATTTTTTGGGCTTCGGGGGCCACTGGGTCACTTATTAATGCAGATCTCGATAAATAACAAACTTCAAAATTGATATCTGATCACTCTGAGCTTTGATGGGTGGGTTCCTCGACTCGAATCAAATATGTTTTATCCCCGAAGCCAAAGAAATAGTAATTTAGGAGTGTCTGATCGGATTGAGTACCTTTAAACAATCGTATCATCATTATATATTTTTCTATCATGAAAAATAATATATAATTTAACCCTTTACCCAACAGAACGGCCCTGTGCCAATGCATTCTCTTATATATGCGAGTCGACCATAGGTCGCCTCGCATATATAAGAGAATGCATTGGCTTAACACATTAAAAATTATAAAATTGTTAAAGAATGTAAGAAAAAATGGTAAAAAGTGTTAAAAAAAGATTTTTTTTAGGCCAATGCATTCTCTTATATATGCGAGGCGACCTATGGTCGACTCGCATATATAAGAGAATGCATTGGCACAGGGCATAACTGTAACTATCATAATGTGGTCAAGGAGCCAGTTCCAATGATATCCATATGTGTATGGTTCTATTGAGACAGACCGAAGATATTTTAGGCTGTTGAATCTTTATTTGGCCGGTTTGTTGGGTAAAGGGTTAAGACAATTGTGGACATGTAAGATTATTAATCAGTGGTTTATGTGTATGCCCGAGCTCCACATGTACATGTAGTACATCTTTTGAATGAAAGTCTGTTAGAGCAACGGGGCGGGACTCGGTCCAAAACAGCATCATCCCAACCGATATCCCAAGCTTTTGTGGCCCGAGATGACTTGAATTTCCATTGTTCATGTACTAGTTTATCCCGTCAAACAAACGTTTGTTTAGGTTTTCAACAAATATAAAAACAAAACTGCTTTGAGACTTGATTGGTGACCAAGCCTTTGAAATAGTGTGCCTGTCATTTGCACAGTGAGGTCCCCCAGAGGGTAAATTTAGTGATGCTATCCCGCACGGTGGGCTATCATCACCAAATTCACCCTCAGAGGACCTCAGCTGTGGAATGAGAAGCTGCTGTGGAATGAGAAGATTATATCTATGAAAATGCATGTACAGTCAAACTTCGTTATGTCGAACGTCGGTAACTCGAATACCCCACTTAAGTCGAAGCCATTGCCTGGTCTCGGCTGAGCTTGTGTGCAAAGCCAATAGAATAATCACAAGTAAGTCGAACGTGGATAAGTCGAAATTCCGCTTAAGTCAAAACGAAATTTTGTCCCACCAGCCAGCTTACGACACTAATTACAATGGTTAAGTCGAAGTGCCGTCGGCGATGCATCGCCGTGTGATTATAACTCAGTGTGCTTCTATTCAATTGCCAAAAAAGCTGTGAAGTTTCCTGGAGTCTTTATATGTCCTAAATTAACAATGCATTGTTTATTTAACATATTAACGAGGTGTGTGGGTCAATTCTCCCCCCTCCCCCCAGTTGGAATTTGTGGTCACCAAATGGTCGAAATGGTTAAGTCGAACACACGGTTAACTCAAAGTAATCCAACGGTCCCTTGCGATTCGACTTAACGAAGTTTAACTGTAGTTTATATATAGCAATGTAAATGGTACTCACAGAGTAAGGCCCCGCTGGAGGTTTCCCGATCCTTTCCCAGTGGAGATACGGTAGATCTGGAATCGTTCCTGGCTGTTTTCTCTCCCGTTTCGTCACCCTAAGCTCCTGATAATCCTTCCCTGTAAAATTTATATAGGAAGTCCTCCAAATACGGTGCTTGACATTTGCAGAATGAGGTAATAATCTACGGTAATATTGATATACGTACTCTGGTAGCTAACGATATTTTCTCTATAAATGAGACAATAAAAGTAAAAACTACGCAGTAAATGGTTTTCTTAAGAATACTTGTTAATGTGCCATCAAACTTGGATGTGATAGCTGATCATATTTTTTTTATTTTTTTGGTCAACATTAGGAAAATGCAAAAGGAATCTGAAGGAATAAATATTTTTTAAATCTCCCGGATGATGACCACAATCTCACGGAAAATCGTGACCAATCTCCCGGAAAATATTTTGTGAGGTTAACAGGTCTGATTCTACCCCGCACAGTGGGCTAGAATCACCAAATTCATCCTCTGGGACCTCATTCTGTAATGGGAGACCTAGACATATTTAAGCTCCCAAATGGTTAAGGTGGTAATGTGCACCCAATGGGCACCTCGATTATGCATTGTGTCATCTGCCAATTTGGGGATATAGAGAAACTAAACTAAAGAAAAAGAAAGTTTCTAAAGAAAAAAAACTTGTTAATTTGATAATAAAAATACTTTCCTGAAAATATGAGGCCTAAGCAGAATGAGTTTTCCAGAGGGTGAACTTAGTGATGCTAGCCCATGGGGTCGCATCACTAAATTCATGCTCTGAGGACCACATTCTGCAAATGTCTGGCACCATATTACCATGTATTACCATAATAAAATATTACCATAATAAAAGATCGCTGACCACAGTTCTCCCCAAACAAGATGGTTTTCATAGAAGGTTGGCTTTTTCGGAACCAAAAAAATCGAACTTTGATCAAAGTTTTCAGAGTTTAAGAAAGAAGAATAACTCTGAAACATTATTTATTTTTTCTGTCGTCCATATATATGTTGGACATTAGCAATATATTGGTAACAATATCATAAAGTTTTAATTCTCTACATTCAAAACTGTGGGAGGAGTTGATTACACAATGCAGGTACCCATAATGTGTGATGGACAGACAGATGGATCGACAGAGGTCATTTATTTAGTCCCCCAAAAATAGTTATCCTGCTTGCCTTAGAGAATAACCAATGAGAATACAAATTCAATGCGGGGTCGATGCTCAGGAATCCCTGAATAACCAACAAAACAGTGTACATTCCTTTCCATTCTAATTCAATTAAATACAAAATTGGAAAGAACTGCATGAAATAGGACCCTGTAAATTGGTACTTTTCGGAAGATTTGAAATCCGATATTAAAACGGGAGACTAATGTTGATATTGAATCGAATCTTGAGCCACTGTATAGGCCATTGAAGTCAGTCCCAAGTTTGTTCCTTAAGGCATTGAAAAAAGTCAATGTAAATATTTTGAAAGCAAATATTATCACATGTCCTATTATCCAGTTGTATAACTTACATTCAGATTAAGTAATTGACCCTTTGATGCTGGTGCATCATTAAAGATCCTGTGGCAGTGCATTCTTATATATGAGTCTCCCATATATATACAAGAGAATGCACTGGCTTACAAGGTCAAGGTAAATATTGTTAGGCCAATGTATTATAATTATATTTATGCGAGGCTCCCTACATAAGAGAATGCATTCGCCAATGGTTTTCACAAAATTTCAGGAAGCTCCAGTTATTGGCAGGGCCCTAGCACGAAAAGTACTCTTTATCAGCATTATGTGCCATGATCTGAAACAAGCCTGGATATAGTGTGTCTGACATTTGCAGAATGAGGTCCCCAGAGGGTGAATTTAGTGACGCTACCATGGAAAAAAGGGATAGTATCTCCAAATTCACCCTCTGGGGACCTAATTATACCCCCACTTTCGAAGAAAATGGGGGGTATACTGGATTGACTGCGTCCGTCTGTCCGTCAGTCCATCACGATTTCTCCGTCCGTTCGTCCGTCCGACCTCATAACTCAAACAACTATGAACCGATTTCAATAATTTTTTGTATGCAATCTCCTTAGGACGGTCTCTCCGCATGATGTTAATTGCGGTTCGGTCCAACTTTTTTTTTTCAAGTTACGCCTCTTTTTCGACTTATTTTGACTTAGAAAATTCTGTCCGACTTAATAACTTTAACAAATATGAACCGATTTCAATAATTTTTGGTATACATGCTTCTCACAATACCCTCTCTACATGATGCGGCTAGGGATTGGCTCAGACTGTTTTTCGTAATATTACACCTCATTTTCGACTTATTTTGACTTAGAAAATTCTGTCTGACTTAATAACTTTAATAAATATGAACCGATTTGAATAATTTTTTCTGTACAAGCTTCTTGTGACACCATATCGATATTATTAGTCCGAATTTTTCTTTAAAGTTAAAAATCTTTTTGGTTGAGTTTACAGATAATGCGGGTTGAATTTGCCACGGTGGGGGTATGCTAGCACTCGAGTGCACACCTCTTGTTCTGGTTAGGTTTCATCTTCTAGATAGTATCTATAGTCTCAAATTAACATTGTTTTTAGTTATTTTGTCCCTTCTATTCAGTTTCTATATCTCCTAATTTGCAGATGATAAAATGCATAATCAACTGGGGTACTTCAATCTGATCCTAGGTCTCCCATAGCAGTTGAGGCATGAGCAGAATGAGGTTTTCAGAGGGTGAATTTGGTGATAATAGCCTGCTGTGTGGGATGGCATCACTAAATTCACACTGAGGACCTCATTCTGCAAAGGGTGCATCAAATCTCTGGGTACATTCTGTGCGGTTACTAAGAAACAGCGCGCCAACAACTTCCTGTTAATCGATGACGACTGTATCTGTTGTAAACATCTTGACTTGCGGTTGTGCAAATTTGTGAGACTTCTGGCTGCGGGATGACATATTCAATAGAGATTGAAATGGGTACAACAGTGTAACCCAGTCCACTACCTACATCGAATTGGTTATGTAAATAGTGTAACCATAACAAAGTGGAGAATGAAAAGCATTCAGAATTAAAATGTCAACTTCCTGATCAATTAGATTGAATAACAAGCCTTGAAATAGTGTGTCTGTCATTTGCAGAATGAAGTCTCCCAGAGGGTGAAGTTAGTGATTCTATCATGGATGGCAGGCTACCATCACAAAATTCACCCTCTGTGGACCTCATTCTGCTTAGGCCTCAACTGCTATAGGAGACCTACATGTAGGATCAGACTGAAGTTCCCCAGTTGCAATTGGCGATTTTCAACCATAATCACCTCGATTATGCATTTTATCTTTTGCAATTAGGGGATATAGAAACTGAACAGAAGGGGAAAAGTAACTAAAAACAATGTTAATTTGAGACTCTAGATACTTCCCATGGGAGATTCCCATATATATGTGAATGCATTGACACAGGGTTTTCGCAAAATTTCAGGAAGCTCCTGTCAAGAAATGGTTAAGTAAGTTTATAACAGATATATATTATGTATATAGGCATTATTTTCACATGTTATATTGATCTTGCAAGTATTATGTTATGTTTGGTTTAGCTATCTTTATGTTTGCTATATCCTGTATATATAGTGATATGGTAAAACTATGTTATCTTAAATCGCAAGGGACCATTGTATTACATTAAGTTATCCATGTGTTTGACTTAACCATTTCGACACTTGGTGACCCAAAATTTGAAACCAACAAATAAATTTCGACCTGACAACTGTTTTCGACCTTCAGGGTTGGCGATGGACCCAAATTTTCTCTTGCCAAAATTTTTGCCAAATGATTTTTTTTGTGTGCCAAATTTCAAAATGATTTACCAAATTTAATTAAGGGTATATAATTGGGGAAATTGATGGAAATTCCAATTTTTGTTATATAATGTAAAAACTAACCACATGTACAGGTAAAATGAGCTTGTAAAACAAGCTAGTATTATTAATGCATATATCAAACTACAAGTATCTGTCATTAAAGCATACATAGCACACATGTTATTTCGCCCTGTAACTTAGTTGGTAACAAAGCCGAGCCCAGGGCCCAAGCTAGGGGTTGAAAACAGGGAGAAGTGACTTCTCCCTCTGGAGATTTTAGGGAGACTTCAGCCAGACAAGTGGGCGCAGCCATTTATTTACAGAAGCGGTCTCTCCAAAAAGTGCGACACTTTGCTGAAACGAACTTCCGAAGCACCTAGTACATAATCTTATAATGTTGTCATTGTTTTATATCTGAATAGCGGGACGGCAGTCTTGTACTAATTTATAAACTCATGGAACTCGAATGGTCTAATTATTTCTTTACTAGCGACAATGATTTTCGATGGTTAGATATATAATCCTCCGATAATCCTGGCGAATATAGGCAACTTCAAATAGATCAGGCCGGGATTGAATGTGAACAACTTCTTTGATCAGAAAGGGATATTTTAAGGAAATGTTTCACCCAATGGTTCAGAGAGACAAGACAACAACATTATGACAGATATATTTTAATATATCTTTTTGCAAAATAAGTAAAATTTCCACTGGTAAATCTCAGTTTGGTCAAATTTGGAAGGCGACTTCGTTTTCGCCTTGCAGACTTCCCAGGGCGAAGTCGCTGCCTTCAAGGCGAGAACTTTGCCCCAGTTGCCTCCTAGCTTGGGGCCTGGCCGAGCCACCAATTAATCAATTGCTTGCCATTCACTTTCGACTAGTCATAAAACACAGATATCATAAATACATGGTGTACAATGTCTCCAGTAACATACATGAATGGCACATTTCAATGTTTGGAACATATCATATCCGTTTTGGGACGACATGACTGAATTAAATTATTCTCTGTATCAGGCGGTCTAAAATGATTTTTCATTTTGTATGCCACTATGTCAACACTAATCCTCACCTGGTGAAAATTGACCCATGCACGCGCCTCGTTAATATGTTAAATAAACACTGCATTAAGACAAAGACTCCGGGGGGGGGGGGGGGGGGGGGGGGGGGGGGGGGGGGGGGGGAACTTTCAATCACACCTCACAGCTATTCGTGGCAATTGAATTAAAGCACACCAGTGATAATCACATGGCAATGTGTCGCCAATGACATTCTGTCTTAACCATTAGTGTTATAAGCTGTCTGGTGGGCCCAAATTTTGTTTCAACTTAAAGGCCCACCAAGATCACATTATATAAAATATATGCCATATTATATACCATTTGAAAGAGGAAGCTCCAAAACATTGTATTTTGTATTTTCAACTTATTTGAAGTATTCCCCTTCCATTGAAAATAAACTACAGTTTGAATCTGTTGCATTCTGGGAGCCATAATGGGGGAAATGATTTTATGATTTCAGCTATTTTCGATTACTCTATGAGCACCTTCTGAGACACAGACGTTTCAAATGGTGATGAATTATAGTATTTTAATCATATTTTATGGCATAGATTGTTATTAAAACCGTATATCAAGTCACTATAAAAAAAAATAATTGGTGCTCGAAAATTAAGTGGGCCTCTAAGAGGAGAATTTCAACTTAACCACCTTTGACTTAAACATTTTTATTTTTATCAACTTTTCACACAAGCTTAGCTGGGACCAGACAATGACTTCGACTTAAGTGGGGTTTTTGAATTACTGATGTTCAACTTAACGAAATTTGATTGTAGTGCATTAAATATATCTATGTCTACATACCTAAGCATGTTTTGTCCCACGTGTTGAGCCGGTAGTTGCCGGGATCATCTACGGCATCATTTTCCGGCTCCCACTGGCTGTCCGGGTCCAGTTCTATATGCACCTCCTCCTTCTCATTGTCCTCCACCTCCTGGGTACAGAAAACATGAAGATACTTTATCCCTTCCAGGAAACAATAACAACATAATTTTTATAAAATCTTCTTTCAAGACTACAAATAGAATTTTATGTGAATCAAACACAGAAACTGAAGATAGGGTATATTAATTATATGTTTATAAAGGCATAATAAAGTTGTTTAGGCCAAAATAAAAAAGACCTGTGTTGCTGGTGACCCACCCGCCCCTATTCTGGCACCCCTGACCGTTTTCATTTTAATGATTTTGCAAAATTAGTATCCATCCGATTTTATTTTCTGTGTAAACCCTTTTCATTTCTGTGTAAAACGGACACATCATGTGCATTGTTAACCCTTTTAACCCTGATGCCCCACAGCGATCGACACCCTGACTCAGGGCTCCCAGTGGTATTTCCGCTTAAATTAGACAGTGTCTAGTCGCATGGTGTTGATTATGTTTAAATAGTGACACAGATCTGAATTTTACAGGTTTGTCCCCCATGGATCAGCGATCATTATCGCAAGACTTTGCCTCGTGGCAACTCCTTGGTAACGGTTGCTAGGCAATTACCCGGAATTGACTGGAAAATGTAAATATAGCTTATAGCGTCGTAATTCAACCCCAGTGATTGCGTTTTTTGGTGCAGGTAATACCCTAACGTGAAATTTGAGAAAAACGACCAGGATAGTGAACCAAATATCCCATTTAAGCCATTTTAAGGGTAGCAACGGTTGCTAAGCAAATACCACGAATGATTGAATGACATCATTGCACTAACCATTCAGTGGTATATTTTGCCTTAATTTAGACAGTGTCTAGTCACATGGTGTTTATTATGTTCATATAGGACACCAACCTGAAACTGTGCAGGCATGCTATGCATGGACCACTGATCATTGTAAGATCTGGAGACTTTGCCACCCAATCTCTATTTAGAAACGGTTACTAGGCAACTACCCGAAATTTGCAGGATAAACGAATTCTAGCTTATAACGTTGTAATTATACATCAGCGAATTGCGTTTCGATGCAACCAATATCCTAATGTGAAATTTAAGATATACCTGACCAGAATCGTCAACCCATCACATTATTGAAGGGTAGCAATGGTTGCTAAGCAAATACCACACATGATCAATGACCCCATTGCCAAAATAATTAAGTTGAATTTTGTCTTATATTTGCACAGTGTCGATGCACATGGTGCTGGTTATATTGCAGTTCTGGGTTAACCCGACTCGAATAGCTACGTAATACTTGGTCTGGAGAAAATACCCCTGTCTCCTATTACCAAATAGCTCTGTGTCCATATAAATAACTTCTCATGCGACCCATGCATTATGACACAGCAGCACATACATAGCTTTACCAATGACAGATATTGCCTGTATAATTATTATCCGATGCTTCAAACAGGCGCTTTTTTTAATTATGTGGATATCTGCGACTGTATACAGAAATTCCAACACTCGCCCGAATGGCTACATCGCTTTGTCGATACTAAGTTGTGATTGATTGCGACTGACGTAATGCTTGCTTATGGTAATAGGGACCCCCCCAAAATATTCCAAATCGTTTATTTGCAAATACGATGCTATGCGCATGCGCGAGTAAGTCAACTTGATATGCGTGTGGCAAAACAGACACTTATGTTACAGAGACCAGAAACAACGTAATTTCCCATAACATATCGTGGCCACATTGTTCAAGTAAGCTGTCTAGATTGTGTCGACTGTACTAACATGTGAAACATGCAACTATATGTCATATATAGCGCCACATTTCACTTAAACGCCTTTTTTCAAATGAATTATAGCCTGCGCATGCGCATATTTTCCTACCCGTTTCTAGCGGGCAGCCAATCCATATACACACCTTTGCCAGCGCTGACTTCAATAGGCCCATTTAAATACATATTAGTGGGTATGTCGTGTATATGTACGTTATAAACCATTTATTTGGCATTGCGCTGGTCTGCGCATGCGCGAATAACTCAACTTGATATGCGATAAACCCTTCCCCATACGTAGCAGAACACTGATTAATATACGCGAGGGTAATTTAAACTGAAATTGTGTGTCTAAATTACACACACGGGGAACACGAAATTATATGTCGTAAATATAGCGGCACAGTTCGCTTAAAATATCGTATGTTTTTGTAGATTATATACTATTCGCATATATTTCTACCCGATACTAGCGGCCAACCATCCATATGCACCATGGGCGCCGCTGACATATGTTGGGGCCATTTAAATATAAATCAGTGTGTCTGACGCTCGTTATACTATATATAAATTTGCCACCGACTCATGTTGTCGCTGCACCGAAATATCGGTGTTACAGGATAGTCACGGTTTGTTTGCACCTAAATATCGGTGTTACGGGTTCAAAGGGTTAAACTGGAAATTATATCACACTTCAATTAGGTCACAACCGAATCAAACTTATTTTTGCATGTTTTATTCAATAAAACAATAAATTACACTATATTCTAATATTATGTACTTAGTTTTATTATGTTATAGTCCATTACAAACAAGGAGAAGCAGCCTGGGGTCAATACTATGAACAATTTTATACCTGTAAATACAAAATTTAGCCGTATGATTGTAATACTTTAGACTGGGCGAGAGGTGAAACCCCTAAAAGGCAGCTGTAAAACTTAGAAAAAACTAACTCGCCACTCTGCTCCCATGCACCTGTTATCAGTGTTATCTGAATACCAGTTCAAATTAGAGGACATGTATAAAGAGCTAAAATAACTGACAACAATTTAAATGGGGAAGTTACAATGCGTGCTATCATATTGTGATTAGTGATAACGCCGGTACTATGAAACGATGAGCTAACAAAATCTTGCAAATTGCACAAAGATCTACTGTTGATTATTGTAAATTGCTTACGGACAAACCTTTGCCTGTGAGCGAATAACAATATATTGAATCACGGCGGGCCAAAGTTACAAAAGAAATAACCAATCATAAGTTGAGAGGTGATCGCTTATCAGAGCTATCCAATCGGTTCACGGATTGCTAAGTTGATGACCACTTGTCTGCGCAAGTTAACAATTAAACGGTTCGTTTGTAGTGTGTGTATGTAAGTACAAGTCAGTGTACTAACGAGTACTACAAACAATTTGGTATCATTGTTTTTACAAATTACAAATTTACAACTATTCAGTTTGTGAAAATAAAATATTATTTTGATGGTATAGCATTATATATATTGTGACCATCCTATTATTTCAAACTGATCCGCTACTCTTATCATAACACATCGAGGCAGTAACGTGGCTCCATTTTATCACATTTCCAGCTGTTGAACGTGTTGATAAAATGTTTGGAGCGAGAAACATAACCCAACCCCCTTGTCGCGACGTCCCTGTGGGTTGTACTTGAGATTTCCAGCTGACAAAATATTTTCACGAGGGGGTGAATCGACCCCTTGTCGCCACGTCCCTGCGTATCATAGATATATATATTATCCGGGTTAAGGGTTCGAAAACTGAAAAATTATGTTTCATAGTACTCGAACATTCTTTGTGATTGGAGATATTTGTAAATACAAAGAACACGTACTATTTGTGATTTATGTTTGTAATCGTAGGTTCATAGTATTGGCGGAATGATAAATTGTTATTTCTTACAAACAATTGTAGATTCTTACAAAGAAAACGTTTCATAGTATTGACCCCTGGGGGTATTCATAATTACAAAGTTGAAATTAAAATGAAAAAATAATATGAAATGAAAAACCACCCACCCCTCCCCTAATTTTCTTGAATGTCACCAGAAACACAGGTATATTTTGTTTTGGCCTTATTTCTGATGCAGCCGAGCGAAATCTCTGAGTCAAAATGACATTTTGCCTTGATGGAGGTAGTCCAAGTCTTCTTGTACTAAAACCAGCTAAGATATTGGGATGGCGATTTGCTGTTTTTAGTCCAAGCCCGTCCTATATGCTCTCTTATGACAGAGCTTAAGCGTTAGTGACCCGCTCAAATAAAACCACAATTATATGAAATAAAATATCACAATTGCGACAATAAACGGATATTTTCCGCAGAAGATATGCTATTTTATCTGAAACCCACATCAGTTGTGAATTTAAAACGGTAATTTAATGCGAAAAGAGACATTTACCTCAATGTTTACAATTTTTTTAAAGTATGCGAACTCGGTTGACCTCGCGAACTGTGTTCGGCATTTTCCGTTGAAAATATTCCGTAGATTTTGGACAACAGCGCAAATTACGATGAATTCTCCATTGTAATCGTAATTATGTATGTCAATAAATAAAATAATATATAGATTAATTAAACATTGGAGATATAAATGTAATACACTAAATAAATTACGGGAATTAGAACCCTCTCAACGTTTAAAACAGTGTAAACACAAGTTACGAGCATTAGATATAATATGCCTTATATGGTGCTACATTTCACCCATATTTGGTGGACTTCCGCGAAATTAAGATATATACTAAGCGAACAGGGCAATATACTGCTCTTGTTAAGCACACAAAAAATCAAATCAAATTTGTATAAATTTTTAACCTTAAGTTTGAAAAGTCCCACTAAAACGGAAGAACTATATTTCGTAACTGTGTGATTCGGTTCTCCGATTATTTTATCAACACAGATGTCAAAATGCACATCACACGCATGGCAAGTCAGACACAAGAGTTCTAATTTGCTCCAATTTTGACAAGTTGCTTGTGAAAATTGTCAACAAAACTACCGTTCTGATCCTCCATTATGTCATTAAGTTTTTAGTGCGGGAATTGTTCTGAAAGCACATAGAAAACTGGACTTTCGGGCGATCGGTTTTCGTCATTTTTTTTCGGAAAACCCGCGCTATATATAGAAACGGAAAGTAGAATTCCCAGAACAAACAGCGGATTATGCCGAACTTATTCGGACCACTTCGGCTTTCGGTTAAAACGTAAACAAACAGAGAAACAAATCGATGTTTGTGGCAATCAACCGGAATATTCTATGTGTAATTTAACATTAAAGTTAGATTATTATACACCATTATGACCATAAGATGTAAGCCTTTCCGATGTATATAGCATCATGTATTGATTTGCTAGGTAAATCGAGTAAAATACACCACAAATTCCCGCCACAGATCGTGGGCGTAACTCGTGTGATAGGAATGGTATACAAGCGGGCTTGGACTAAAAACAGCAAATCGCCATCCCAATATCTTAGCTGGTTTTAGTACAAGACTTGGACTATGATGGAGGGTGCTCTAACTTGCTACGTTCCAAACGTTTCTGCTGTTTGCTTGTTCTAAAAATAGCCCCTTTTACCATTATGAGACACTATCTATAAAAAAAAAAAAAAAAAATAAGGATTTCCCAAAGAGGCAGTTGAAAGAGGCAGATTTTTTAGGAATCCAACATTTTTTTGGAGAGAAATAAATTAAATTCTGGAAAAACTCTTTGCACCAAAACTTTGAAAAACTTCAGAAGAGGAATTGGGCGAAAACTTAATAATGGACAAAAGATATCTCTTCATTCTGCATGGCCTCATCTGCTGGGAGACATAGACTCAGATTGAATTCCCAAATGGTGAATATTGTGATATACACCCATTGGGAACTTTGATTATGCAATGAGTCGTATGCCAATTTGAGGATATAGAGAAACTAAACTAAAAATAATATTTTTTAAATTATAATTAATTTTTCCTTAAGGGACGCCCGAAACTGAACTATATGGATTATATCTCCGGCCTTGAGTCATCAGGAGGGTTAAAATTTATTGCCTGTTTATTGTCTACTCCCGGTCAATCAGTGCTCGGATTAGCCATGCACGAACGTGCCCAGTGTAACTCCCGCGTTCCAACAATCTATCTGGTCAGTTTTATTTCCGACTCAATCATGAGATTTGCGAATCGCGGGGTTGGGAATGGCACCACCATGGGAGGGATCTATGATAGTTCAGTTTCGGGCTTCCCTTAAGGAAAAATTAATTATAATTTAAAAAATTATATTTTTCCGCCAAGGAAAGCCCTCACTGAACTATATGGATTAGAATGCAAGCCCAGGAGGAGGCACGAACAATAAAGTTAGTATCCAAATTTGATGGGAATGTACTCTTTCAAAACCGATTTCATGTAAATTGTGATTTAGTCATGAATCAGCAATAATGTGTTATGTGAAAGAGCTCATAAGTTAGATTCCGGCTCTGCTCAAACTTGGACCCCCCCCCCCTTGTTTTTTGGAAGAAACATCCAAGGTAGTGCCATACCAGTCGTGCTAGCGAGAAACCAAGCAAGTAGAGACATCTTCTTCAGATCTTCTTTCTTCTCATCATCCTCTTCTCGTTGTCATGTGATGAGATTGACGGCTGTATATATACCTTTCGCAGATGCTGGGGCTTTTGCCCTTGAAGATTGGTTTCCCGAAAATCTACGATGTCAGCACCCTACCTGCCACTGGTCCTGATTGCTGTAGCAGGACCATGGGGGGGGGGGGGGCAGAACCGAGCATGCCCGAGGTAAAGACTGGCATGGTTGCTGCTAATTTTTGGTAATTCAATTTAAACAAGATTTGACCTGTATCCTGTGATGAAGGTTGTTCAAGAGATCAACCTCGGTCGTTTTCATTCAAGAGCGGTCCCAAGGTTCTAGCTCATCGTCATCAAAGCCATTAGACGCCATGAGAAGCATAGAAGGCATGTCAGTCATCCTCCCCTCCGACATGCTTATCTTTTCTTCTTATCTTCTTATCTTCATTCACAAAAGCGCGTTTCCGAGAAACGACAGAATCCTCGACCGACAGTGGGGACCGTCCGCCCAAGATTCTAGCTCATCGTCGTCAAAGCCATCAGACGCCATGAGAGGCATAGAAAGCATGTCAGGATCGACGCCAGCAACAGAACAGCTCGCATCAAGTTGAGATACAGTACTAGAGGGAGGCCCACTCTGGGAATGGCTCGAACGAGGAACAAATGCTCTCTAATTTGGAGTTAAGGTGCTATTGCCCGTAAAATTTCCCCCCGAAATCCTGGTGCACAATTAGGTGCCCAGGGAGAATATGCTGCGCCCCAAAACCAGAAGGGTGGAGGGTAAAGTTGGAATGATCCATTTGACCAGAGTAAACCCCCCCACGAATCCCCCAAATGCGGGTGGTCCTGACCAAGTTGGCATAAATGTCGATGACATACCACTACGATCCCCATGACGGCAGAGGAGCAGGCCTGGACATATCCCGAGGGAGTATGATTCCAGGGGGACAAGACCCACTCTTGTCTTCCCCACCCAGAACAGCAGCCAAGGTTCAGGCGCCGGGGCATCTGCCCGAGAAGATTGATTGCCCGAATCAACATGTGCAGCCACCTGCCTACCACTAATCGCTGCCGAAGCAGGATCGGGGGGGGGGGGGGGGGGGGGGGGGGGGGTTAATAAGGCAAAATTCCTTCAGTTTCTTGGCCACGTGATCTTACCTGCTATAAGTTGAACCGCAGGTAAGATACTGTCTTTTCTCGTGTCTAAGAGGACGATGATTTCCGATTTCGCCTGTGCAAGAACATAGCAGTGTCCTTGCTTACGGTGAGGAGAATGTTTTATACACTTTCGGAAAGTCCGCCGATGGTGGAGCAGGCCTGGACATATCCTGAGGGAGTATGATTCCAGGGGGACAAGACCCACTCTCGTACGGACCGTGGGGAAGAGTCAGAAGTCTCAGTCCTTCCCAGGAGACGGGAGCAATTGCTCTCGCACCCGTATGCAATTGCAATTGTTTAATAATTCACGGGCGCTAAACTTGCACTCGTCCCTCATGTCAAAATGTTCATGGTCACTGTAATCGTTGTTTCCATATTAAACTATTTGAAGGTATATTGATAACCTTTCCCATCTCAGTTAAATTATGGGAATGTGAAAGTGCAACTGGACATATCTAGGTCTATCCCGCAATGACATTTAATTTGAGAAAAACCCAACAATTATATTGCGGGCGTAATTACATCCATGTTTTGAATTGCGAGAGCAAATAAGTGCTCTTGCTGTGTTTCCTTGTGGGAAGGACTGAAGTCTGGTTGGCTGGTGCGCTGTTGGCGGCACACGACGAGTCTTCCCCACCCAAATGCTCAGGTCAGGTTAATATGCTTACATATCTTTGCAGGCTTGGATCAGGGAATCCCATTCAGCCAAGTTGAATGGAGTGATTGTAAAGAAACAGACACAAGTGTCACTGAAAAATGACAGATTATGATTGATGGAGATTTCCTTTCGATAATTGAAATGAAAATCTGTTGTCGCCAAATCTTGTGTATCAGATTATCCTAGGCCCCAATCAAACCAGTCACCCGATGCGTAATGACCTGACACTATTTATTATAGCGACACAGCATTATTTGAAGAGGTCATATAATACTCTGTTCCACAAGTAAATTATGTGAGGCTGTAGTCATTGTCAAAATGGCTAGCTGTGTCGAATTTTGTAAAGTGAATCCAATCACTGAATTTAGAGACGACATTGAGTTGATAAAAAACACGGATTTTAACAAATTACGTAATGCATACTATGAAACGAAAAGTTTCTGTGCGTATGTACTAAATATTATTAACGACCGGTAGGCAACGGATAAATTGCAAGTTTGTTATCAACAATAAATATTGAGTTGATAAACTCGCAATTCAGAAAAATACTCCCTTTAGTAACCACGTCTGATCGACAGCAGGAGGAAAATAAAACTGCCAGACAGATTGTTGGAATGCGGGAGTTACACTGGACGCATTTGTGCGTGGCTAATCCGAGCACTGATTGACCGGGAGTAGACAATAAACAGGCAATAAATTTTAACCCTCCTGATGACAAAAGGCCAGAGATATAATCCATATAGTTCAGTGAGGGCTTTCCTTGGCGGAAAAAAGAAATAGAATCTAAGTTTCTACAGAAATTTGATAATAAAGAAACTTTCCAAAGATGAGGTCTCCAGAATGAGGTCCCCAGAAGGTGAATTTAGTGATGCTAGGGATTTCATTGAACTGATGAATGGACACTACAACTTGGACCCTTATCAGTTATTTAAAAAGAGCCTGAGCACCAATACTAGAGGGCATGAATATAAATTACAAAAGAAAATAGTTAAAAAGGACATGAGAAAATTCTACTTTACAAATAGAGTTATCCCACATTGGAATTTACTACCAGATTTCATAGTTTCTGCTGGAAGTATAGAATTGTTCAAAACATATATAGACTCACATTTTTATGATATGAGATACGATTTTGATGACTCTCGTGCATCATAATGTCATTATTCTTAAACAATTTGTAAATGTTACCGGAACGAGAAGTCTTAGGACTTGTTCCATTGAATATGATGATGATGATGATGATGATAGCGTCACTAAATTCACCCTCCGGGGACCTCATTCAGCAAATGTCAGACACCATGTACTCAGGCCTGATTGTGCTTCATGAACTCTTACCTCATCTGCTTTATTCTCCTCATTATGCTTCATGAACTCTTACCTCATCTGCTTTATTCTCCTCATTGTGCTTCATGAACTCTTACCTCATCTGCTTTATTCTCCTCATTGTGCTTCATGAATTCTGACCTCATCTGCTTTATTCTCCTCATTGTGCTTCATGAACTCTTACCTCATCTGCTTTATTCTCCTAAATATGGTTCATGAACTCTTCCCTCATCTGCTTTATTTTCCTCATTATGCTTCATGAACTCTTACCTCGTCTCTTTATTCTCCTCATTGTGTTTCATGAACTCTTACCTCATCTGATTTATTCTCCTCACTATGCTTCAAGAACTCTTACCTCATCTGCTTTATTCTCCTAACTATGCTTCATGAACTCTTACCTCATCTGATTTATTCTCCTCATTGTGCTTCATGAACTCTTACCTCATCTGATTTATTCTCCTCATTGTGCTTCATGAACTCTTACCTCATCTGATTTATTTTCCTCATTATGCTTCATAAACTCTTACCTCGTTTGCTTTATTTTCCTCATTGTGCTTCATGAACTCTTACCTCGTCTGCTTTATTTTCCTCATTATGCTTCATGAACTCTTACCTCGTCTCTTTATTCTCCTCATTATGCTTCATGAACTCTTACCTAGTCTGCTTTATTTTCCTCATTATGCTTCATGAACTCTTACCTCATCTGCTTTATTTTCCTCATTATGCTTCATGAATTCTTACCTCATCTGCTTTATTTTCCTCATTATGCTTCATGAACTCTTACCTCATCTGCTTTATTTTCCTCATTATGCTTCATGAACTCTTACCTCGTTTGCTTTATTTTCCTCATTGTGCTTCATGAATTCTTACCTCATCTGCTTTATTTTCCTCATTATGCTTCATGAATTCTTACCTCATCTGCTTTATTTTCCTCATTATGCTTCATGAACTCTTACCTCGTCTGCTTTATTTTCCTCATTATGCTTCATGAACGCATACCTCATCTGCTTTATTTTCCTCATTATGCTTCATGAACTCTACCTCATCTGCTTTATTTTCCTCATTATGCTTCATGAATTCTTACCTCATCTGCTTTATTTTCCTCATTATGCTTCATGAACTCTTCTTGAGATTCTATTTTCCAATGCTCCTCCTGTAAATGAAATCAATCAATGGGATTACAAGGTCTCAAAATATGGTGAAGCACATCTGCAGAATGAGGTCCCCAGAGGGTGAATTTAGTGCCGCTATCCCGCACAGCTGGCTAGCATCACAACATTCACACTCTGGGGACCTCATTTTGATTAGGCCTCATCTTATGTGAAGTATCTACAGTCTCAAATTAACATTGTTTTCAGTTACTTTTCCCCTTCTGTTCAGTATCTATTTCCCTGAATTTGCAAAAAGATAATATGGATAATCGAGGTGACTAATGGTTGAAAATCACTAATTGCAACTGCTTCAGTCTGATCCTAGGTTTCCTGAACAGCAGGATAGCGTCAATAAATGCATCCTCTGGTGACCTCATTCTGCTTTGGCCTCAACTGAGACTAAATAAAAAAAATGCTGTATAGATTTCTCAAAAATCTCTGGGTACATTACATGGGGTAATGTATTTTATGCATGTGGTCAATGACAAAATTTGTTCTCCTGGCAACAAGCCATATTTCCAACAAAATCCTGAAAAGTTACCCATAATTCTGCTGTGGATAAGGGCCCTTGAGAATACGCCCAGCCAGTTAAATTGTTGGTTGATGTCGCAATCATTTGTTATTAAATTACTACCAAGGCTTCATTATCCCTTCCAATCAGACCTGTTTACTTTCCCGATTTCAGTGGGAGTCTCCCGATTTTGTGTCATTTCTCCTGTGCTCCCGATCGGGAAATGAAATCTCCAGATTCAAAAAATAAATCCAAAAATTAGCCGACGGCTGAAGCAAGCGATAAGCCATGCATGCTATAGTGTTACAAATCAATTAGGAATATATCGCCTGCGAGTCAAACAGTGACAAAATGTTGACACAATGTCGACTCCCTTTTGTTTAACAGCGTTGAGTAAGTAAATGCGGTCTTCAATGTCCAGATTATGTTTATAATATATCAAACAAGAAGCCTTCCTTTTTGGCCACACTCAATAAAGTGTTGGTTTCTGCTCGACCCGACCCACTGCTTTAAAAACCGCCGACTTAAATTATTATATTGCCGATTTAAACTTTTTGTTTGTTTTTGTATCGGTGAAAGTTCCATTTCTGTCTTGGTAGTATTCCGTGTTTTCTATATGCAATAACAGAATGCAATTCGAGTGGACCTCAAACATTGCTATCAATACATACTCTCTTTAAATTCACCGAAGTTACCTGATGTTACTGAATATATTTGGCGACAAAATTATACGAGAGCACCATTTTATAATGTACAAATATAGTTCTAATCGTTGTATTGCCTTGTTCGAAATAAAATATGATCCATAACCGGAAAATCGTAATTGTATTCCCAATGATTCAGTGATTTTAGAGACACTCGGTGTCAAGACTGTTAATTATGGCAGACGCAAACCAAATGCGACAAACAGTCTATATGACATTTAAATGAAAAATTTGAAGTTTTTTCCATGATACTGACATTGAAAAACATCTCCCTATTTTTCACTAAATCTCCCTATTTCTGAGGACAAATCTCCCCATTTCCAATTTTGAAAGTAAACAGGTCTGCTTCCAATACCAACAGTAATGTTATCATTGTGTCATGTTATATTATTTGTGGTGCCAGGGTATATATATTCAGAATGGATATATTTCACAGATGGTTTGTCTCAAAAAATAAATTAAAACAAATTAAATCCAAATCAAATTCCACCCGCCCATGAGTTTTTTTCCTCCTCCATTACCAGAAACATCTGTTTTTCTTGGGCCTAAAAAATTTCATTGCGAGTGGCTGAGATATCTTCTTGAATGGACAGTATAACCCCCAGTCTTGAGGGAATACATAAATAAACTGCCTGATATATGACATACCTGACCGAAAATGCCAATTTTATTTCCGAGGATATCCCACACTTGTACGCTGCAATCCGCCGATGCTGATATAACAATAAAACGGTCGTTACGCTTACAGATATCCACAGAAGATATAAGGTCTTGATGGGGCTGGAACTGCGACTTCATTACTGGAAAAAAAAGACAGTCAGGAATGTTGATAATAGAAATGGTTGTGTGATGCTGAATCTCATTTTTTAATCGTTTTGCACAAAATGGAAACTCCAACCCAGTTATAAAAGTATACATTGGAACAGTCTTTTATTTATCTGGAGGGGTGTTCAGGAAAAATAAGCAGATGACAGATAATAAGAGTTCAGAGGGAGTTCTATTTATTGCAGGGACAGGCCTTTTGGTTTCAAATTGGGAGAAGTCACTTTTCCCTGTTTGGTTATTAGGGAGAAGTGGACTGTTATAAGGGAGAAGTAACTATGCAAGAAGTTACAGTTACACCTCAACGTCACCCTTCTATGATCCAATAAGTATTTTCAACACAAGAACCTATTTATAAAACCATTGTAATGAGTAAGAACACAATTAAATTAGTATGCACTTCAAATTATCTTGTTTTGAAATATGCATACAAGAGAGAAGTCACTTCTCCCAAGGACAAAAAAAGGGAGAAGTGGCACATTTAAGGGAGAAGATTATCCCAAGTCACCCTCTAGGCTGGGCCCTGATTTATTGGAGAGAAATATTCAGATAATAAGTTCATCAATGAACCATGTTGAACCTATTTTCTGAATTTCCAAAGGGATTACTTTAACCCTTTACCCAACAGAACGGCCCTGTGCCAATGCATTCTCTTATATATGCGAGTCGACCATAGGTCGCCTCGCATATATAAGAGAATGCATTGGCTTAACACATTGGCTTAAAAATTGTCAAAGAATGTAGAGAAATATTATAAAAATTGTTAAAAAATGTAAGAAAAAATTATAAAATTGTTAAAGAATGTAAGAAAAAATGGTAAAAATTGTTAAAAAAAAGATTTTTTTTAGGCCAATGCATTCTCTTATATATGCGAGGTGACCTATGGTCGACTCGCATATATAAGAGAATGCATTGGCACAGGGCATAACTGTAACCATCACAATGTGGTCAATGAACCGGTTCCAATGATATCCATATTTGTATGGTGTTATTGAGACAGACCGAATATATTTTAGGCTGTTGAAGCTTTATTTGGGCGTTTTTGGCCGTTTTGTTGGGTAAAGGGTTAAACATATTTTATTTGTAATATAATACAATGTGGATTGGGGCACAAATTACAAAACTTAATAATAATCATATCCCCACTCCTGGAAGCGCCACAATGTTATCCTACTCCCATAGGTTTATCCTACTCCCAGCGATGACAGACTATTTATCCCAACCTCGTGAGTCGCGAGCAAGTTCCGAGTTACATAATCTTCAAGCAGTTCAACTTCAAGTTCCGCGGATATTCGTGCATATTCCAAATGACAGTGAGCAGTGACATCTCATAGAACTCCGAAGGCTTATCAACACAATGCCATTCTAAACAGTTACTAATTTAATCAATAAAGTTTGTTTGTTTGAAAAATCCGTCCGAAACAATCCCCTTTGAAGTTGGTGGCAATGGGAGAAATCAGTCAATGAAATGACGTCACTTTCCTGATATGGGTTAAATACTATTGCGCGCGCGGCAATAGTAAAAAATCATGAATGAATGACGTTATCTATTTACCTTATTTTGGTTGTTATGTTATCATTGCGCGTAATTTTAACGGAAACATTTAGGTCAATGTTCAGAATCGGAAACATCTCATCAATGCATTTTATTAGAGTTGTGTCGTGACAAACTGTTGTGGAAAATATAATGAACACAATAGTTAACTGTCATCAGCGACGAACGAAGTTTCTCCTCTCGTGAGATGCGAGGATTATTTTTCACTCGGCTAGCGCCTCGTGAAAAATAATCCTCCGCATTTCACTCGAGGAGAAACTTCGTTCGTCGCTGATGACAGTTAACTATTGTCTATATATTATATACTTGACAAAGTGGCATAATAAATATAGAATATGTAGCTAGTTTTGTCGCTTAAACTGTTTATGTCTGTGAGGAGAATTTGAGCATCTATTGGGCGACGCTCTGCCGAGTCCAATAGATGCCAAATCCCCCGAGCAGACATAAACAGTTTTAGTGACAACATTAGATACATATTTTATTTATCCATTGCACAAAACTTGCATTTTGTGAGGTAAATCTGTCATTTTCCTCAGTTTTACTTTGATGACGCCCTTACCTTTATATTAATAGTTATTATAAGCTGGCCTTTAGCTAATGGTTTATAGATGTTTTAGAGAGAAAACACATATTCGATTATGAATTTTGAATCAATTTCAGTGAATTATTGATGATAAACACATCCCAAAATCACAATGACATTATTCAGGTCGGTTGACGTCCCTAGTTACCTGCGCAATTTGCATAATCAAATACGTCACAAAAGTAGTACTAACCTAATAAAGCTAAGTTGACCTAATAAAGCTACATTGACATAATAAATGTAATGTTTATTAGGCAGGCTTTATGTAGGCAACAGAGGTAGAGAGCTGTGGATAAAGTAACTTATTCACAGCTATGATGAGTGTGAATGAATGATGACTAATGTAGGATTGTAACAGATCTTTGAGAAAGGATGATGAGAGGTGTTACGAGGTGCCAATGTTGATTGTTGATTATCCAAAGGAATAACTACTCATCAATATGTAGTATGTAGTATATAAAGGGTTAAAGCAGTGTTTATTTTGTGCTTTCAAGCCAGAGTTTAGTGTGCCTGTCATTTGCAGAATGAGGTCCCCAGAGGGTGAATTTAGTGACGCTAGAAAATTTAAACTTATAAAGAATCCCCAGTCTACACTAGAGCCAACACGAGCTCAGCATCAAGTATGTCAAATCTACCACACATGCATTCAGTTGGTATCGCTCTCCGCATTTGGATTTCAGAGATAAAAATTAATGTATTCGTTCACTTTTGGACTAGAAAAGCCGTCTGATGTTCGGAATTGAAAGTTTCCGGTTTACAAACATAATTTTTAGTGAGTTTAGGGATTCGGTTTAAAGAGGATCCGGTTTGGAGAGGTTTTACTTTATACAGAATGAGTTGCGTTTCTTTGAAAAGTGACAACAATTTCCAGCACATTGGATATTTACTGTGATATTTTGTTGACAGGCAGAAGGTATGAACAGACAGGCTGAAATTGTAATGAGCCTGTCATGGAGACAAGCTGTAAGAGCTGAGAATTGCTAAATTAATTTAAGGCTTGAAAGTTCTAGCGGGTCGAGGAAACAGACAATACTGTATATTACTAGACGAACAATCTTAAAGGCCAACTTAATTTTCGAACCCTCAGATCACATTATATAAAATATATGCCATATTATTTACCATTTGAAAGAGTAACCTCCAAAACATTGTATTTTAAACTTATTCGATGTAATAAACTGTGAACATGTTGTTTTTATTGAGAAACTGGTGTCTGTTCTGTGATCAAGTTTATGCACAAAGTCAATTATTTTCAATGGCAAGGGAATAACTCTATATATTTAGATATTTAGAGTTATTTCCCTTCCATTGAAAATACATCTTTAGTTTGAATTCTGTTGCATTCTGGGAGCCAAGGCGGGGAAATTATTTTATTTTTCAGCTATTTTCTATTACTCTATGGGCACCTTACGAGACACAGACATTCCAAATGGTGATGAATTGTAGTATTTTAATCATATTTTATGGCATAGATTGTTATTAAAACCATATATCAAGGCACAATAAAAAAAAATAACAGTGACTCGAAAATTAAGTGGGCCTTTAATACGCCCTGTCACAGACTCGCGGCTCTATTGGATCCACCATGCCCGGATCCATGATTTTAGTGCTACAGGTCTAAGTTCTGGAGTAGCATTCCATATATGGAAGTCATGAATAATTCAAAAGCTCCATATATGGAACTGCTATGCCAGAACTTTCACCTGTAGCACTAAAACCACGAAACCGGGGCTGGAAGAATCTCTGAAACAACGGAACGGAGCTGGATGAATCTAATACGACTGCGAACCAGTAATATCGCTTATAGCAAACAGAACATAAATGTGACCAACAAGTTAGTATACAAAAGATGGTCTATCTATATATGAACAGGTTATCGCAAAACCCTGGTGGACAAAACCCTGGTGAAGAGGCTAATGCAAAACCCTGGTGGACAAGCTAACGCAAAACCCTGGTAGACAAAACCCTGTAAATTTATAAGTAAGGACTCACCTGGTGATTCTGTGATGACATCATTTGTTTCCCTGATGCAGTAATCTGAGATGTCCCACACTTTTATTAGGCCATCGTTATCACCTGTCACCAGATAATTGTTGCCTTTGTCAGTACACATCAACACATTACCAGCTGAAACAAATATCAAATGATCAAGTTTACATACCCAATCAAGCCTTGAAATAGTGTGCCTGTCATTCACAGAATGAGGTCCCCAGAGGGTGAATTTAGTGATGCTATCCCGCACAGTGGGCTAGCATCACTAAATTCACCCTCTGGGGACCTCATTCTTCTTAGGCCTCATCTTCTGGGAAGTATCTATAGTCTGAAATTTATATTGTTTTTAGTTACTTTTTCCCATCTGGGAAATTTCTATATCCCCAAATTTGCAGAAGATAAAATGCATAATTGAGGTAAATAACAGGTGAATATCACTAACTTCAACTGGGGAAATTCAATCTGATCATAGGTCTCCCATAGCAGTTGAGACCTAAGCACAATCAGGTTTCCAGAGGGTGAATTTGGTGATGCTAGCCTGCTGTGCAGGGTAGCTTTACTAAATTGACCCTCTGGGAACCTCATTCTGTAAATGACAGACACAATATTTCAAGGCTTTTACCCAGTGTGTGTCTACCAAATCGAATCGAATCATTTTTTATTTTGAGCTGCAACAGTTTCATTTTGATTCCACTATATTCTTGTCGATTATCATCTACCAAAGCTTCAAAGATTATACAAAATAAAAATAAAAAAAATAAAAAAACAAAAACAAAGTTATGATAAAATAATTTAATCATCGATTGAAATCATCTGTGACGTTGCCCCATCAAGTGAACGTACATGTACAACCTTTTAATTTCACATCAAACACAGAACATAGACTCTAAATAACCTGTGATGATCTATCATTCATGATCAAACAATAAGAAGCTCTCCGCCAAATGAAAAATTCTTAAATCAATTGTGCTTGAATTTGAATATCCAACAGTTTATTCAAATTATTTGGGCGATAATCAAAACACTCAACACCGTGGCAATTTTTTTGGGAGAGTGATTCAAGGTGACCCATTCAACACCAAAATTTGAGTGGCGAAGATTAGCGAGCGCTATATCGGTATGTTGTAACAATATGAAGTCGATTTTAACCAAAGTACACTAAGGTGCCGTTTACACATAGCCGGTGAGCGATCTAAGCGGCGATCCCATTAACCGGCGAAAGTTACTGCAGAGTGTTTACACATCGCCGGTGAAGATACGCATATATTCATGTGTCTCCTTTACTTGTTAATAGTTTTCCTTTTAGTTCTCACTAAACTGGAATATGATATTGCTGTAAACCTGTAAAAATCTACCGCTTCCTGCTAGAGGTACTTGTAAACATCTAGTCGCTTCCTGCTAGAGGTATGGTTGGGCAGTATAGTGAAGTGAAAAATTTCAGAAATGGAAAGCCATCCATATCTTTAAGGATATATATTTTTAATGCTGCTATCATGCTGTTTTAACCCTTTACCCAACAGAAGGGCCCTGTGCCAATGCATTCTCTTATATATGCGAGTCGACCATAGGTCGCCATATATGCGAGTCGACCATAGGTCGCCTCGCATATATAAGAGAATGCATTGGCTTAACACATTTAAAATTATAAAATTGTTAAAGAATGTAAGAAAAAATGGTAAAAAGTGTTAAAAAAAGATTTTTTTTAGGCCAATGCACACTCTTATATATGCGAGGCGACCTATGGTCGACTCGCATATATAAGAGAATGCATTGGCATATGGCATAACTGTAACTATCACAATGTGGTCAAGGAGCCTGTTCCAATGATATCCATATTTGTATGGTTCTATTGAGACAGACCGAAGATATTTTAGGCTGTTGAAGCTTTATTCGGCCGGTTTTGGCCGTTTTGTTGGGTAAAGGGTTAATGCTGGTTCCTGCATTAGTGTATTTTAAAAATAAATATGTGTTATATACACAATGTGTTTGTATCAATTTATGTATCACGACGAGGCTAGTTTTCGTGGCCCTATAGCGACAAGGCAACCTATGCGGTCACGAAAGGTAGCCGAGTCGCAATACATGAATCATTACAAATACATTGTGTATATAACACGTTTATCTTTTTAGAAGTTTTGTAAATGCTAATTGTTGAATTTGTGTCCGAGGATTAGTTTTCTTGAGTAAATTCTCCCAACCTGCAAAGGTATCGGTGTCACGCAATTAGCATGCTTTGCTAAAGACTCCCAACCTGCAAGTTCACGGGAATATGTCTAATTGAAAATCAATTCAATGGACAAAATCTCTTACACCTGCATGTTTTATATATTATATACATATTAGCTACTTCGTGATATGTTAGACCATAATACCATGATGGTAGGCAATCAACTAATGTTAAAACCTAGGAACTATTTGTTTATAGTACGCAAGAATATATGTTGGAATGTCATTTGATTTTTCATGCATTGATGTGACGTCAGTTCATGCATGATTTTGAACCAGTCAATGACGTCACAAGCTCCTTTTATCGCAACTGCAGTAACGATACAGAGGTTTTTATCGCCAATTCTTTATTGCCAATTTTATCAGGGAATTTCATAGGAAATGGTAGATAGAAATTAATAAGACCAACACATTATTAATATCTCAATTATTCTCATTTTCTCTTGCTATTATGACTGATAGAATGGTTTGGTGAGAAGTCTAAAACAAACTGAACACCATGGGCATACAATAACATTTAAAGGTACTCAATCCGATCAGATGGTCCCCATATCATTAAGTTACAACAATAACAACATTTCTTAAAAATACGCTTTAGTTATCAGAATTGATTAATTACAACAAAATAATGCTAACCGCTGTCAAATATGGTATAAAATTTCCCAAAACATGTTATTTATCAACATGTTGTTCAATATGGCCGTATTATCACTTGAGTATCATGAAATTTGGCCGTATTATCACTTGATTTGAGAGTTATCCATCTTCATCTGCAATTTTGTCTGAGGCTGTCGGTTTGACGACTTTTTTCTGGGCCACAAGTAAGAACACATTTCGAGAAATAACAAATTAAAAAAATCAATATGTGATCACTCTTAGCTTTGAAGGGTGGGTTCGTCAAGTCAAATCAAATATTTTTTACCCCCAAGGCCAAAGAAATAATAATTTGGGACCGTTAATTCGGATTATCCATCTATAGTTTTTTTTTAAATTTCGGTAAAATAGTTGTTGCCAGGTTCATAGACCAACAAATTAAATTGATGTCGCCTTATAAAAGAAATAAAAGATGGTTTCAGTGGGGTGATGGTGGGGTCATGGATTTAGTGTAAACAATTTTTTATTTTATTTCCCATCCTAAGCAAGCCTTGATATAATGTGTCTTGTCATTTGCAGAATAAGGTCCCAAGAGGGTGAATTTAGTGGTTACCGCATACAGCGGGCTAGCATCACTAAAATCACCCTCTGGGGACCTCATTCTTAATAGGCATCATCTTCTGGGAAGTATCTAGTCTCAAACTAGAGGTGTGACTGTCCCAATGGGACTACGGATACCCCCGTTTTTAAAATACTAAGATGTTTCACATGTCAGTAAACATTTAGTTAAAATAATAAAATAACAGTTCCCATTGCAGGTGTACAACCATAACTCTAATCTTAAACCTATTGACCGAAAAATGTAGGAATAAAAGCTTGGACAAAATTATGTATGTTGCGAAAAAATTTCTAAGTCGAAAAAGGGGAATAACTCCACACAAAAATGTCGGACAGACGTCATAATCGCAGGTGCACAGGTTTCCATGGTACTAAATATCAGTGCCAAGATTAAAAAACATTGACCGAAAAATGTAGGAATAAAAGCTCGGCCAAAATTATGCATGTTGCAAAAAAAGTTTCTAAGTCGAAAAAGGGGGGTAACTCCACCAAAAAATGTCGGACATACGTCATAATCACAGGTGCACAAGTTCCAATGGTACTAAATATATGTGCCACGTTTTTAAAAAATTGACCAAAAAATGTAGGAATAAAAGCTCGGACAAAAGTATACATGTTGCGAAAATGTCTAAGTCGAAAAAGGGGGATAACTTCACGGAAATTGATCAAAAAACGACTGAGAAAAACTCCGGACAAATTTGTGTCCACAGACGGACGACAGACGGACGGACAGGCTGACTCCAGTATACCCCCACTAACTTCGTTGCGGGGGGTATAATTAACATTGTTTTTAGTTACTTTTTCTCTTCTGTTCAGTTTCGATATCCCCTAATTTGCAGAAGATAAAATGCATAATCAAGGTGAATAATGGGTGAGCATCACCAACTTCAACTGAGGAACTTCAAACTGATCATAGGTCTCCCATAGCAGCTCAGAATGAGGTTCCCAGAGGGGGAATTTGGTGATGCCAGCCTGCTGTTCTGTGCAGCATTACTAAATTCACCCTCTGGGGACCTCATTCTGCAAATGACATGAATGAATAAGTATACTCTATGCACTCTTACCATGAGTATGAGCGATAAACTCGGCTGTAAGCTTATTACTGTTTGTGTTCGTGTTCCAAAATCGGACCCAGCCATTTCCTCCGCACGATATGAGGTTTGCAGACGATGCTTGTTTCCGTGACTGTAGGAAAAGCAGCTTTGAAACAGTCCAGCTGAATTCAGACTGAAAGCAAGAAAAACCAAGATATTTGGTATCGAAATGACTATATCTACATTGCGGTATATATAGCTATGGGTATTGAATTCACACCATGATGTCAATATACACATAACTCTTCATAATACATAGTGATGTACACCTTCAGTATTGACTTTGTTGATAGATATTTTATTTGGCGATATACAAAGAATGGAATATACGGAACATATGAACAGATGTAGAAGTATATCGCCGGGGATGACATCATCTGAAAGACTGTCTTTCTGTCATCCCCATGTGCAGATATAATGTAAATAAATGCGAACAACGTAAGCATGTAGAACACATTTAATGAACTTGCACTGGCATAAAAGGTCAAGGTAAATATTGTTAGGTCAATGCATTCTCTTATATATGCGAGGCTCCCTATGGGAGGCTGGCATTTATAAGTGAATGCATTGGCACAGGGTTTTCGCAAAATTTCAGGAAGCTCAAGTCATGGAAAGGTTCAATATTCATTGACAAGTATCTTGATATAATAGGCCATTTGTTGAACTTATTATGTCAACATTTCTCACCAAATAATATGAATCCTTCTGCACTTGTATTATCTTTTTGTCCACTCAATTTTCCTGAACGCCCCTCCAAATTAATAATAGAACATTCCAATATATACTTTTATAACTGAAAAGAACAATAACTTACTGTATCAGATGAGGTTTTTTGGCTGCCTCTAGACACAAGCGACCTTGCAGATTGCCGTGATCTTGACCTGGAAGAACGAGAGCTTTTTGCTGATCTGGCAGTTTCTTTACGTGATGATTCAGGAACCTGAAACAGGTATAAATATACAGTAATGCCATAGAAAGTCAATTTCATGTCTGAAAATATGGTGCCGGACATTTGCAGAACGAGGTCCCCAGAAGGTGAATTTAGTGATGCTACTCTATGTGAAGTTCGTTAATATGCCAGAGTACGTTATCCTGACGACTCCAATAGCTGGTTATTATTTTCTGATTCCCAACATTTTAAATACCTATTTTCGGCTTGGTCTTAGTAAACATTTTCCAAATTATATAATTTACGCTTCCTAATGTTATCAAACTATGCTGACAATCAAACATAAATTATTGTTTTGTATACTGTACTGTAGCAATATAATGTTTGCAAACTATACTAAAAACTACTTATAAAGAGCGTTCCATTTGCAAATACATTTTATATATACTTACTCTATGCAATTCATGTTATATTTGGGTCATTCAGAGGGTGAATTTAGTGACGCTACTCTATGCAATTCATGTTATATTTGGGTCATTCAGAGGGTGAATTTAGTGACGCTACTCTATGCAATTCATGTTATATTTGGGTCATTCAGAGGGTGAATTTAGTGATGCTACTCTATGCAATTCATGTTATATTTGGGTCATTCAGAGGGTGAATTTAGTGACGCTACTCTATGCAATTCATGTTATATTTGGGTCATTCAGAGGGTGAATTTAATGACGCTACTCTATGCAATTCATGTTATATTTGGGTCATTCAGAGGGTGAATTTAATGACAATAACCCGCACAGCAGGCTGGCATCACTAAATTTACTTTCTGGGACATCATTCTGCTTAGACTTTATCTTTTCTGGAAAGTATCTTTATTATCACATTAACCCTTTACAAAACATAACGGCCAAAAACGCCCAAATAAAGCTTCAACAACCTAAAATATCTTTGGTCTGTCTCAATAACACCATACAAATATGGATATCATTGGAACCGGTTCATTGACCACATTGTGATCATTACAGTTATGCCCTGTGCCAATGCATTCTCGTATATATGCGAGTCGACCATAGGTCGCCTCGCATATATAAGAGAATGCATTGGCCTAAAAAAATTCTGTTTTTAACACTTTTTTACCATCTTTTCTTACATTCTTTAACAATTTTATAATTTTTTCTTACATTTTTTAACAATTTTTATAATATTTTTCTACATTCTTTGACAATTTTATCATTTTTAATATGTGTTAAGCCAATGCATTCTCTTATATATGCGAGGCGACCTATGGTCGACTCGCATATATAAGAGAATGCATTGGCACAGGGCCGTTCTGTTGGGTAAAGGGTTAAAAAAAAAATAGTTTCCTTAAAAACTTCTTTAGAAAGATTCTTTTTCTTTTTTAGTTTCTCCATATCCCCAAATTGGCAGATGACACATTGCATAATCGAGGTGCCCAATTGGTGTACATCATCATCTTCACTATCTGGGAACTTAAATATGTCTAGGTCTCCCATAACAGAATGAGAGTCTCCAGAGGATAAATTTGGTGATGCCAGCCCATTGTACCAGGTAGCTGTAGCCCGCTGTGGGGGGTAGCGTCACTAAATTCACCCCTTTGGGGACCTTATTTCCGACACCATATTTTTAGGGCTGTTAAAAAACAACTGTTTAAAATTTTGACCGCAGTTGGGGGGGGGGGGGGGGGGGGGGGAGACTCCCCAATACTTGACAGCACAGTACAACTCCTGTCGCCATGTCCCTGATTTCAGTAGCATTCTCACCTGTAGCCCTGTAGCAGTAAACGTTCCACCCCGAGACTTGAGTGTTTTCCGTCTTGACCTCTCGGTGAAGTGCTTCGACGCCTGTTCAGAGTTTGTGTTCCAGATGACGATTTCACCATCATATGAACCAGTGGCCAAAACATTTGGTCCAACAAACGACATGGACAGAATATCCTCTATATGCTCCTGAAAATAACACAATAATTCAATATATTGACTTTAAACACAAGCGCAGCGGTGACCAAGAATACAAGCTCGGACAAAGTGAAGTCCACAGATGGATGAACAGGGATGGATAAGCTGATTTCTATATACCCCCCATATTTTCTTCATGGGGGGTATAATGAATGGACTAAACTGGTTCCATGTGAATAGCCTTTTCCCCATTTCTGGTTCATGAGCATACCAAAGATCGTTTAAATCTAGCCTATGTTGACTGAGATGTAGAACACCAAAGTTGTTATGAACGGACACATGTATCGTACAATGGATGAATCGACGGACGAGATCCATTCTTATCTCCCCTGCCAAACATCCTTCACTGGGGAATAACTACTACTCAAGCTAAATGCACTTGGAATATAGAATTCACTTCAGAATAAAATATACTTTCTTGCATGATTGCTACATTACACAGGGTATGGCAACAGACAAAGTAAAAAAATTTATATTTTTTTTAGATTTATAGAGGAAGAGAAAGAGAGAAATTTGAAGCTCAAAACCGACATGCAGTTATAAATCAATCACGCCATAACATCGTTTCATCGGGAAATCGGACAAGGTTGGTAATAACCATAAGAGATCGATATATTACTGTGCAGAATTTCACTGATGTATTGACATCTCCCCGATTTTGGTTCCCAAATTTGAGGAGAAGAGGCGAACTTTCTTGATTATTCCTTGCATCGTTGATGTATTTACTAAGAGCAATCTACAAGCATGAATTTAGTGCATCTGACATTTGCAGAATGAGGTCCCCGGAGGGTGAATTTATTGATGCTACCCCGCTAGCTAGCTAGGTGGGCTAGCATCACCAAATTCACCCTCTGGGGACCTCATTCTGCTTAGGCCTCATCTTCTGGGAAGTATATATAGTCTCAAATTAACATTGTTCTTAGTTAATTTTCCCTTCTGTTCAGTTTCTATATATAGAAGATAAATTGCATAATCGAGGTGAGTAATAGGTGAACGTCAACAACTTCAACTGGTGAACTTCAATCTGATTCTAGGTCTCCCATAGCAGTTGAGGCCTAAGCAGAATGAGGTCCCCAGAGGGTGAATTTGGTAATGCTAGCCTGCTATGAGGAATAGCGTCACTAAATTCACACTCTGGGGACCTCATTCTGCAGATGTCAGACACACTAAATTCAGGCTTGGCAATCAACATATTTTGTTATTCATTTATGGGCTTATAAAATTGTAAGTGGCCGAACAGCATACTGTATAAAAATGCAACAAAGTGATAAGTTTTTGTTTAAAGCGAACACTTTTAGTTCACTGAGAAATGATCAGTAACCAAGGACACACCATAAACACTTTAGTTAAGTTCGCCATGGAGAAATCTACTCACACGCATGTTAACCCTTCCCGATTTCCTGTGCCAGGCCACTTACATCTTTATCGTGAAATACAAGCAAGAATTAACTAAGCCCTTGTCGGGACTTGTCCAATCAGAATCAAGAAAAATGAAAAAGAAAAATAGAGGTGTAATTGTTTTCTGATATTATCAACATTTTGATTCATCGGTCTGATTACTACAGTAATGCCTTAAATAATTGACTCCTTAACTACAGCAGAATTATGGGTAATTTTTCAGGATTTAGTCGGACATATGGCTTGTTGCCATTCATCAGAAAGCTATCAGGATAGCTTTCCTGATGAATGGCAACAAGCCATATTGTCGACTAAATCCTGAAAAGTTATCCATAATTCCGCTGTGACTGAGAGCTTTCAGGAGAATGACAACAAGCCATATTTCCGAGTCGATTATTTAGGACATTACTGTATAGTCACACCTGTATTGATCGACTATATCTCGGTTCCGATCTAATTTCCTTATATGTTGTGCATTCAAGTACTGCAAGGAAGTATTGTTCATCCTCGACCTTGTTCAAATCACTTACTTGACCTCCCTTCCAGTCAGCAGGCTGTACATGGAACTCTCGGAAAGTGTTTCGGAACACTGTAACACACCTGCAAGATATGATAGCCAGGTTGATATACATGTACATCAACTATACGTCAACTATTTTACAAACACGACTCACTTTAAATAAAAATTTCCTTCCAACTATGGTTGTTGAATGGAATTTATCGTATAAAAGCGCCACTGATGGTAAAAAACACAAAGACCCCACCTCTTTAAATAAAATTTCCTTCCAACTATGGTTGTTGAATGGAATTTATCGTATAAAAGCGCCACTGATGGTAAAAAACACAAAAACCCCACCTCAAAACCAACCAAGGACGAAGTATTTGCTAATATGTATCATTATTTATGCATTAAAGACCTCTCTCTTACTACAATGCAGGTCAAAGACTTGATGAACATAAAGTTGTCATAACCACATCAATGAGATTCTATTCGGCATACCACACAACCTTGAATTGCTGATTATTCAAGACAGTACAATAATTCTTCATATCCGATATTAGTAATCATTATTCCCCATCAATGTGAGACTTTGACCACTGCCAAAACACAACAACAACAACAACCTGCATGATTTGATTTAGGAGAAGGTGCCCATACATGTATCTGACTGTATCACATGGGACACCGTCACCCATAAAGATAACAAACAAACAAAATCTCATTAAATTACTTTATGCAACACCATCATCGATTTTAATTCATCAGCGGCTGAATGTCAGGGGAGAGAAGCCTTGCTAAGTTTGGTAACTTTTGCTCCGATCCCCTGTCCACCCACACCATTGTGAATCAAAATTCTGCGTTATGTAAAAATTCCATATATATATGTGGGTCAAAATAATGTGTTCAAATAAACAATACATGTACATGTGTCAATATAGTATTGTAATAGATCAAGATAAATGTAGTTTGAATATTCATATGATTTGGACACATGTAGTTGTGTTGAAATATAATAGATAATAAAAATAAATCTGGAGAGATAAGTCATATGATTTGGACACATGTATGTGTGTCAAATTGCTATGATATTGCCATTGACTGAGATAAATCTGTCTTGAATTTGAGTCGACAAATATCAATGCTGCAGAAAACACATCATGAACAAGAAATTTTGCATAAAATCAGACATCATATTTTGCTTTATCAATAGGAGTTAGTTTCAACTTCTGATTGGTTGATTTGAATTAAAGTGATGTGAAACATCAGAACTGAATAACAAAGAATCATGCCAAAATAAGGTATTTTCATCAATTTGATATCAAAATTAGACAGAAAACATCGTTATTATTATAAACAAATTATATGCAGTGACTATTCTTGAAGGATCATTGCAGTAATGCCAAATAAATTGTCCCAAATAAAGTAGTAAATATTCACATTTGTGAATAGTTCAAATGTTGTGTTCTCTGACCACGATTCAATCGTAAGTGGAGGAATTGGGCAAAAACATAATCGATCGTAGATAGTTTGTTCACACGATTGTGATGTCATCGCAGATGAGGATATTGTGGGTTGTTCGTAAGCCATGGTTAACCATATGGTCTTTCCATCTATGATTTTTACCTACACATGATTCCGTTGCAAGTGGAGGTAACCAAGGACACGCCATTATGTCACATCTAAAATTAAACAGTGCTTGATATTAATTTTTTACTCGCAATCTTGCCATGAGCATGCGCAGTCCAAATAACGTTTACCAAACACAACGGAAAACTGTCCACTTACCATTGAATCATGGTCGTCTGAATAGTCACTTAGTGAATTACTACATTCTTCCAGTGGAGATAGCGGTTGATTACTAACTTATTGGTTTTACTCAGTGAAATAAGTCCATAATATGTCTTTAAAGGTACTCAATCCGATTTAATGCTCCTAAATGACTATTTCTTTGGCTTCAGGGGTAAAAAATATTTGATTCGAATCGAGGAACCCACCCATCAAAGCTCAGAGTGATCCAATATAAATTTTTGAAGTTTGTTATTTACATTGTTTGTGGCTCAGAAACACGCTGTCAACAAGATGGTCTTGGTCAAATTGGCGGATGAAGATGGATAACTCTAAAAACAAGTGGTAATATGGCCAAATTTTGTGAATACTCAAGTGGCCATATTACACTTGTTTTTAGAGTTATCCATCTTCATCCGCAATATTGACCAAGACCATCCTTTTGAAGGCGTGTTTCTGGGCAATGGAAATAACATACTTCAAAAATCAATATCTGATCACTCTTGAGCTTTGATGGGTGGGTTCCTCGACTCAAATCAAATATTTTTTTACCCCCGAAGCCAGCCGAAGCCAAAGAATTAGTAATTTAGGAGAGTCTGATCGGATTGAGTACCTTTAAAGACATGATAATATTTAGTACCTTGCCCATCCGACAGCCAGGACAGCTCTCTTCAGTACCAGGATTTGACTGACATCTGCTGGTTGGCCACCAGAACACTCAAGTGTGTGATAACAGTTACCATTGAAGTCCCAGATCTTTCATGTAGAACAGAATAGAAATGAGTGGCCAACAACTATCAGTATATGTGATACCCATAACCAGGTTTAACCCTTTCAGTGCCAAGTCCGATTTTTGTATCAACCCATATTTCCTTGATCATTTTTCAAATTTATTGATTATAATAATGTGATACATTGATGGAAAGAGCTCTAAGAGCTCTTTCCATCAATATATCACATTATTATAATCAATAAATTTGAAAAATGATCAAGGAAATATGGGTTGATACAAAAATCGGACTTGGCACTGAAAGGGTTAAGCACAAATTTGTAAATGTCATCAGGGTTCACTATGGCCAATTTGTTGGCTATTTCTGAATTGGCCATTTTGTGAAAACTTTGACCAAATTTAAATACCAAAATATAAAGGATCAGTGAGCAAACCGAGACCAAAACAAAACAAGAGTATATATTGCTAGGGTGTGGCAAAATAAGCCTGTGGTAATTTCAATAATGGGCTATAACTCTGGTGCATATTGGCAGGCAGAACCCAAATTTTTAACATGCCTTTATGATGGGCTAGTAAACGCACATACCAAATTTCATTTTATTCAGTTCAGACTTACTAAAGTTATCATTCGAAAACAAAAAGTGAGTGCAAATTCCAACAAAAGGGCCATAACACTAGTGAAATTTGGCAGGTGGAACCCGAATTTAAACTTGAGTCGTTACTTGACCTGTATTATGTGCTAGTAAATACACATACCAAATTTCATTCCATTCAGTTGAGACTCTAAAGTTATCATACGGAAATGAAAAAAATTTAACGGACGTCCGAAGTAATGACAAAAAAACATAACAAAAAGTAAAGCCTAGTGACACATAATTCATGGGATGGACTTAATCATATACTGTGACTGGCTTTAATTTTGTCGACATGAATTTTCGTTGTTTCTCACAAAAAGGCCACTTCAGGGGATGTGAATTCATGGATCGGAGATGGTATTTGTCCAACTCAAAATATTTGACAATTATGACAGCCATGAGTCATTGTTTTATGTAAAAGTGACAATACCGTTTAGCCTTTTTTTGAGTTATGAAACTCGCCAAGCCCTATTTGCACAAAATAATTTAGAAGGGATCATATGACATAGTATAAACAATAAACAACAGGCTATATTAATATCAACTTCCATGTTTTATCACACCAATTTTATGACAAAGCAAAATTGAGATATAACATATGATATTTTTTTCACCCATTTCTTATCTCGGTATTATGTTTCGCAATACAGTATACACCTATTGCCTGCCTTGGGGTGGAATAGCGAGAAAAAATCCCCTTCAATGGTGTCTTTTGAACAGCTAGAAAGACTAATGACCGAGGCCGAAGACTCGTCGAGCCTCCCCATAACATTTGTTTCTCTCCATTATAATTCCAATACACCAGCAATTATGAAATAAACTGCAAGAAAAGCATTTTTTATGAGCATTACATGCTATGAAGTCGGATATGCTTTTTTCTGATGGTTAAATTTCTGAGTATGTTCCATGGGGTTACCATGGAGCAGCACCCGAACAACTCCTATTCATTATATCTATAGTAAACAACTGTTCGATTTAAGTTAATTACGTGATGTACGTTGTCAATAGCCGAGTGCTTTGTTAAAGATTTGTGCAAAATTCAATTCATTTATTTCTCATTCCCTTGATAAAGGTATGGAGATAAGGATATGTGCACTATTTACATATTTACACGTGGTTAACGTGGCTCATCTAAAACATAAAACGTGATATTTGAAATACATAGATTCAGATATAACATCAGTATAACATACAGATTTATGATATCATTGCAGCAAAGGATAATATACCTTCCTAATCTAATTAAATTCCATTATAATATGTCATATTAATATACATAGCTGGCAATATAACTGTTTGTCTTTTGTATTTAGCAATTCACTCATGACTAAAACATTTGGCCGTTCTGTGAATTCTTTCGGCAGTATGCAGTTTCTGAGTCGGTCGATTTTAGCGGATGATGCTGGTAAATCAAGTTTTCTCTCCACCATTATATTTAGCAACAAATATTGAACTTGAATTACAATTACCTTGATAGTGCCGTCCGTGCTTCCTGTATACAGTCTAGTCTCACTATGATCCTGGGCTAAGCATGTAACTTCGGAGGTACCATGAGCGTTGCTGAACTGTTTAACCTTCTGTCCTGTGTCTATCATCCATATGATAACTGTGCCTGACTGACAAACACTGACAAGCTGAATAAAATTAAAGATGATTATTATAGTATGGCTTTTTCTGGCTGTTGGCTTTTTTATTAAAAAAAATGAATAAATTCTGACTATGAGGCCAAAAACCAAATTATTTGAGTCTCAAGACAATTTTTTTTTGGTATCAATGTGGGAGGGAGGACTTTATTTTTATTTTTGTTGTGCACGTCGTAAGTATGGATCATGATAGCTTCCGTTATCTAGTAATAGTCAGAAAATGTAGAGGGAACTTTGTTTTGCATATACACTCATTTAATTTGATATAAAAATTACATTGTGCTACTAGTTTATCTATATGACATGGTGATTACCAATAATGTGTTATGCCCCTGACTATTCACAATTGTTATTGTTGTCTACAATTTGACACCTCTCCATTATAACATGTGATCCTAAATTTACTCCAGTGCCTTTCAATTGTTCTGTGGTTACACCAGACTATGATGATCAGCTAATCATTTTCTTCAATGTAGTCAGTAATCTACTTAATGTTCTATGTCTCTGTGTGTATGCATGATAGTCAATCTTTTTATTTTATACTTTTTTTGGTCATAATTATCAAAAAAACTAAATAAAATGTCCAATTAATGCGGGCAATCTATTTCAACGCAGGGGTGTCCGAGACTCAAATAATATTTTTTATTTGGCCTAAGTGGTGAAAGTTGTAGTAGTAATATTATTCTTCCAAAAAAATTCCGACACCCCACCCCTCCCCAATATGACTGTAAATATCTAGATAACAAAGCTGTATAACACACCAAAACTTGTAGTTTAAATTCATTTGAATTGACATCAAAATATATAATCAGCAAAATTATTTGAATAAACCAAAATTTAAACTGTATTTTCATCTGATTAATCTGCATATATAACCAGATTTGACAGCAATAACTAACGTTATCATCCGGACAACAAAAAAATCAAATTGGCTTGAAACTTTTTGTTCAAAGGTTGGCAAAATCAAATTATGGCCATTGGCTTAACATTGTAAACCCTGAATCTCAACTGATTACTAATACAGTTGTCTGACCAGTGTCAACAGACTGTAAGTAGAACCCACTTTGGGCTGCACTCTCAAGCAACCCGACTCCGGGGACGCCACATGCGACAGGCCCGCGCTACCGACAAAGACCTGACACCCGCTCAGAGTTATCTCACCTGATTATAAGTAGAGTTGTACAAAGCAGATGTCACTGGTTTATCATGGCTCATCACTCTATCTTTTATTTCTATTCTCATTTCCATTAGAGTGAGTTGGTAGTTGAATGTTATAAATTTGACACCTCTCCATTATAACATGTGATCCTAAATTTACTCCAGTGCCTTTCAATTGTTCTGTGGTTACACCAGACTATGATGATCAGCTAATCATTTTCTTCAATGTAGTCAGTAATCTACTTAATGTGCTATGTCTCTGTGTGTATGCATGATAGTCAATCTTTTTATTTTATACTTTTTTTGGTCATAGTTATCAAAAAAACTAAATAAAATGTCCAATTAATGCGGGCAATCTATTTCAACGCAGGGGTGTCTGAGACTCAAATAATATTTTTTATTTAGCTTAAGGCGACACCAATTTTTAAGTCTGGTTTACGAACACCTCCTACAACTTTTTTTCCATTTCATGAAAAAAAATAAAACTTTTTTCTCCCAATTTTTTTTACACGCGTACTGATTTTCATGTGCTGTCGCATCCGGTTCTGCTTATGATCGTTAACAGATCCATATTTTCATGTATTTCATGACAAGAAATGTCTAGTTTGGTTCAGAATTTCATTCAAAAACATTTTTTCACAATTTTTGTAAAATATATGTAAAATACCACGATTTACTTGATATAAATTGGGGGGACAATTTTTTTTATTTTTATTTTTTTCCCTCCTGCATCTAATTTTTTTTCCCCACATGTTTGTAAACCAGACTTAAAAATTGCTAGTAATATTATTCTTCCAAAAAATTTCCGACACCCCACCCCTCCCCAATATGACTGTAAATATCTAGATAACAAAGCTGTATAACACACCAAAACTTGTAGTTTAAATTCATTTGAATTGACATCAAAATATATAATCAGCAAAATTATTTGAATAAACCAAAATTTAAACTGTATTTTCATCTGATTAATCTGCATATATAACCAAATTTGACAGCAATTAGATAACTAAAGTTATCATCCAGACAAAAACAAAATCAAATTGGCTTGAAACGTTTTGTTCAAAGGTTGGCAAAATCAAATTATGGCCATTGGCTTAACATTGTAAACCCTGTATCTCAACTGATTACTAATACAGTTGTCTGACAAGACTGTAAGTAGAGTTATCTCACCTGATTATAAGTAGAGTTGTACAAAGCAGATGTCACTGGTTTATCATGGCTCATCACTCTATCTTTTATCTCTATTCTCATTTCCATTAGAGTGAGTTGGTAGTTGAATGTTATAAATAGCCGGTGCCGATCCATGCCACCATAATCCTTTCCTTCGTCGAAGAACAAGCTACACTGAACTGTTGAGAGAAAATGTTTGCAGTACATGTGAGCTAGATCATAAAATTTTAGCCGAACAATCGGTTGGTTTGGATATGGGACAAGACTAAGTTGGTCAAATATTTTCACCAGTGCACAACAAAATGTAATGCATGCATATATCAGCATTTCAGTGCCAGGGGCCGATCTCATCGGCCCTAATTTACAGTCTGTAAAATCGGCCCTAAAAAAATAAAAAATAAAATATAAAATTTTGTTTTTGTTTTTTTTTTTAGATTGTTTTGGGTTGAATTTTTTTTCGTTATGCTTAAACGCATGCTATAGCAAATTTAAAAACAAACTGGATAAAACCTTAGGGGCATGTTATAACTCAAAACTATCACCATGTATTCATAGTAATAATTTTGATGCCCATGAAAAACGTAAGATTCCCTGGCACTAAACCTACAAAATAAGTCTGTTAAAGAATATAAGAAAAAATTATTAAAATTGTAAAAAATAATAACAAATGATGAAAAATTGTTAGGCCAATGCATTCTCTTATATATGCGAGGCGACCTATGGTCGACTCGCATAAATAAGAGAATGCATTGGCACAGGGTATATGGCTTGATACACTGGCACTGAAAGGGTTAAACATTGAATGCAAATCTAGAAGGTGATCATTATTGGCGGTATTGTAGAACACACTTTTCACTAATGTTCACATTTTAATTATCGTCAGAAGTGTCTTATTATACAAATACAAATAATGCAGAGAATAAAGTTCCATTATCAGTCCCACTTTAAATAATATTAACAGTAAATTAATATTCACTCCTCGCGCTCTGAAATAGTGAGCTGGTACTTGCTTCATGGCGAATTCTTTTAGTTGGAGAATGTGACTGTGATTCGCCGGTAGTAACACTATGGAGGTAAATACGAGAAGCAAATAAGAAAATAATATTCACATGCTGGGACAAGCGTTTGATACGCAGTTTATTTTCCAGCCATTTAGAGCTATTTCACTGTAAAACATATAATAACAATATGATAGTTACCATCAATGCCCTTTGGAAACATTCCCGCGAGGCGCTGAATGCAGACTTGAAGTTGGACGTCCCAGATTCTCATAACTTTATCCTTTGAGAAAGAGATAAGCTGACCACGACTTCTAATAAATTGTACCGCCACGACACTTGCCATGTGACCTCTTAGTACCTGTAATGAAAGTGTCAATGACACTGCAGCTCAACTTGGACAGGGGATAATATCATACATTACAGTCAATGGAGCGATATGGATCACGGACAGTTTAAATGTCAAAGTGACCAGAGGTGATCCCGAAGAGCCATATGAAGTTTGGGTTCAATTGTATAAATAGTGTTGGCAATAGTGTATGCCAAAGTATTTAGTGATTACAAAGAGTAAAATCCAAGATATTTTTGATTGAATATCATTCAAATGTGATAACTCCCATCTGGAAGTCATTCTGAACATGTCTGTAAATTTTCAAAACATTTCTACAATAAATGTCGACTGGAGGGTGTTTCGATGGATTCAAATGTGAAATCCAAATGGCCACTAACGGCTATGTTTTTTAACAAAATAACAAAAAAAATTATGGCTCCCATCAAGTGTTCAGCCCGAAGATCCATATGTGACCCGCCATATCAAATCCAGTCGTAAGTCGGGATTTTTTTACCCTGTGCCAATGCATTCTCTTATATATGCGAGTCGACCATAGGTCGCCTCGCATATATAAGAGAATGCATTGGCCTAACAATTTTTTACAATTTTATTAATTTTTTCTTGTATTCTTTAACGATTTTATAATTTCACCCATACAGAGCCCCAGACAAACATGAGCAGACGACACTCTTCTATATACTTCTATATATGTGTGGGGCTTCCTCCAGGGTAATGGATGTTTTTTATTTTATGTCCTAAAAATTGTCAGAAACATTTATTTAAAAAAAATGATAAAAAATTGTTAGGCCAATGCATTCTCTTATATATGCGAGGCGACCTATGGTCGACTCGCATATATAAGAGAATGCATTGGCACAGGGTAAAAAAATCCCGACTTACGACTGGATTTGATATGGCGGGTCACAATATGAAGTTTAGTGTGGATAACTGCATGAGGGATGTGGCCCGTGAACCAAGAATTTTCAATGCAGAAAGCGACCATCTCAATTGCTCATAGGTAGAAAATATCTGCTAATTATGGCTAATAATTATTTGACTGACAGCTGTGAAAAGATCCATTGATGGACTCACCCCATTTGGCTTTGATATGACGTAAGGATTATAGACTCACCCCGCTCTGATACGACGTAAGGATTATAGCTAGACTCCCCCATTTTTATATGACATAAGGATTATAGACAACCCGTTTTTATACGACGTAAGGATTATAGACTCGCCCATTTTATGTGACGTAAGGATTATAGACAACCTGTTTTTATACGACGTAAGGATTATAGACTCGCCCCGTTTTGATACTATGTAAGGATTATAGACTCACCCCATTTTGATACGACGTAAGGATTATAGACTCACCCGTTTTGATATGAAATAAGGATTATAGACTCACCCCGTTTTGATACGACATAAGGATTCCAAAGACACACATTGATAGACTTACTCTATTTGGTTTTGATACAACGTAAGGATTACAAACTCACCCAGTTTTGATACAATGTAAGGATTATAAACTCACCGCGTTTGATTTTGATATGACATAAGGATTCTAGATGCATACAATGATAGACTCACCCCGTTTGGTTTTGATACAACGTAAGGATTTGGACTCACCCCATTTGGTTTTGATACGACATAAGGATAGACTCACCCCGTTAAGGCTTTGATATGACATAAGGATTCTAGATGCATACAATGATAGACTCACCCCGTTTGGTTTTGATACAACGTAAGGATTATAGACTCACCCCGTTAAGGCTTTGATATGACATAAGGATTCAAGAGACATACAATGATGGACTTACCCCGTTTGGTTTTGATACGACGTAAGGATTCCAGAGACACACATGTTGATTAACACCAGCAGTGGCTGAAATAATGAACAACTCATAAAATATCAATAAAAGTGAAAAAACCTGATAAATGTAAAGTCAACATTATGAGATGAAAGTAGAGCTGCAGTAATTCCCAAAGTAATTGACCACTTAACCACAGCAGAATTATGGGTAACTTTTCAGGATTTAGTCGGAAATATGGCTTGTTGCCATTCATCGGGGAGAGCTTTCCGATGAATGGCAACAAGCCATATTTCCGACTAAATCCTGAAAAGTTACCCAAAATTCTGTAGTGGTTAAGTGGTCAATTACTTTAGGCATTACTGTATAATATATAGAGAATATCTACAATAATTTTTGTGTGAATACTGCAAGCTGAGTGAAATTTCAATATCTATTTCCACACATGAGTGAGATGTTTCAAACAATCAAACAAAAAACTGTAGGTATTCTTTTTATTATACCTGCCTTATTTATGCTCAAAGTTGCTAAATTAACTCTTACTTAATTAAATTATTAACTCTATTTAATTAAAGAGCATAATCATTGTTAGGCCAATGTATTCCCTTGTATATGGGAGGCTCCCCATTATATAAGAGAATGCATTGGCAGAGTTTTTGCGAAATTTCAGGAAGCTGGAAGTGATATTGCTTTAATCCAACAAGTATTTACCATTCCCTGCAGAACACCATACTAATCCAAGCTGTAATTTTGTCAACACATTTGTAGGTATCCAGTTGATGTGTGAGTTCTGTGACACAATTGCGACAAAAATAATTTGTTTGAAGGAGCACCACTCACAATGCAAGATTTAAAATATAAAATTAATGTTGTTTTAACACTTTCTTTACTGAATGGAATCCCCCACACTATTATAAAACTATACATTGGAACAGTATATTAACCATTTGGAGGGATGTCCAGGAAATATAAGCAGACAACAGACACAAAAACATATAATACAAGTGCAGAAGTGTTCATATTCATTGGTTGGAAATGTTCAGATAATAAAAGTTTGACAAGTTCAAAAGAAATACTTGTTAACTGGAACTTCCTGGAAAAAAATTATGAAAACCCTTTGATACAAATTTCATGCATTCTCGCATATATAAGAGACCACATTGGCCAAACAATATTTACCTAAGCCAGTGAATTCTCTTATATATGCGAGGCTCCCTACACAATAGAATGCACTGGCACAGGATCTTTGATGCTGCACCAGCGCAGCGCCCATCATGAAAGTGATAAACCTCTAGGCTGATCTCTGGTAAAATTATATTAACTTACCAGTCAACATAGTTCAGCTTCCGTCATGAAAGGGTTAATGAGTATTTAGTAAAAGATAGGAATAATACAAGTTTTTGTTATCATGTTAGACAGAAAAAAATGTAAAACTTACCAACTAGATTTAAATGCTCGTCATGACAGAATGCATTCACACCTTGTGATATTTGGAAAGTTGACCTGAAATTTAATTTAAAATCAACATTGAAAGTAACTTCAAAGGTAATCAGATAACGTTTATCAGAAAGCTCTCAGTGAGAGCTTTCCGAGGAATGGCAACAAGCCATATTTCCGACTAAATCCTGAAAAATTACCCATAATTCTGCTGTGGTTAAGGAGTCGATTATTTAGGGCATTACTGTATTTGCTTGTCAGTGAAGGTCAGGAATTAAAGAGGGAGATCCCAAGATTTTTCAGAAGTTTTGCGAGAAATAACCAAGAATGGATTTTAGGCGAAAAGTTGTGGGCATGCGCACTCCACGAGTTTTGCAGACGAGTATGTGAAAGCCCAAGTGATAACATTGGCGACCGAAACCATCTGCTAAACAATGCACATAATGAAGCGGACGTATGTGAAAGCAACTTTAGTCACCTCAATTATGCATTTTATCTTCTGTAAATTAGGTGATATAGAAACCAGGGTTGTCAATAGGTACTGGTACCGGTAACGGGACCGGCGGTAATCATGAATTAAATCGGTACCGGTTCTGATGTCGAGTACCGACGGCTCTCGGTACTGATTATTGATTTCTATTAATATACATCTTAACAAATATAAAGGGTTAATTAAGCAGCTCAACATCGCGCCAAACAAAACTGCGATTGGTCATCGTGATATCATTAGCACATTCAAACAACAAAGGCACCGTATGCCGCACTATGATAACTTGTCACTAAATTGACAGAATGCATGCATTGTGTAGGCGCTTGTGATAACTGCATTTCTTGGATGCGGCTGAAATGCCGCCGGATGCAATTATGCACGTGCCGTTTCGCGGTATAAATTTATGACACATGCATCATTTGAGAGGAGTCTGTTGGGCTGCTTGGGCACCGACAAGTTCACAAGGCGCAAAAGTGCCAAACACCCAAATTACCATCAATGGATATATATAATGACATGGATGTTGACACTGTAGAACTCGAATGACGGGATATTTGTGACTTGTGAGTCGTGACATGGAGGCATGGGCAACCAGGGCAGAGTTACCAGAGTATTAAGACGTAATGATGCTTATGATCACATGGGTGACATCTATTGAGTTTTATTTTCCCTTGTTTTGACTTTTATTGTGTAGATACTGCATGAAACCGGTACATTTTTCCTCCACTAGGCATTTTGTAACACCGTTACAAATGTTACAAGTGTTACAAAATGCATATACTGGGCATCTTACTTCATATGATTTATGAGATACCAGAGATAATAAATGTTACAAATGATTTAAAGTCCCAGTAGAAAACCGCAGCCTATTTATTTCTACCGTGTTCAATGTAGCGACATGTTACAATGTGTTACAAGTGTTACATTATTTCTGAGATACCAAAGAGACCGCTCGTAGACGGGTGTTACAAGTGTTACAAATGTTACAAATGATTTAAAGTCCCAGTAGAAAACCGCAGCCTATTTTTTTCTACCGTGTTCAGTGTAGCGACATGTTACAATGTGTTACAAGTGTTACATTATTTCTGAGATACCAGAGAGACCGCTCGTAGACGGGTGTTACAAGTGTTACAAATGTTACAAATGATTTAAAGTCCCAGTAGAAAACCGCAGCCTATTTATTTCTACCGTGTTCAATGTAGCGACATGTTACAATGTGTTACAAGTGTTACATTATTTCTGAGATACCAAAGAGACCGCTCGTAGACGGGTGTGACAAGTGTTACAAATGTTACAAATGATTTAAAGTCCCAGTAGAAAACCGCAGCCTATTTATTTCTACCGTGTTCAATGTAGCGACATGTTACAATGTGTTACAAGTGTTACATTATTTCTGAGATACCAAAGAGACTTTTGTAACATTTGTAACATTTGTAACACCCGTCTACGAGCGGTCTCTCTGGTATCTCAGAAATAATGTAACACTTGTAACACATTGTAACATGTCGCTACACTGAACACGGTAGAAAAAAATAGGCTGCGGTTTTCTACTGGGACATTAAATCATTTGTAACACTTGTAACACTTGTAACACTGTTACAACATGCCTAGTGGAGGAAAAATGTACCGGATTCATGCAATATATGTTATTGTGCTATAAAGTTAATGTCACAGACACAGAGAGTATTTGACTATTTTCTCTCTAAATCTATTTAAAATTTTCGAACTAGCCAACTACAACTATGCTTACTGGAGACGACTTTGGTTTCATTGGGTGACATCATTTATGAAATTACAACATGCGAGTAATATGGCCGTTTAGTGAGTTCTCTAATTAATTACCACACAAATAAAGTGGTGTCCCGTGTATCCAGATAAGTCTACAATGTTAGCCGACCCAGTAGTCAAACATACATGTCTACATTCGTTCCACTCTGTATTCCGTCTTTTAAAATATCCTCCCTTTGCGACTTGCCGAAAAACTTAATCGTAAATGTTGTTGAGATTTTCATTTTCGTTCTTTGACTAAACCTTGAACTTAACGAATAATTGATGATGGAACCCCACGAAACAAAAGTTATTTGCTGTATAAAAGTCCACTCAATGAGTACCGATACCGACCCGGTTTGCGGTACTGAACATCAGTACGGAACCGGTACCGAAAGTTGTGGTACCGTCGGTACTTTGACAACCCTGATAGAAACTGAACAGAAGGAAAAAAGTAACTAAAAACAATGTTAATTTGAGACTATAGATACTTCCCATAAGATGATACCTAAGCAGAATGAGGTCCCCAGATGGTAAATCTGGTGATGCTAGCCTGCTGTGCAGAGTAGCATCACTAAATTTACCCTCTGGGAACCTCATTTTGCAAATGTCAGATGCACTATCGATGTCTCTGAATCACATTAGTATATGTTGACTTTTCTACTGGAACTGCGCCACCGATGTGGTCCCACGATATCTCTCCCTTCCCCGATTACCTCCCCCCAACACCCCTGTGGGGAAGTAAAACTTGGTTATCTCCCTCACCCTTCCCAAAAAATTGTGAGCCCCATTTTATGGGAGCTTCCACTGCCTCTGTCTACACATCACATGAGGTTCCCAAAGGGTGGATTTGGTGATGCGAGCCTGCTGTGCATGATAGCGTCACTAAATTCACCCTTAATTATGGCTTGTTGCCATTCATCGGAAAGCTCTCGGGGAGAGCTTTCCGATGAATGGCAACAAGCCATATTTCCGACTAAATCCTGAAAAGTTACCCATAATTCTGCTGTGGTTAAGAGGTCGATTACTTAGGGCATTACTGTAGATGCCGAGGGGAAACAAAATTTAAAAAAATAGGCAGGTCTTGATATACCGATAGGAAATTATTCCACACAATCCGGGTGTTTTCACGCGCCTAGATTTTAAAAGTAAGGCACCAAAATGTGCGCACCTCGCGATCCTGCTTGAGTTGACAAAGATAACACAGGATAGAATTAGAAGTCTTGACGATGACCCAATGCTCCACCAAAGGCTAAATGCAAGTGTATTTATTTGAACCCGCCAATCAAGGAACTCACACAGTGCACATGCTAAATATATTGCAGGGGTGGCAGCAGGATTTCCTAGACGCAGCGGCTATGATCCCCGAAAGGGAGGGGGGGGGGTAATAGGATCCCAGAAGGTACCATAGGCCCCTGACCCCCCACCTCCAGGTGCCACCCCTGCTATATTGTGCCTCAGACAATTCAGTGCAATCAAAGCAAACAATCAAAGTGAAAGAGGCAACATGGTTGAAACAATCATTGATATTGTGACATCAGCATTACTCATGAGCACATGGGTATGATGTGATGCCAGATGTCGACCGGCATCGTTTGATGTGTTTTTGTGTTCAATGCTGAGTTTGGAATTTTAATAGCTAGCTGGGTCACTGGGTGTGACTGTCGTGTCACTGTATCATCCTATGGGTAAAATCCTTTATTAAAATGTTGAATCATTCACAGAGTGAATACTTATTGTAACAGATTTGGTAAATAATAAAATCTCTGGGTATGTTCCACATGGTCACTGCAAACACCAGAAAAAACTTCTTGCTTACCACATCTACAATAAATACCATTCCGGTTGACTTGATTACAAGACTCCTGGCAGCGACTAATGCTGGTGAAACGAAAACTAAAGTTAGTAGCTCTCAGCCAATCAGAATACAAGCTTCAGCAACAAATATTGAACTTGAATTACAAAAAGCTTTTGGTCATATAAACATGCAAAATGGTTAAGTTTGGTAATAATATGAGCAAAATAACAATAATAAAGCAAGAAGTAAGAGGAGCACTGGCTGATTTAGAAGTGAGAAGAATTCCCAATGGATTGGTGTGATGTCTGAAATGCTGGAATATTTTGTAACGAGCCAGATCAAGCTATATGTTTCAGATGGGCTGGTGCAGTCCGATATGCTGGAGCATATCTGTAAAGAGCCATAGCTATATGTTTTAGATGAGTTGGTGGATTGTCCGATATGATAAGAGCATTTTGGGAAGAGCTGAAGCTATATGTTTTAGATGAGTTGGTGGATTGTCCGATATGATGGAGCATTTTGGAAAGAGCTGAAGCTATATGGTTTAGATGAGTTGGTGGATTGTCCGATATTAGAGCATTTTGGGAAGAGCCGGAGCTATATGTTTTAGATGAGTTGGTGAATTGTCTGATATGATAGAGCATTTTAGGAAGAGCTGGAGCTATATGGTTTAGATGAGTTGGTTGATTGTCCGATATGATAGAGCATTTTGTAAAGAGCCAGAGTTTTTTTGTTTTAGACAAGTACGGTAGTTAGATGAGAAATGTGTGATATATTAAGAGAAGGATATTAGGCAGCTTTAATCCTTTCACGAAGGTATGCCATGCTAGCATAACAAAATTCACCGTCTGGGGACCTCATTCTGCTTAAGCATCAACTGCTATGGTAGACCTAGACCAGATTGAAGTTCCAGTTGAATTTGGTGATATCCACCAATTAGTCACCTGGATTATGCATTTTATCTTCTGCAAATTAGGGGATATAGAAACTGAACAGAAGTAACTAAAAACAATGTTCATTTGAGACTATAGATAATTCCCAGAAGATGAGACCTAAGCAGAATGAGGTCCCCAAAGGGTGAATTTGATGATGCTAGCCCGCTGTGTGTGATAGCATCACCTAATTTGCCCTCTGGGGACCTCATTCTGCAAAAGACAGACACACTTGTTCAAGGCTTGTTAGCTGATAAATAATTTTTCCTTTGTTTATCATTCCCTGTTGGGTTTATTTAGTGATATATAAACAGCATTAACTTGTGGATCGGGTAGAGGAATACGTCGTAGTGGAAATTTGGAATAGGATAAAGTTGGAACCTGCTCCCCCTATAGCAGAAACAGCACATATTAGCCGGTTGAGAGTACTAAGGCTAAATTGGTCATTGCCACATGGTATCAAGCAAAAATACATCCATATTCATTAAATGTGTAAAAAGACACCCTCGATCTCTCAAATGTGCAAAAATACACCCAGAATCTCTCAAACGTGCAAAAAGACAACCAGTATGAGTATTTAGTGTAGAAAGGGTTATAGTTGTATTTTAAGATGTATATATAACGAGCGTCGCACAGCGACCGCATTTATCCCGTCGGGTCGCTAAAACATGACGGCTAGAGAGACACGTTTTCAGTTGTTTACCAAAACTAAGAATAGAACCAAAACAAGATCACGTGCCCGATTGGGTCAGTTGCTAAATAAAGATTTGATGGATCATGCGGATCGATACACAAATTCCATTGGTGGTATTAACATGCAGTATTATATGATCATTAATAAGATTTAATAAGTCAACATATGCCTGGTAATTTATTCGCAATGTTACCAAAAACTCTCAGCAGCATCAGGGTAATATATAACCAGGGTGCTGATCGTTCTCAGTAAATCGGGAGAGCGGAACTATATCGCCTGAGGCACGTGATCAAGTCGTGAGAGGGCCAAGGTCTTTTCGCAAGATTCGAAAATTGGGGAAAGTATGTATTTGTTTGAAATTACCTCCCCCACCCTCCCCTTTTTTGTTTGATTGGTTGTTTTGTGATCCTGCGGCATTCGCTTGGCACTGACCAGCAGACATCACTAACCAGGGGGTCTAGTGTCTCGTTTCAGGTCCGGGTTCCCACGGACTCCGCTTGTTTGCTTGTGGCCATGGCGCATTGGGGGCCAAAAAAGGAAGACGCGAAGCAAGAAATGGATAACTGGACAGTGAACATCCTACCAATAATTTTACGACTACCTTTTTGATTAATAATTCATTAAATAAAGGTAGTCAATCAGGCAGACCTGTCTTTGTTGTGTTACGACCCTGCGGGATAAATATATTTATATGAAGCATATATTATAGTGTTAATATTAGAATATGAAGATAGTATGAAGACTTCGGTTAATAAATTAAATATTAACTGCGAACAAGTGGTTACCACCTCTGGTAAAGAGGTCCTGCTAATTTTCTATGATGTTGGTGGGTCCTGATGAATTGCCATGATACTGGTAGGGCAAACTGGTGGTGTTACGAAAAAATACCGTTATTATATTTTCTACATTTGTAATTTTCGCTGCATTTGGCTAATCCGAGCGATATGAAAAAAGGCGGTTGTCTGTATGAAACATTCATAAACATATCTAATTTTTTTTAATCTAATATTGGCTGCGCTGGTGTTTGCAAAATGATGTGAATAGCCATCTTGATTAAGGCTGGTTCGTATCAAACAATACAGTCATTATTATGGCATTTCCTCAATATGTTCAGCTTTTTATCCAAACACCACAAAAATGACAACTTTAGAAAAAATAATGGCACTTTTTCTTAACAAAATCAGTTAGCCCCATGGCCACTAGCTTCATATCAATTCAGCAGGACCCACCAACATCACAGCAAATTAGCAGGACTACTTAACCAGGGGTTAGGTGATTAGTGTGGTAATTAGTGTATATGATAGCTTGTGGTTAGTCAATTAGCATCAAATATAAAGTGCTCATTAACTCACATCCTCTGTATGTCTTTGCTGACTTCTTTACCCCTAAAAGAGTGACTCAAGTGGATAAAATAAATAGAAACAAAATATGCTTGGTCCAATTGTAATTCATCCCATCAAATATTACTCACAAAATCCCAGAATTCAATGTAGTTTACAGAAGTACAAAACTGCAAAGTGCAACCAAGTTCAGGCCAAGCCTTGAATAGTGTGTCTGTCATTTGCAGAATGAGGTCCCCAGAGGGTGAATTTAGTGATGCTACCCTGCATAGTGGGCTAGCATCACCAAATTCACCCTCTGGGGACCTCATTCTCCTTACACCTCAGCAGAATGAGGTTCCCAGAGGGTGAATTTGGTGATGCTAGCCCACTATGCAGGGTAGCATCACTAAATTCACCCTCTGGGGACCTCATTCTGCAAATGACAGACACCCTATTTCAAGGCTTGGTTCAGGCCATGTTCCATACATTGAATCTGGGAAACCTTCTAGGGTTACTTTGCTGTTTAATTTTATTGTGGGTCTCCAACATCCAGATATGTGTTTTTATCTTACAATATAGCTATATTTCATCAAATACACGCGAAAACGCCTAGGCGGTTTCCGATCTTGTATCCTGGATGGCAACAAGGATATCTTCGATGGCAACAGCTGGTGCACGTGCGTTTCGACAACTGGCTTGTTTTCAAAACAAAACGTCTAAATAACCAACTAAAAGTCGTAAAATAATATACTCGTGTGCTACGAATGTAAAATAATCAATAATTAGTTCAATAAAGTTGACAAAATGTGGAGACAGGGCCCAAAAAGATCAAAATAACCACCCAAAAATGTAAAGTAAAAAAAAAGTAACGAAGTTTACACATTGTTAACAGCGCGCACGAATACGGACTATTTTGACAATTTATATTTTAGCGAAGTAGGGAATTCCCCGTAATTCAGTACGGTCTTGATCAAAAGCTACTGAACGCATTTTTTATTCGATAAAATACAGAATGGAAAATCAAATTAATTTTATCTTATGTTAAGGATATGAAACACAATACTTACGAAAAGTCCGTGATTTAGTGCATTTCCTCTAAATGAAGTTTAATGGGTTATTTTAGTGCGAGTCAGAAATCGATTGTCGAAGTGTCGGAAAGTTCAAAATTCACCAAAACTCTGAATGGACAGTCATCTCCGGCAATGCCTCGCGCCAACACTATCACTATCCAAGGAGATTGCACCATAAAATAATACAATTATCCTGTTAAAAGTGACAATTATGTCGAACATATGAAACGAAAATATCGTCGCCTCTTCATTGAATCGGATTCCAGCCAAAGTTAATTTGAATAGTGACGTGAATTTCTCAGAATTTGACTTATCACAACGTCGCGTGCTGAGAATATTGTGTACGTTGTGTGTTGCACGTAATAAAATAGTTCCTGTTTTAAATTGAGTTTTATTGCATTTTTATGGGACGAATTGTAAGATAAATTGGTTATCACCACCCTGTGTGTTTCCGAGATCCGTATTCAAGTCTCGCTGCCTTCTCTGGGCTGTCTATCGACTCGTCCTACGGACTCGTCGATAGACTGCCCAGAGAAGGCAGCTCGACTTGAATACGGATCTCGAAACACACATGGTGGTGATAACCTATATTTATTAATTAGATATGAATTTTTTTTTCAGAATGGCCTGTTATCGAACTATGTGAATATCGTTTCAATTTGCCCTTAAACCGAGTAAAATCATTTTACGACATCACTAATTTGAGTAATATCATTTTACGACACCACAAATCCAACTAATATGGTTTTACGACATGCAGTAAATCTACTTTACTGTTAAATAATGTGTAGACATTGATTTGTGTGACTCACTCATATGAAAGAGTTGTCAGTTACTAAAAGGCGATCTAATTTATAAATAGGATATTACTTGGTTGGTATGATATCAGCCTTCTTCTTTCGGTCTCAACCTGATATGAATTTACCTCGGGCTGATAGTGGCCTAATATCAAAGCAACCAAGTAATATCCTCTAAATATTCATTGAAAACCGAGACTTTTCATAAGGATAACAGTTTGGCAAATGAGGTAATACTTTATCAAAGTTACTATTTCCAATCGAATTATGCATTTCAATTCCACTCTTGCCTGTGATAAAGACAAACCTTACCCACATGAAATTTACCTTTAGTTATGGACTTTCTTAAACCTTGTCCGATCTTTGACAAATGTTCGATACAATGTTTGATTTGATTCGCGATTACTGGTGTGTATTCAGTTCGATAATCGGTTCAATTGGAAACTAAATATTTGCAGGAGAGTCAAATAATAAAGATATAGAAACTCACAGATTTTGATTTACTATCATGTGTTTCTCCATCCAGCCAATCACAAGGGAGTTCTCACTGGTCGTCGCGCAGCTGATAAAACACTCCAAATACTGCGAAAATCTCACTGAAATAGAAGGATTTATCAGCGGCATTAGTTGACACAGTACTGTAAGACAACCATCTCAAACTTCACTGATAAAGTTCAATGTTTAATCCTTTCAGTGCCAGGTCCGATTTTTATATCAACCCATATACCCTGTGCCAATGCATTCTCTTATATATGCGAGTCGACCATAGGTCGCCTCGCATATATAAGAGAATGCATTGGCCTAACAATTTTTCATCATTTGTTATTATTTTTTACAATTTTTTACAATATTAATAATTTTTTCTTATATTCATTAACAGACTTATTTTGTAGGTTTAGTGCCAGGGAATCTCATGTTTTTCATGGGCATCAAAATTATTACTATGAATACATAGTGATAGTTTTGAGTTATAACATGCCCCTAAGGTTTTATCCAGTTTGTTTTTAAATTCGCTATAGCATGCTTAAGCATACCCCAAAAAAATTCTAAAAAAATAAATATATATATATATAATTTTTTTTTTACAAATTTAAAAAAAAATATTTTAGGGCCGATTTTACAGACCGTAAATTAGGGCCGATGAGATCGGCCCCTGGCACTGAAAGGGTTAATCCATAAGGAGCCTCACGCAAATGGAAGCATGAACTATTTGGAGTGTCGTCTGCTCCTCTCTATGTGGGGCTCTCAAAGGGTTCAGACACACTATTTCAAGGCTTGATAGTTGTACTGAATTGGTCACTCTCAACGACAACCCAGCTTCCCAAAATTGTGATAAAGTTACCCAGGTTGGTAGGAAATGTGATAAAGTTACCAAGGTTGGTGGGAATTGTGATAAAGTTACCCAGGTTGGTGGGAATTGTGATAAAGTTACCCAGGTTAATAAAATTTCATGTATAGCATCCAAATATTCATCAAAATGACAATCTCCAGAAGTAAGTTGATATATATTTTCATTAACCCTTTCACGATGGGAGCTGCGCTGATGCAACATTAAAGATCCTGTGTCAGTGCATTCTCTTATATGTGCAAGTCACTCACAGGTAGCCTTGCATATATAAGAGAATGCACTGGCTTACAAAGTCAAGGTAAATATTGTTAGACCAATATATTCTCTTATATGGGAGACTCACAAATACAAGAGAATGCATTGGCACAGGATTTTCGCAAAATTTCAGGACGCTCCAGTCATGGAAGGGTTAAAAATCCAAATTGCAGTTCTGCTTATGTAATACACTGAAACGTCTCCATTTGCATGAAAACCTGTGATTTTCCACGTAGGTGTGACAGCAGATTTGATAAAAAAAAAGGATCAATGAAACATGTTTAACCAATCAGAGATTCAATTTAATGCGCGACATGAGCTTGCGAACTCAACAAATAAACAACCATTCCATGCACATCTTATTGATTCCATCACAAAGACCTACGTGCAAGCCTTGAAATAGTGTGTCTGTCATTTGCAGAATGAGGTCCCCAGAGGGTGAATTTGGTGATGCTATCCCGCTATGCGGGGTAGCATCACCAAATTCACCCTCTGGGGACCTCATTCTGCTTACACCTCAGCAGAATGAGGTTCCCAGAGGGTGAATTTGGTGATGCTAGCCCGCTATGCGGGGTAGCATCACTAAATTCACCCTCTGGGGACCTCATTCTGCAAATGACAGACACACTATTTCAAGGCTTGCCCACGTGTTTGTATTGTTATCTATCAAACATGCTGTAATTAATATACTAAACACTGATTGCAGAATATCTTATGATATGCAAGGCTCAAAATAATTTTTTTTTTACTGACTGTCAAAATGACAGGCACCAAATGGATGGTGTTGGTCATTTCAAAATGGTGCCTGTCAAATTTTCAGATGTACTGTATGAGACAGTATTTAAATTTAAAATCGACTCATTATTCGTTAATGATGTGCATATTTTAGTGTGCGTCCAATTGCCACCCAGGAAAAAACTTTATGTTGATTAATAAATACTCATGCAATTCTCAAACGACATAATTATATTAACTCTGAATTGATCTGAAATTAAAAAAGAACTATTTTTTACTTTCAATGTCCGATTAGGCCAGTAATGGCTCCTTGGACGTACCCAAACAGATACAGATTATTTAAAAATTTGCATTGGAAAAAATGTCCGACAGATACAGAAGATCACTGGACATAAACTATTTTTCGTCAGACGATGACCATGACCGGCCACTTATTTTGAGCCTTGATGATATGGATGTATATTTGGCAAAATTTAAATAGATTGTGTTGCTGTCAACTGAGGGTTCGGAAAGATGTTTGTGTAATTGAGTAAAATGTTAATTTTAACGCATTACCCAACAGAAGGGCCCTGTGCCAATGCATTCTCTTATATATGTGAGTCGACCATAGGTCGCCTCGCATATATAAGAGAATGCAATGGCTTAACACATTAAAAATTATAAAATTGTTAAAGAATGTAAGAAAAAATGGTAAAAAGTGTTAAAAAAGATTTTTTTTAGGCCAATGCATTCTCTTATATATGCGAGGCGACCTATGGTCGACTCGCATATATAAGAGAATGCATTGGCACAGGGCATAACTGTAACTATCACAATGTGGTCAAGGAGCCGGTTCCAATGATATCCATATTTGTATGGTTTTATTGAGACAGACCGAAGATATTTTAGGCTGTTGAAGCTTTATTTGGCCGGTTTGTTGGGTAAAGTGTTAAACGATTATTACAGGGGGAGCAATTCAACCTCATTCAACGTAAGTGAGAGTATACTGGGTTGAAACTTAACATACAAACCTTGTCGAACCCAGTCACTGTGCGCTGCATACTTTGTAAAGTGAGCATTCTTGTAACGTCCGTTCATAATTTCGGTCAATGGCACATTTAGGCATGGCTCTGCAAAATTCAAAGAATGAATGAATGGATGAATCAACAGCCAGCCGTAGTGGGAAGAGGATACCTGTTGCTAGGAGACGCAATTGCCTGCTCAAATATACATTAACCCTTTACCCAACAGAACGGCCCTGTGTCAATGCATTCTCTTATATATGCGAGTCGACCATAGGTCGCCTCGCATATATAAGAGAATGCATTGGTTTAACATATTTAAAATGATAAAATTGTCAAAGAATGTAGAAAAATATTATAAAAATTGTTAAAAAATGTAAGAACAAATTATAAAATTGTTATAGAATGTAAGAAAAAATGGTAAAAAGTGTTTAAAAAAGAATATTTTTAGGCCAATGCATTCTCTTATATATGCGAGGCGACCTATGGTCGACTCGCATATATAAGAGAATGCATTGGCACAGGGCATAACTGTAACCACCACAGTGTGGTCAATGAACCGGTTCCAATGATATCCATATTTGTATGGTGTTATTGAGACAGACCGAAGATATTTTAGGCTGTTGAAGCTTTATTTGGGCATTTCTGGTCGCTTTGTTGGGTAAAGGGTTAATAATTATTTCACAGCAGGGTTCACGCTTCCATAGGCGAAACTGTGGTATTTGAAGGTATGGACATAACAATACAGAATGTTAGATGTTAAATAAAATTAAAATATTTATTAATTGTGAGACCAGAAATTGAGGATTTAATTTGGCCAAAGTTTTTTTTAGCTTGACCAAAAAAAAAATCAGAATTGGCCAAATGATTTTTCGGCCCAGGGTGAACAGTTTCACAACAAGTACCTGTACTGGAACACACACAAGAATATACCTTGTTCTCATGATTAAATGTATAATGAGTGTCATGCAAAATGAAATTGACATTGTTTTAACCATGGATAAATAACCAATAGAAGCGCACACATCGCAAGGGGATGTAATGATAATCTAGGTTTTTATTTTTTACGGTCTTATATTGCATTTATCAATTTCTGTACATCATTGGAAAGACAAAACTCCAAAACAGAAATAACTAGTAATTCAATAAAAATTTTATACGAAACAAAATCAATTTTTCATTGTCAAAGTACCTACTTAAAGGACCATTTAATTTTTCGAGTGACAGATTATATAGAGAGTAATCAATTGGTTCCGAGAATTACGTTAAATAATTCACGAGAGGCGAGACGTCGGTAAGAAACGAGTGCGCGTTAGCGCACGAGTTTCTTACCTAAACGTCTCTCACCTCGAGTGAATTATTTAACGCAATTCTCGGAACTAATTGATTACTCTATTTATTACACTTCTGCATCAATTTGGTTCGCCAAATATGATTAAAAGACACAGAATTAATGGATGAAAGTACCGATGTGGAGAAAGATTAACAACCGACATTTTAGCCATGATCAGTAAGCGACGTAACGTCAATGACGTAACGAGAAATGATATAATTCACTAGTGACATTACCATTTTTAATTAACGGCATTTTCAATGGAAATCGCGCATAGGAGTGTAATAAATTTTTATAGTGCCTTGAAATACGGTTTTAATAAAATCTATGACATAAAATATGATTAAAATACTTTGGTCATCATTTGGAATGTCTGTGCCTCAGAAGGTGCCCATAGAGTAATAGAAAATAGCTGAAATCATAGAAACATTTCCCTGTTTCGATCCCATAATGCAACAGAATTCAAACTAAGATATAGAGTTATATTAAATTTCGAACCCCCAGATCACATTATATAAACTGTATGCCATATTATATACCATTTGAAAGAGGAAGCTCCCAAACATTGTATTATCAACTTATCCAGTATAATATACTGTGAACATGTTTTTTTTTTTTAGGTACCGATGTGTTTTCTGTGCTTAAGTTTCATATCGACTGCACTGCAAAGTGAAATATTATCAATGGAAAGGGAATAACTCCATATCTTGGTTTGAATTCTGTGGCATTCTGGGAGCGAAACAGGGGAATTGTTTCTATTATTTCAGCTATACGTTCCAAATGGTGATGAATTATTGGATTTTAATCATATTTTACATCATAGATTGTTATTAAAAATTTATATCAAGGAACTATAAAAAAATAATTGGTGATTTGAAAATAAAAAAGTCCTTTAATAATGTGTCTTGCAGCAACAAAGGTCCCAACTTGAGATTACATGATATAGATGACTTCTGTGAGCCAATTAGAATTTATTACCCGGGGGAAAATGTCATGATTTCATGAAGCGAGGCAGAGTTAAATCAGCTCACATAAAAATCATGCAGCTGGGACCTTCACATACTGAGAAATACATTATTAGAAACAGTTACTAACTCAGAAATATACTAGCTGTTTTATTTTTTTAAATTTATAAAGTTCAAAACATCAAAAAGTTCCCAGGTTTTGAACTGGTTGAATATGATCATATTTTTCCCTCGTTCACCTGCCATGTATAAGTTATTTGAAATACTCTATCCCAACTCAGAATACACTTACTAAAGGGGGCTGTACGCTATATCTGACCATTTGTGGGACCGTCACCTTTTGTACTGGACAGAATTCGTGCAGTGGGTGAATGGGTTTGGGTCGTGGATTGGTGTGGTGTGCGCTCGTGTGGTGGGGGCGGCATGGTGATTTTTGTGAGAATGGGTTTATGACACGAATCATAAACTCATTTTCTGTGTAGTTGGAATGTTGTTTGCATCGTTCAAGGAGCGCATGAGTGTGTCTTGCACTGGTTCCGTGGCTCGGGCTCGTTCGTTTGTTGCATGTATTGTGTTGGGTGTGATTGAGGATGGTCCCATGGGTGGCCGGATTTGACGTACAGTACCCCTTTAATGCAGTTAAAAGCCGGTATATCCGGATGATCATTCTGTAAGGCGACATAGTACGGCGTAATTCATAACCCATTTCGTAAATGCATGATATCTTAATTTCTTAAACCATATATATATAGGATCTACAACGAGTCCCCAGTTTATATAGCGGAGTTTACAAAACGAGTCCAGTAAATTAAGTCTGGACCCAGCCTTTGGCGAGGTCCAGGCCTAATTTTCTGGACGAGTTTTGTAAATTCTACTGTAACCTGGGGACGAGATGTAGATTATATTTATTACATGATCCAAAACCTCGACAAAACATACTTAAATCAACGAATGCGACGCGAAAATAACATCGACTTCTATAAGGCATGCGATGACCTTGTACGTAACTATGTGTTGTTTGTCCGCGTAAAGACATAGTCCCAGATAAATAAAGACTCTTTGGCGTATTTAATGGCGTATATTTAATGACACAACTCTTCATTCGTTATAGTTTGTTGGCAAAATATTGGAAGTCATAGTATTTTGAGACGTAGCGTACGGAATGTAAACAGACGACAAACTGGTATGATGTCACCTGGCACTATTTCCTGTTATGAAACGAACGTTTAGTACATATATCACAATTTACAGAATTGGGTTATTGAATGGAATAAGGGTATAGGATCGTAATAAAATGTGTGTTTATAAATACATGCATGCACGATATTTGTAGGATTTGTAAGTACGTGTATATAGAATATTGTTATGTGCGTATCTACACCCAAAGCCTTTGTAAATACGTTTAGCCTGTACATATGTTTGTAACTCTTCATGATATTAAAGTATAATATAATAATAATTTGCCGCGAGCTGTGTGACATAACTCCATATACAATTGCTCATACCCCATTATATTCCCACAACTTGATTCAAGGACATATAACACTCCGTGTATTATTATATGACTGTCCCAATAGGTAGAACCCCAAACTCAAATGTCCGTGTTCGGTTCCTTAAGGAAACCTCACACATCTTACTCCCAGCGAAAGACATACACACAATGAAGATGGCTACCAAATATGGTCATGTGAAATGACCATAACGGCAGAACCAATCCCAATGTGTATTGCCAAATACCTCATTTAATATTCACCCCAAAGAGTATATAAGACGCAGCTACATCACATCACATCATGTTTTCACTAGACTCATTTCATCTTGAGGTTCGTATACCTCTACAGGTATCACCCATTCATTCAGGGGCTTCACTTCGCGACTTGATTGCCACATTTCTATACACTGCTTGTATATCATTCATGGCATGACCTATCCTACAGAGTAATGGTGCGTGCGTGCTATAGTACAGTAATGCTCTAAGTAAGCGACTTCTTAACCACAGCAGAATTATGGGTAACTTTTCAGGATTTAGTCGGAAATATGGCTTGTTGCCATTCATCGGAAAGCTCTCGGGGAGAGCTTTCCGATGAATGGCAACAAGCCATATTTCCGACTAAATCCTGAAAAGTTAACCATAATTCTGCTGTGGTTAAGAAGTCGCTTACTTAGAGCATTACTGTACCTTTCTTCATGTTTATATGTTTTATCCCCAAAGAAGACATTCTGGCTACGTCCCTGTGTTTGAGGGCAGTCTTTTCTGAATTCTCTCCAATATTGGTATGAGTTCTCTCTTTATTAACTTTTAATTTTGTGAATAAAAAATACAACCTCTGTTGTTAAAAGTAGTACTTGCAACTTTCAATCTTCTTTCAAACAAGGCAGAGGAAATTGTAAACATTTATAAAACATTGGATACAACAAGAAAAGATTTTTTTTAATTGATGTATGGGAAACAAAATGCAAGCAACTTAAGGCCACTGCAGTCTTGTGCAATCAAGTATAGCAATCGGTCTCACGAGGTTTGTCGCACCACACACTTGAGCAATCCGGCTTAGCAATCTGCGACTTTAATTATTTCAAGAACGCTATCAGATGATGGCCTATCTCCAGCTGATTGCCAACATGACACAGCAGGTATATTTTACACATTGAGGTTATAAATCTGGCTCACGTGCCTCGCAGACTTGAGCAATTGAGCTCGTGAGTCGGCAAAATATCAAACATGTTTGATGTGCGAGTCCGATTGCTCTGAGAAAACACCCCGTAGACTATGAGCAATATTGCTCAGAGCACGATTGCTCAAATCGATTAAGTCTGAGTTTAGTGTACCTGTCACTTGCAGAATGAGGTCCCCAGAGGGGGAATTTAGTGACGATATCCCGCATAGTGGGCTAGAATCACTAAATTCACCCTCTGGTGACCTCATTCTGCTTAGGCCTCATCTTCAAGTTTCTTTATTATCAAATTTCTATAGAAACCTCTTCACATAGATCACACAGACAGGCACACTAAACTCAGTCTTGAGCTTGATTGGTCATGTGTGGTGGCCTTTATCGTTTGCAGTATAGGTTCTGATATTTATGTATGTTGCCTGGAACATTTCACATTTTTTCAGAATCTACTAAAATTAAGCAAAAAATTTCTCTTTCTGTCTTTGTCAAGAAAGTATTTATGGATCTCTGAAAATTACTTCTACATTGTACATGTATTTCATACAATAAGCAGCTGGGTTGTCCACAGATATCACAATACAAGAAAAGCATTTGTACACATATCATAATATACAACACTCGAATATCTGTTACAGGAAATTAGTAAAATTATAGATTTTATAAAATACTTGATGAATTAGTGAAATGACGATAAAGGATGATAAATTGTGACCAATACACAATATAAGGGATTTACAATTATTTTTGTTAGAACTATAAGTTATTATGTAATATTCTATTTCTATACTAAATACTCATTAAGGAGTAGTTACTTTATATCTTTGGTGGGAAATTTACAGATAATAAGTTCTGCACTTATATTATCCGTCAGTGTTGCCCAGCTGTGTCGTCTGTGTCCAATGTACATGGAGTATACATTTATAACTGGGTGGGAGAATCCATTTAATAAAGAAAGAGCTATATATATATTCTTGTGCCCTCCATAAGCTTTGTTTGTTCCTTCTGTTGTGTTCTGACTATTTACATGTATTATTGACAATCTTTGATTTTACTAATTCACTGTGGATAACATAAAATCCTTCATTTAACTAATTTCTTGTAACATTTAGGAGATAAACGTTCTCTGTTCAGTTGGATATTCTGGGATTTGATCATGAAAACATTTTGTGAATGAGCTGGCTCACGAAACATACTGTTTTCATGCTCAAATCCCTGAATATCCAATGAAACATTACCTTATTTGCAATTCAATCCACCAAAAAAAGTTTTAAAAAACAGCACAAAAAGCATTTTTTTATCAGCACTATATGTCATGAAGTGAGATATTCTTTTCATACTGATCAAATATTTGGGTACATTCCGTGGGGTTACTCTGAACATGGTCCGACCAACTTCCTTTTAATCATATCAAAAGTAAACAACTTTGCCATTGAACTTGATTGTGCGACTCCCAGCTGCACGGTGACCTATTTCACATGCATTGTCAATCGCAACAGACAAATTTTTTCACACTTCTGCAGATGAATCGAAAATTAAATTTAGCAACTCTCGACCAATCAGAATGCATGTTTTAGCGACAAATATTTGACTTGAATGACAAATAGGAGATAATCGTACTCTGTTGAGTGAGATATTAGGGCATTCGAGTTGGCTTGCATGCGAGTTCACAAACTGTTTTCATGTCAGAATTCCAGATTATCCAACAAAACAGGGTATGTTTATCTCCATTGTAATTCAATCCACCAAAAAATTAAAAGAAATGCACGAAATGTTCTTTTTATCGGCATTACATGCCATGATGTGAGATATATTTTACGGTGATCAAATCTCCGGGTGGTTCCATGGGTTTACGCAAAACAGCACCCGAACAACTTCCTGTCAATGAAATCTATAGTAAACATATATGAGTGGTTGACTCAATTATGCGACTCCTATAATAAAATCAATATTATTTGATACAAGCATATCCATACATGTGTTTTCAAGATTTACAAGTAAACAAAGCCTTGTTTTCCAGAGAATTTTGTCACGCTATCAGAAAATATATGTAAACAACATATTAAATGATCGTATTATCGATCATTTAACTTTTTATGTCATGGTAAATGATGATTAATCACATTGAGGGTTCACGTGAATGCCCGGGCTCCATGTGTACATGCAGTACGTCTTTTCAATGAAAGTCTTTTATAGAAGAATGACGGGACAGGACCCGGTCCAAAACAGCAGCAACACATCCGATATCCCAAGCTGTTCACAGAGTAGATTGTCATATTTTTTCACACACCCCTGACTCAAATTCATTCATTTGTTGGATATTTGTAGGACATTTAATTAATTGCTGTTGAATAAAGTAAAAGATGGCCCCATAAATAGCTGGATTTAGCTACAGTCTCACTTTAAATCAGTTAGAAATACAGTTTAATATCTATCTGATATGGAATTATTAAGTTTTATATCAATTAATATATGTAAATATATTTATCTTGTTTCATTATTTCCCTAAAATAATTCTTGAAAGTTATAAATATGAAATTGCTCAATAAATTGCCTTTGGACAATGGGGCAGGTTATAATGGAGCCATCTGTTATAGTCAGTGCATTCTACATAACAAGTGTCCTTATGTTTATTCTGTTAAAGTACTAGTATATGAAATAACTCTTGTTTCAATTTAAGAAGTTTATGAAGCTCGGATATAAATCTGAAGACAAATTTACAAATATTCTGCAAGCACCATGCCATTTGTCTGCAGATTTAACAGTTCCAATTCATAAACTTAATCAAAACATTGGGTTGTTTCTCAATTGTTGGAATTTATTCTAATGATGTGTGTATTAACATAGTAGCTACACTCATTGTGACTGTCTATACTAGCCAAGTGGTAGGCCCTGCGAATGCCCTATAATAGTTTTAATATTTTATTAGACCGTGGGATTCAAGAAGATATCTCAAATATGTGGGCAGAAAATCCTGTATCTAAAAATATAGTACCTTTCAGGTGGCACTTTTCAAGTAAAACAAGTTAACACTTTCATGACAGGACCTGTGCTGGTGCAGAAATAAAGATCCTGTGCCAGTGCATTCTCTTATATATGCGAGTCTCCCATAGGGAGCCTCGTATATATAAGAAAATGCATTAGCTTACAAGGTCAAGGTAAATACTGTTAGGCCAAGTATTTTCTCGTATATATAAGAGAACGCATTGTCACAGGGTTTTCGCAAAATTTCAGGAAGCTCCAATCATCGAAGGGTTAATTTATATACTAAACTCTGCTTGATACAAATTCATGGAAAAAATTAGCCTAAAACCCTGACAATATCTTCAAATGACAAAGCAAATATTATTATATTATTAATAATGAAAATAAGAAACATTTGCTTTGTCATTTGAAGATATTGTCAGGGTTTCAATCTAATTTTTTTTTTAAATTATTAATAATATAATATTATTATTAATAATATTTTACAGACTATATATGTTTTTGCACAATTACCCACTGCGACTGCCTTGGGTCCCTTTTATAAGGCATTCGCAGGGCACTATTATGTTCAGTGTGCCTAACCCTGAATACTACATGTAGATGTGAACAATGCATAGATCAACCCACGTACGCAGCACATATAAAATACAGTAACAGCTACATTTATCACTACATATATCTGACTACAAACTCACCCTGCCATGCTGTGGGTATATACATCATAATTGTTAAAGACATGCAGACATTACTAAAAATAAGGAAGGGTTTCTGCTACAAGGGCAGCAGGTCCTTTTCCACCAAGCGCATATTTCACCCTCAGATACATTCAACAGATTAATATCTACATTACCTGCATACATGTACATGTCTCTCCCACTAAATAAAATGAATAGGGAATGATAATCAAAGCCAAAGTTATTTGCCAGTTAATGCTAACCACTAGTGAACCATTTAAAGACATATTATGGACTTGTTCGGGTGCGAGAAACTGACAAGTTAGTCCTCAGGCATTTAAATGTCAACTGTGGGAATGTAGCATTCAACTAACATCACCGAAAATCTCAAAAAAAATTACCATACCACTCCATGGATATCATCATCTGAACTATGCTTAATTGCAAATATTTACATTTCGATTCAGGATGTGACAAACGGCGATAAACTTACTCAAATTATTTTGCCATCGCGAGTCATTGCATTTAATAAATATAACGGTATAATAATGACGGTGTGTGTGCTGTAAATTTGGATAAATATTCCTAAAAATAACTACTTTGAGCAAGTTTATTCTCCATTTCTATTTGATCACCCAACCGGAGTGTTTCATATCACTTTAACCCTTTACCCAACAAACCGGCCAAAACCGGCCAAATAAAGCTTCAACAGCCTAAAATATCTTCGGTCTGTCTCAATATAACCATACACATATGGATATCATTGGAACCGGCTCCTTGACCACATTGTGATAGTTACAGTTATGCCCTGTGCCAATGCATTCTCTTATATATGCGAGTCGACCATAGGTCGCCTCGCATATATAAGAGAATGCATTGGCCTAAAAAAATGTTTTTTTAACACTTTTTACCATTTTTTCTTACATTCTTTAACAATTTTATAATTTTTAATGTGTTAAGCCAATGCATTCTCTTATATATGCGAGGCGACCTATGGTCGACTCGCATATATAAGAGAATGCATTGGCACAGGGCCCTTCTGTTGGGTAAAGGGTTAATTGGAAAGATAATTCTCTTCCAAGATACACACAATATTTATTGCTTTATAGTGGTTGAAAGTATTTATCGACCTTTTTCAATACCTGTAAAAATTCATATACAAATATTATTAAGTGTATTTTGGAGCACAAATCGCCATGTGACTTTACATTGAGAAATTTCGGACGGACGGAAGGATAGACAGACAGAACTCATTTCTATATATCCCGCCAAAGTTTGACTGGGGGGATAAAATAGATATTTCTCTCAGAGGTCTTGGGGTTTTTGTTGGTCGTTATAATCAGGAAAAACAAAGTATATTTTTATTACAGTCTTGTCCAAGTATTCACTTTCAGTCGTATTTAATTCTATGGACCATAACAGAAATAGTTTTGAGGCAAAAAATTGCAGCGAGATGTATGAAGCTTGTGTATTATACACCTGTGACACGCAAAACTAGTTTGTTCTTTTGTAATCACAAGATATTGCTGTGTAGCTTCATGTCTCGTTTTTGGGCGATCGGTCATCCACATGAGTTGATAACACAATCATTGTCTTATAAGCCTGCATGACCGCGTGATTTAGAAAGCCATGCCATTTTCATTTACTGTATATAGAGTCTATGTAACTATATCAGAAAATGCCGAAAGTGATGTGCAATATCCAATGAAAAGGGCATCTTTTTACGCAATTGACCAATTTTAATGAAATGTGATCCAATAACTACATCGACTTGGCAATACAACTGTTAATCTCAATGCCAATCTAACACCCGAGGTGAGAAAATGATGATCCAATCAAATAATCACGATATAGCTAGACAATAATAATGATGGTCAACCGTGTCTTGATGCACAATGGCACAATAAACACGCAATACTAAATATGGCTGAAGGGGTCACTCTCACCACAAAAAGTGCTGAAGGGTACACAGGATTTTCAAAATGTGCTGAAGGGTACACAGGGTTTGAAATGTCATTATAAAGGACATTCAGTCTTCGTATCTGCCATGATTTCTGTCAGAGAATAATTGTTTACGTTCCAATGAATATTAAAATGTACTGAAAACAAACTGCTAATGGGCGCCAGACTTTCATAAACACAATTTATGTAATGGTGTTCGTGCTGATCACAAACCCTGTGTACCCTTCAGCACATTTTCAAACCCTGTGTACCCTTCAGCACTTTTTTTGGTGAGAGTGACCCCTTCAGCCTAAATATGTGCATTGCTTGAGTATGTGCTGAGGATACACGCGTGAGTATAATGCACCAGCTTCGTACGTCTCACCACTAGTATACTAAAGGATCAAAGCTTATATGTGGCTTTAATGGAATATAGGAAAATTAACACCCTCCTTAATATAATTTTAGGAGGACAGAAGAGGGCGAGGGAAACATGCTTGTCTAAAGGACGGACCAGCAAACATTAAATTAAAAGCCTAGTATCACAAAACTAAAACTCAAAAAGATATGATGCAAATTTAACACTGTAGTACAACCTTAATGATGGGAATTTTCGTAATAAACAATCGGTCAATAGGAAATTACTCAAACATTTCTGATATTTACTCTGGGGTAAAATAAAGTTTGTTTGGATCCAAGGCTCAAAATAAGTGGCCGGTCAAGGTCATTGTCTGACGAAAAATAGCTTATGTCCAGTGCACTTCTGTATTTGTCAGACATTTTGTCCAATGCAAATTTTTGAACAATCTGTATCTGTTTGGGTACGTCCAAGGAGCCATTACTGGCCAAATCGGACATTGAAAGTAAATAATAGTTCTTTTTTAATTTCAGATCAATTCAGAGTGAATATAATTATGTCGTTTGAGAATTGTATGAGTATTTATTAATCGACATAAAGTTTTTTAACTTTTGGAAATAAAAATAACATGGGTTTTTTTCTGGGTGGCGATTGGACGCTCACTAAAACATCATTGGCGAATAATGAGTCGATTGGAAATTTAAATACTCTCTCATACAGTACATCTGAAAATTTGACAGGCACCATTTTGAAATGACCAACACCATCCAATTGGTGCCTGTCATTTTGACAGTCAGTAAATTTTTTTTTATTTTGAGCCTTGTTTGGATCACACCAAGTATGTCTACAGTAATGCTAGCCATATTTCCGACTAAATCCTGAAAAGTTACCCATAATTCTGCTGTGGTTAAGAAGTCGATTACTTAGAGCATTACTGTACATCAAATCCTAAAATTTACTAAGCGTATCCAAGCTACCGGTTTCAAGCAGTCCTGAGGATATGGCCCCGGAAATTTGCAAAATGAGGTCCCCAGAGGGTGAATTTAGTGATGCTCCCCCGCAAAGCTAGCATAACTAAATTCACCCTTTGGGGACATTATTCTGCTTAGGCCTCATCTTCTCAGGAAAGTACCTTTATTATCAAATTAACAAATTTTCTTTAGAAACTTCTTCACAAAGATTCTTTATATTTTTTAATTTAGTTTTTCTATATTCCCAAATTGGCAGAAGACACATTGCATAATCGAGGTGACCAATGGGTGCACATCACAATACTCTTCATCTGTGAACTTAAATCTGAGTCAAGGTCTCCTATAGCAGATGAGGCCATGCAAAATGAAGTCCCCAGAGGATGAAACTAGTGATGCTAGCCCGCTGTGTGGGGTATCGTCACTAAATTCACCCTCTGGGGACCTCATTCTGCAAATGTCCAGCCCATATTCTCAGGACCGGCTTCAAGTTATAATCCTTTTTATCAGCCAGGTGTAGCTACACATACATGTATCTTGAAATGTATGTTGCCATTGCCAACGAAAATCACTGACTCACATGAAAACTTTGCCTACATGGTAGTGATGTGCGGTTTTACGATATCACAGTTTTCTTTCGGTTTTATTTCAAAACCAAACAACAACCGATATAATATATAAAACCTATTCATCTGGTTTCAATTAACCGACAACGCTGTTCGCTGAATGTCAATTTTACATGAAATGTGGTTAGTGCGTACTTTTGTCAGCTGCTATTTGCTAGTTACTAGTAGCAGTTTAAATTTGGAATATGTGGGTGTTATATGAGCGAAAATGGCACATATTGCCATTCAATATGGATATCAATGGAAAATGGCTGCAAATATTATGTCCAATATCATACCATCTGCTCTATGCATAAAATAATTGGTGTATTGAGTAAAACCATAACCAAAACCAAAACCTGGTTTTTCAACAAAAACCATACCGAAACCAAAACCAAAATGAAATTTCAAAACCGCACATCACTACTACATGGTCATTCTGTTTAGAACTTTTGTGTCAACGACGTGTAGGATATAAAACTTATATCAAAGAGGAATAACCCAATCTTCTAATAACCGAATAAGTGATCAACACTCTGCAGGCACTGGAAGAATGGGATTCATCTGCGTGGAAAGATCATATTTTTATTCAAATCACTTGTATAAAGTGCAATTTTTATTATGCTGCAGACAAGTTGTCTTAATCAACTGCCTATTGTTACACGTTTCGCTACAAGTTGGGCTGATATCTATAAATGTGCAGGTTTAGCATAGCAAAACTATAGTAACAAACATTACAGGTAGGTGTAGCTGAACCTGACTATTTATAAGAGAAGTGACTGTTAAACATGGCTTATAACATATTTCTTAAGATAATAATGAAAAAATAAGTATAAATCTTTTGTGGGTGTTGTCATCCTACTGGCGAAAAACATAAAACATTTTTAACATAAAGTTTAATTTGGATCACACATGTCTACATCAAACATATCCTAACAGATCTAGAGACTGCAAGAAAAACCATTCAACCATTTTAATCCACCAATGATTTGAAATCGTAGGCGAATTGAAGGCCCACTTAATTTTTGAATGCCCAGATCACATTATACACAACATATTCCATATTATATACCCAGAACGCCCAGATCACATTATACACAACATATTCCATATTATATACCCAGAACGCCCAGATCACATTATACACAACATATTCCATATTATATACCATTTGGAAGAGGAACAAAAAATATATATATTCCACCAATATACGGAACAACTGTAGCCAAGGAGTGTCCACCAAGCAAGAGCATGGTCCGCGCTGGACCGAAATTTACTTTTGCCAAATAATTTGCCAAATTAAAATAGTTTTTGCCAAATTTATTTAGCATTTGCCAAATGATATCCCTGATAGTATCATTTTCTACACTCGCGGTTTGAAATATTTTTGATATCGATGGAAAAGCAGTTAGTTAATAATTAATTATACTCTTGTCTCTATTGTGGTTATCATACGACAATAAACCAATCACCGAACACATTAGTAGAAGGGTTGCTTCATCCGAAGGGCACATCACATGAGGATTAGCTACGTAAACACCACCACCACCACACTAAATACTAGTAATCCCTCCGACCATTGGTACTAATGCTGCAAGGTTAACTGCATCTTAATAGAAGTATTAGCTTTTCCTAAACCTTATAAAATACCACTAATATAATTATGTTGTAAGAGTTTCTGGAAATGAATGGTTTTAATTGACCAATATTTTTCAACTTTCTTGAGGAATTAAAAAGTGACTTGCCAAAACTTTTGCCAAATGAAAATATTTTTTGCCAAATGTGAATTATGTTTGCCATTGGCAAATTTGGCAAGTGGCAGCGCTAACCCTGAGCAAGAGATTCTCAGATTCATTTGAAAACTTCCCCTGTTGTCAACCAAGAATGCAATAGAAATCAAACTAAGAGATAGAGTTATTTCCATTCCATTGAGAATAATAGACTTTACAGTACAGTCCGGATTAAAGTTAAGCACAGAACACACCTCGGTACCTTGACAAAAACAACATGTTCCCAGTTTATTTGATGGGATCAGTTGATAATACAATGTTTTAGAGCTTCCTCTTTCAAATGGTATATAATATGGAATATGTTGTATATGATGTGATCTGGGGATTCGAAAATTAAGTGCACCTTTAACCTTTCGATGGGTAAAATTTTAATAACTGAGGATACAATGTAACAGAAGTGATGATGGTTGTATAATTCATTACCTTGTTTCTCTCCAGCAGGCGCTGGTGGTCTCTCAAACAACGCTATATTAGCAGAGTTGAAAATTAGAGCATTCATATTTCCACCAATATCTCCCCACACAAGTATGGCATCATTAGAACTTGAATGCGAATTAGACCTGAAAGCACAAAAATAACTATGTAAGTGATTAAAGGCCCACTTAATTTTCAAGTCACCGATTATTTTGTTTGTTATATTGATATATAAAATATGATTAAATACTATTATTCATCACGTTTGGAACGTCTGTGTCTCAGAAGGTGCCCATAGAGTAATAGAAAATAGTTGAAATCATAAAATCATTTCCACTATTATGGCTCCCAGAATTCAAACTGCTATTTTCAATGGAAGTGGAATAACTCTATATCTAAATAGATAGAGTTATTCCCTTCCATTGAAAATTATCGACTTGGTGCAGAAACTTCAACACAGAACAGACATCGATATCTCAACAAAGACAACATGTGCACAGTTTACATCGAATAAGTTGAAAATACAATGTTTTGTAGCTTCCTCTTTTAATGGTAGATAGTTTGGCATATATTTTGTATAATGTGATCTGGGCGTTCGAAAATTAATAAGGCTTGAAATAAGTGGTCGGTCACGGTCAATGACAGTCACCAAAACAGCTTTGACCGACACAATTTGCGTCTGGTCGGACATTTTGTCCGACAGCATTTTTCTACTCCCATCAGATAAAATATAACTGGATAAGACATTTCTGTCAAGTTATTTTTGCTTCTTTGCAAATCTGGATCGAACAAAACCATTATATACGTGATTGTATCGTGTAGTTTCTTATGACTATATCAGATATCGTGTTGTTCTTTAATCGTATCAGCAACTCGTTTCGTTTAAAGTGCGGTTCGTAATTATTGGCTTACCGTTCACCATTTAACATTTCTATTTCAAGGTCAATTATACGATTTTTAATATAAAAATTAAGAAACAAAAAATGCCTGTACTCCTTGTCTAGCAGTAGGATAGATGTACGGCAGTTTAAAGCAGTATTTAATGAAATGAATAATGAAATGGGGGATCACTGGTCGAACAGTAAAAGTAACCACAGTTCACAAATTGGATTTACATGGTATTGAAGCATTGTTTATCACATAAAAATAAGATAAGAGAACAATTGACAGCACATAATTTTGACAGACACCGCCCAGAAAATGACAGCCACCATCCATTTGGTGTCTGTCATTTTGACAGGCACCGTGACAATAATTATAGAAGCATATATAGAAGCATATAGAAGAGTGTCGTCTGCTCATGTTTGTCTTGGGCTCTGTATGGGTGAAATTATAAAATTGTTAAAGAATACAAGAAAAAATTATTAAAATTGTAAAAAATTGTTAGGCCAATGCATTCTCTTATATATGTGAGGCGACCTATGGTCGACTCGCATATATAAGAGAATGCATTGGCACAGGGTAAAAAAATCCCGACTTACGACTGGATTTGATATGGCGGGTCACATATTATCCCAGTTAAAATGATGACATTTCTGCCAATATCTGCACACACAAGTACGGCATCATTAGAACTTAGAATTGGACCTATTAGACCGAAAATAGACAAGAAATATAACTCGGAAGTGACGATGCCCCGCAATGAAGCAAGTTGTGAGCAAATTTATACACCGACCTCCAATAATCCATGAAGTCCCATAGCAGTTGAGGCCTAAGCAGAATGAGGTTGACAGAGGGTGAATTTCTGGAAACAAGCCTTGAAATAGTAGGTCTGTCATTTGCAGAATAAGGTCCCCACAGGGTGAATTTAGTGACAATTCCTTGCATGGCAGGCTAGCATCACTATATGCATCCTCTGGGGGACTTCATTCTGCTGAGGCCTCAACTGATATGGGAGACCTAGGATCAGATTGAAGTTCCCCAGTTGAAGTTGGTGATGTTCACCCATCATTCACCTCGATTCTGCAATTAGGGGATATATAATCTGAACAGAGGGGGAAAAGTAACTAAAAACAATTTAAATTTGAAACTACAGATACTTCCCAGAATATTAGGCCTAAGCAGAATGGGGTCCCCAGAGGGTGAATTTGGTGATGCTAGCCCACCGTGCAGGATACCGTCACAGTCAGACATACTATATACAGGTTTGATGCATACCTTATATAGCATGAAAGTGAGCATGTCATGCTATTTCAGTTGTGTTTCTAGTTTTTAACCCTTTCATGATGGGAGCAGAGCTGGCGCAGCATTAAAGATGCTGTGCCAGTGCATTCTCATATATATGTGAGTCTCCCAAAATATATAAAAGAATGTGCACTGGTTTACAAGGTCAAGGTAAATATTGTTAGGCCAAAGTATTCTCTTATATATATGACGCTCCCTATGGGAGGATAAATATAAGAGAATTCATTTTTGCAAAAATTTCAGGAAGCTACAGTCATGGAAAGGTTAACCCTTTACCCAACAGAAGGGCCCTGTGCCAATGCATTCTCTTATATATGCGAGTCGACCATAGGTCGCCTCGCATATATAAGAGAATGCATTGGCTTAACACATTAAAAATTATAAAATTGTTAAAGAATGTAAGAAAAAATGGTAAAAAGTGTTAAAAAAAGATTTTTTTTAGGCCAATGCATTCTCTTATATATGCGAGGCGACCTATGGTCGACTCGCATATATAAGAGAATGCATTGGCACAGGGCATAGCTGTAACTATCACAATGTGGCCAAGGAGCCGGTTCCAATGATATCCATATTTGTATGGTTCTATTGAGACAGACCGAAGATATTTTAGGCTGTTGAAGCTTTATTTGGCCGGTTTTGGCCGGTTTGTTGGGTAAAGGGTTAATCAATCATGGTGGCTTAGTCTGTAAAGCTAACGGAATTCACTGGTATTTATGAGAATAAATACTTAGTTAGGGTTTGACAGGCTTAGCATTATCATAGAATTCGTCTATAAAAGATAATTTGGTTGGCAGTATTGCATTTATTCAAATAAATAACTTTTCGGCTACAATCGGAAGCTCTGCTTTGCAATGCATGCACGTTCCGTGTGATTGGCATAACGCAACAACGGATCAAGAGAACTCACCAGTAATCCAAAGACAGTGGTGTGTGCTCCAGACCCTGTACTTTATACTGACAATTGAACTCCAGCTTGGTACTCAAGTCATATATTGCTGAAAAAAATAAAATAAAATAGATTAGGCCAAAGAAAAAAATATTTGTGGTTTGGGTTTCCCTATCGACCCTATTTTAAACCCCCTACACTAAAGTTTTTTTCATGGTTTTCAAAAAATATATTAAATATTTTCTTCAAAAATTTCATAAAAACAAAAAAAACACATTTAAGCATCTCAGAATAGATTGATTTCTAAGTAAAATTATTGTGTAATATTAAAATTTATACAAAAATAATCAAAAGTAGTTTTATGTCAATCTTGCACAGTAAAATATGCACATGAAAACTCAAAAGAATATGTCAAAATAAAAAGATTAATTAAAAAAATAAAATTTCAAACCTACCTGCCGACCCCAATTTTTTCGGCTTGTAACCCAAACCAGACATTTAATTTTTTTTGGCCTTAATATCCGATCACTAGTAGCGAGTTTGCGATACCCGTCGGACGGGTACGGGTACCGGTAGATCCAGGTAGATCGGTGAAAATCGTCACGGTCATTTGCGTACTTTGAATGCAGCACATAAAGCGATAGGGATTTGGAACGGGTAGATGTATCCCATTGACTGGTAGTCTTTCGCTAAAGTTTTCTCACTCAAAAGTACATTAGTTCTACGAAATAACAGTCAGCTATGCATTAATCTATTTATTGCACGATTTAATTGCCAAATCTCATTGATACATTTGTCATTTAAGCCATGTTTTATGTTCAAAGTATCGAGGCGGCTTCTAACACTAAGATAACTATGGAACGCCGATTTGTTTACTGACAACTGTCTTCACTCAAGTAATGACATGTTATTTTTTGGGAATGTGATTGGGGGGGGGGCTAACCCCGGGATTCTCGACATGTTATGATTAAGAGAGTGAGTTGGCGGTGCTATACGCAGTCTCGACACAGGGACGTAATTATAGGGGGTCTCCGCGTTGAGAAGGTGTGTCCACCTTCAAATTCCCAACTATACACCCCTTAAACCACACCAAACAGAGGTTTGTGCGTAATTCAAATTGTGCACGCCGTTGGGCTCTGATTCCCCCCAACTGATCCTTCACTGTCCTGAATATTATTGTGGACTGTTCTAAATCGATCAGTAGTCTTGTTGCAGAAGTCCTGTGATGGGGGGGGGGGGGGGGGGGTCCACCTTGCCGACCATGCAGTACGAGAACAGTTTTGTAGATATGAACCTGGAAATTGCAAAATCATAACATCTATATAGTGGTCTAACACCAGGCAAATTCACGCCCTGATTTGTTTTTCACAAATCAATGATCAGTATCGACGAGCCACTGAATGTGGTTAGACCAGGGCATACAGGGTCGACCATGGTTCGGTCTGGTGTGAGAACGTTTTGAAATCTGAACATGAAAATTTATAAATTATTGACTTTCCTCAAGCTTTACATTTGTTGGATATTTCCAACCTGCCGTTGACCATATAGCCCGAATGTTTTTCTACCAAAAGCAGGGGGGGGGGGGGGTCGGAAAAAATTTCCAGGCACGTATGATGGGGTGGGTGGGTGTCTCTCGGGTCCGAAAAGCAGTTTTTTCCATGTTCAAATTTTTTTTTCCATTTCTGCTATTGGGTCTTATTTTTATGTGTTTTGAACAGAAACAGGTCATATATAGATAATAGCAATGCTATACTATATATAGAGGTTATCAGAAGTTGGATCAGTTGCACAATGGCCAACAATAACCCAAATTCAACTTGATAGAACAAGAAACTGCGCTATTGATAAAAAATAAAATTTCATCAGGATTCCATCTACTGATACAACAAAATAAGAATAACTATTCAAAACTCAGCTGAAAATAAGTAATAAAATGAAAGGACACTTGACCATATGTGACTTGGAAATAAAGATATAATAAATAATGGAATAAAATAGACTTTTGAAAACGTAAAACATAAAATCTTAACATATAAATTGAAGGCCAGCCGGGCCAGCTTGAACAATTTCAAATTGTTTTCCAAGTTAATGTGGATCAGCTTTTAATGTTAATCACAGTAACAAAGATTTTATCGTCACTGATATCGTGAGCAAAAAAGAAGTGAGATTGGGCTATCTATCCATATGTTATTCCCAATTATTACGAAGCCTAATACTTCAGGCAGTGGCTACCAGCCTGCCATTACACGCTATAACATGTTTCCTCAGTTCTGGCTTCTGAGATGCCCCGAGAAGAGTCATACGGGTATATCATGGCTATAATGTTTGGAATAAGCATTATTCTTTGAACTGGGATGAACAGTTGTATTTCCACATGTGTTGTTAAACAATTTGGTTCAAGCAATAAATCACATAGCAAATATCAAAATATAAAATAATCTGAAATGTGTTGTACCATGTAGTCTGTAGAATACTCAAATCTGATTATGTGACTAGATCATGTGACTATATATTATGAAAATGAATGTTAATAAAAACTTTGGCATTCTGCCTATCGCTAGAATTGTGATGACACTTATATGATAAATTCAAATAGTATCGTTATCTTCATTATGCACTGTTCTATTAAAATATCGCGCAATAAACTATGACAGACGGTTCTCAGACAGTTGCCGCAAACTCAGTCAAACTCCTGTATTTTGAATTGTTCTTATACAATATTGCATTTTTATTTCATGGTTCATATATCTTCATGGTTAAAGCCTAATAATGCTGGATAATGCAGGATAATGCAGGATAATCAGGGATAATGGATAATCAGCTATTTGGTTGCTCAATTGATAATTTTCTCAAATTTAGGGGGGTGTACAAAACTGACCGGAAAAAAATTCCTGAAATGGAAAAAAAAGGGTGGGTGTCCAAAATTGCCTGGAAAAAAAGGCCGGAAACTGAATAAATTGGGTGGGTGGGTGGTCCGAGGCCGGAAAAAAAAAATCATCATACGTGCCTGGAATTTTTTTCCGACCCCCCCCCCCCCCCTGCCAAAAGGAATATTTGCAAATGTTGGTCTAAAACTATAAAAAAAAATCCGCACTAATACATTTTTGGAAAATCAAACTGAATGACAGAATAATTTGAACGTATGATTTGGTGTGTTAGGTATATGCAATATCCAACTGTTGACAAAAGTTGGGGTGATACACCCCACCCTCTCGCCACGTCCCCTATCGACCCTTTGTGCATAAGTACATGTGTTACACGATTGAATACAACCGTTCAGTTATTGTACCTTATGTGGTGGTGACTGATTTCTCATTTTAATATAGATATTTGACTTTTGAACGGACATGGCGCATTTGAACCCCAAGACTGTTGTATATTGTAGTGGCCGATAGTGACACCAAATACTGATATACACACCTCATAGTCGGCACAATCTTACCGTCATCAGATCGACTTTTTTTTTGTTTCGCATAGGCGTGAAGCAAACGCTCTTTATTCGACCCATATAATGAATAGTGTACCATTAAACACCCTTTATATTTAACAAGTTTGATTTTTATACGCCCGTTTGAAAAAAACGGCCGCATTATAGTATTGGTCTGTCCGTCCGGGCGTCCGTCCGTTAACCTGGTTTCCGGATGATAACTTTAGTTAGAGTGAAATAAAATTTGGTATGTGGGTTTATTAGCCGAAAAGTAAGTTCAAGTTCGAATTTGGGTTCCGCCCGCCAATTTTCACCGGAGTTATGCCCCTTATTTGACGTTTTTTTACTTAGAAAATCCTTGAAATTTGTTGTCCGGATGATAACTTTAGTATAGTTTATCGGAATGAATCCAAATTTGGTATATTACTTTCTCCCACCAAAACACAGGTCAAGTTCGAACTTGGGTTCTGGCAGAGTTAGTTAGAGTGAACCGATTTCAATCAAATTTGGTATGTGGGTTTATTAGGAGAAAAGACAGCTCAAGTTCGAATTTGGGTTCCGTCCACCAATTTTCACCGGAGTTATGCCCCTTATTTGACGTAATTTGACTTAGAAAATCCCTGAAATTTGTTTTCCGGATGATAACTTTACTAGAGCTTATCGGATTCAATGATAATTTGGTATATTACTTTCTCCCACCAAAACACAGGTCAAGTTCAAATTTGAGTTCCGTCCGCCAATTTTTACCAGAGTTATGCCCCTTTTTTACCAGTTTCCGCCGACCCAAGAGAGGGGGTATTTTGCACGCCCAGTGTAGCTCTTGTTCTACCTACATCCGGGTTTAGACCCAGACAAATATCCAAGTTCTTGGGATGAATATTCCCTTGCCCGACCCTTCGAAAGATTCCAACCCATTACCAGTTATATGACTAATATTCCCCAACTAATATAAGGGGCAATTTCGGTCTTATATCTGACTAAAAGTGCATGCATGTAGGACATTCTTGGACCCTGGGTCTAAACCAACACATTTTACACCGAATAATGGTTGGATTATTAAATTAGCGTAATTGTATATTTGTGCTATCATAACATATTTTCTCAGTCAGAAAATTCCATCTGTTCTAGACGACACTCGAACTGTCTGGGAAATTACTTATGAAAGCTAATTATTGAAAATGTTACCAAAATGAGTCAAAGAAAGACGCCAACCCCTTCCACTTTCGCCTCGTCCCTGGTTAATGCAATCCATTATCCACGCAGATGTCCATCATATAACCATAACAACAAGTATAACGTCGGCCAAGAAAGCGAAGCGGATAACAATTTCTCTACATCATATATATTGTGCTGCAATTGGCTCACCATACACTACCCGTCGATATGCTTAATTCTACCCGTAAAACAGTTTGCGATTTCAAAACGTGTACCGGTACGGGTAGCTACCAGTACCCGTACCGGTACCCGTACCCGTTTGAAATCGCAAACTCGCTATTAACTGAATTACAGTTTCCTTATTAAAAAGCACAATTTGAGTTTAGGGTGCACAATAAATAAAATACTATACATTACATGGCTCACCAAGAAAGATGCAAAACAAATTTACTGATTGTCAGCTGTTTTTGCAACTAGGATTTCTGGGTTAGACCCCAAACCATAATATAATATGAACATCATATTTGAGCAAACACACATGCATGCCGTGATTCAATATGACAGGCGACTCATACTACTTAGTGCTCAAACTGAACCTTGTAATTTTGAACTTTTGTCACGTTCCCATGTCAAAAATAGGTCAGTGAATGCAGGAAATACTATATGCAGACTTCATATAATATAGTGATGAGCCGACGATCGGAAATGATCATCAGAATCGGCCGATTATGGCCCAACAGATGATAATCGGCACTTGGGTTTCAACATCGGCATTACCAATTATCTAAATAATCATCAGGTGCTTGTTTTTCTTCAATAAACTGTGTTAAATATGACGATGTTCTGTTGAATAAATGACCAGTAAACATGGGGAAAGTGTTACCAAACACAAACACAGGTATAAACCGAAAGTACATGTCACGTGACACTTAATTACGCAGTTGACTGCACTATTACAATGCTTATCCATCTTAAGAATATATCAAGTAACAGTTATTATATATCGAATGAATTGAAATAGTTATGTAAAATAGCCATTAAATAAAGTGTAGTGTGTTTACAACATCCCCGTTGTTCATCAATTAACAACAACTATTCAACACAATGACCGCTATTCGCCAGTATTCACACTGATATCAGATCAGCCAGGTAATAATAACCACTTGATTTTAGAGTTATCCATATCAATCCGCATCTTCGTCTGTTTGACCACGTGTTTCTGAACCAGATATTATTGCAATCTCGAGAAATAACAAACTTCAAAAATCGATATCTGATCACTTTGACTGGTGGGTTCCTCAACTCGAATAAAATATTTTGCACCCCCGAAGTCAAAGAAATAGTAATTTAGGAGCGTCTGATCGGATTGAGTATCTTTAACAGTCGGGCAACTGGCAGTACACTGGGCAGTAAGGACAGTTATAATGTTAACTTACCTATCTCCTTGCTTGTGAAGGCCAGCGCTATTTTGTTTATATTTTGTAATGCTACAAACTGTGTAACCCACAAATCCCTAGCCTTACACGAGTCTGTCCCAGTTTTGAGAGCTCGCTGTAACTTCAAGTCTGTGTCCCACAGAGAAACACATCCTTCCTGTAAAAACATGGAAAGTCTCATAAAATATTAAAGCAACACATTGGGATTCAATTACCTACATATGTATAATACCTAAGAATATTACATATATATTAGATTTAATATGATATTGATTAGACTTATTTAAATTTTTGATCCTTTCGATGTTTAAAGAGACTAATAGGCCTCATTTTCCAGGCGTTTTTTTTATTACATGTACTTTGATATCACCTATATGTAATATGATATTTACAACACATGTATATTATTTATCCGCTCACTTGTATGTTCGTTTTGTAGCAGAGATGTCATTTTTTATATAGAAATGTGTTAAAATGGCTACCATATACTGGGGGTATTCTTAGTCCAAATGGAACAGTCATATTGCTAGTTTTAGCTGAGGTAAATGATTTCTAATAAATACTTTTAGGTCACATTTGTCCTGCTTATGGCTAAAATATTCATTTTTGACCATACTTAAAAATTGATACATGGTCAGAAAAACAGACGAACGGGGGCCAAGACCATAAATACTCACCCTGCTTATCGCAACATATCTGTTTGTATTCTTTAGAAATCCAACATTTTGAATCACTTCCTTATGTGGACTGAAACAAGAGAGAGAGGAAATTAAGATTAATATTGTCCGAATACTATGGTGCGGAATTGTGCTTCAAAAGGGTTTTCTGGTAATTTTAAAAGCTGGATCATCTGATGGTATTCTCAAAAAAGATTTATTATATAAAAACATGTACTAGTCAATTTCCTGATAATAATAATTTCCCTAATCATCCTTGTGTAAAAATTAAAGTCATATTATGGACTTATTCGGGTGCCTGAAACTGATAAGGTAGTACTCAGGCACCATGCCAACTGTAGGAACGTAGCATTTTACTAACATCGCCAAAAATCTCAAAGAAATCGACCGTACCGCTCCATAGAAATCATCGTCTGAACTATGCTTAATTGTAAATATTTACATCTCGATTTGGGATGCAACAATCGGCGATAAACTAACGGAAATTAGTTCTCCAGCCAGAGTCATTGCATTTAATTCATATATAACGAATGCCTGGCGTGTGCTGTAAATTTGGATTAATATTCGTAAAAATAACTACCTTGAGCAAGATTATTCTCCATTTTTATTTGATCACCCAACCGGAGTGTTTCACATCACTTTAACAAATAAATAATGGGTCAATTGGAAAGAATGTTTTGCTTTAACATACCTTGGAAGAATTTTAAGATCTCTCCACTGAGGCACTTGGGTTGATTTAACTCTGTCATCTTTTTCGTAAAATTCCAGAAGCATATGAGAAGCAAATTTATCCCAATCGACAAGAGTCTCCTTGGTTACATCGACACGATCAAATAGCTCTGCATACTATAATGAAACAAAACAACTTATTAGTCCTGTTAATTAGCAGAAATTTTTCAACGCTAAAAAAATTGCCTGGGTCCAACTGTTTCCCCACCCCATCTCTGATTGCCTTGATCTGTTTCACCACCACAACGACCCCCATCCCTACTTGCATCAGATTTGTTTCCCCATCCCTGCTTAACTCTGATTTGTTTTCCCTACCCCATCCCTGCTTACCTCTGATTTGTTTTCCCCACCCCATCCCTACTTACCGCCGTTTTGTTTCCCCACCAAATCTCTGATTGCCTTGATCTGTTTCACCACCACCCCCATCCCTACTTGCATCAGATTTGTTTCCCCGTCCCATATTACCTCTGATTTGTTTTCCTATCCCATCCCTGCTTACCTCCGATTTGTTTTCCCTACCCCATCCCTGCTTACCTCCGATTTGTTCCCCCGCCCCCATCCCTGATTACCTCTGATTTGTTCCCCCGCCCCCATCCCTGATTACCTCCGATTTGTTTTCCTATCCCATCCCTGCTTACCTCCGATTTGTTCCCCCACCCCCATCCCTGATTACCTCCGATTTGTTTTCCCCACCCATCCCTGCTTACCTCTGATTTGTTCCCCTTAGTAAGTAGGATGGCCAGTGCTTCACAGAACTGTTCTTTGTTGAGATTGAGTCTGTTATCGTAACCATCACCATCAGACTGTGGAGATATGTAGAAAGAATGATCAATTATAATTACAGTAATGTCCTAAATAATCGACTCCTTAACCCTTTGAGTGCCAGGTCCGATTTTTGTATCAACCCATATACCCTGTGCCAATACATTCTCTTATATATGCGAGTCGACCATAGGTCGCCTCGCTATATATAAGAGAATGCATTGGCCTAACAATTTTTCATCATTTGTTATTATTTTTTACAATTTTTTAAAATTTTAATAATTTTTTTAAAATCTAAAAAAAAAATAAAAAAAATTTTTTATATTTTTTTATGGCCGATTTTACAGACAGTAAATTAGGGCCGATGAGATCGGCCAGCACTGAAAGGGTTAACCATAGCAGAATTATGGGTAATTTTTCAGGATTTAGTCGGAAATATGGCTTGTTGCCATTCATCGGAAAGCTCTCACTGAGGTTAAGGAGTCGATTATTTAGGGCATCACTCTACATCCACATCAATTTCTATTGTATTATTCAACTGGTTTCCAAAAATGTGTTTAAATTGGGACATAAACCTACTCTGTTGAGTTGAATATTACGGGATTCGAGCATGAAAACAGATTGTTGGCCAGTTCAGAAACTGTTTTCATGCTTGAATCCCTGAATATCGAACTCAACAGTGTACGTTTATCTCCATTGTAATTAAATCCACAAAAAAAAAAAAATGCTAAAAATGTGTTTTTTATCGGTATTACACACCATAAAGCAAAAAAAAACAAATTGGTGATAAATCTCTTGGTATGTGTTCCATGGGTTTACTCAGAACAGCGCCTGAACAACTTCCTGTCAACGGTATCTTTTTGGTAAACATCTTGAGCGGTTGCCTCAATTACATGACTAGTGGCTATGACATATTTTACACTCGCCATGACACTGTGCTCCATTTAAATCTTGTTATCCGATCAGCAGCCAATGCTGGTGAAACAAAAACTAAAGTTAGCAACTCTCGACCGATCAGAATGTGTGTTTTAGTGACAAATATTCAACATAAATTACAAAAGGAGATAAACATGCTCTGATGAGTTGAATATTCGGGGATTCGAGCTAAACAGTTGGAGAACAAGTCGGTTTGCCAGGGTGTTCAAAAGCTATTTTCAAGCTTAAATGCCTGATTATCCAATAATACAGGTGAGTTGTAATGCAATGCGCCTGAATATTTAACAGAAACTGCATGATAATCACTTTTCATAAGCATTACAAATCTGTAAGGCGTGATGTCGTAATTAACAAACACTGTCAATCAAAACATGCTGTATTAAAAACATTTTCACCTACACATGTATCAGTTGGCAATGCTGGTGAATCAAAAACTAGACGAATCAATATGCGTGTCTTAGCGATACAAATATTCAACATGAATTACAACAGAGGATATCAGCTGATGTGTAGGTTACTAACCATGAAAGCCTCCTGAAGTCTTTCAAGATCTTTCATGTTAAGACGGTTTTCCAATTTCTGGTCCATTGGTATTGGCTTGCGACTGTTGCTGCGGAATAAATTGAAAGTAAATGAGTTAAAGCCATCCATCTTGTTCACAACTTGGAGATATGAGTATTATATATCAGCAGAATCTGTGCTGACCAGAAAATACTTTTCAACTTTTTGTCCATTTCTAAATCTGTTGGGCCATTTTTCAGTAATGTTGACCAAATTGAGAAACAATATAGAATGAATGAGACAAACAAAACAAAATAGAAAATAATAACATTAAATATTAATAATATTCAAGTGAAACAATTGAGCATTGCTACTAATTGGGCGTGGCAAAATAAGCCTGTGGTAACTCCAACAAAGGGCTATTACTTTGGTGAAAATTGGCGGGCGGAACCCAAATTCGAACTTGACCTGTATTTTGTGCTAGTAAACCCACATACCAAATTAATTCCATTCAGTTGAGACTATCTCAAGTTATCATCCAGAAACCAAAAGCAAACGGATGTACAGAAGGATAGACTAATAACATAATATTAAAACAATGCTGACAAAAATAACTGATAGATTTTGACTTTGAGATGGACCTATATACATATATATGAGAAGATTGACAGCGATATGACAGAGTTCAGTAAACGTACAAATGGTGAAATTCAGAGAGTGGCTGATTGTGAATTTATATAAGGCCAAAGAAAATAAAATGTTTGGTTTGGGTTACAAGCCGAAAAAAATAGGGTCGGTAGATAGGCCTAAAAAAAATAAAAAATTATTTTGACATATTCTTATTACTTTTCATGTGCGTATTTTACTCTCCAAGATTGACATAAAACTACTATTGATTATTTTTGTATTTTAATATTGCAACATACTTTTACTAAGAAATCAACCTATTCTGAGATGCTGAAATGTGTTTTTTTGTATTTCATGAAATTTTTTGAGAAAAAATTCAATAGATTTTCTTGAAAACCATGAAAAAAACTTTAGGGTAGGGGGTTTAAAATAGGGTCGGTAGAGAAACCAAAACCACAATTATTTTTTCTGTGGCCTAATCGGAAATGGTCACAGAAGCTTTTTGCTAATCGGCACATCACTCATCTAAAGTTCTGATGATAATACTCACGTCTCGGGAGTCTTTTCATCCCTAATACTCCGTGTTGGACTGCTCATGGTAGACATAACTGTTCACGATTTGTGGACTCTAGTTAACCAAGAGATTGGGAATATGAAATTCATCCATTTGTAATAACATCTACAACCTGGAGGAAATAAAAATATTGATTTATACATGGCATCTTGTGGTCTAAGTTACAGTAGTGCCCTAAATTATCGACTCCTTAACCACAGCAGAATTATGGGTAATTTTTCAGGATTTAGTCGGAAATATGGCTTGTTGCCATTCATCGGAAAGCTCTCACTGAGCGCTTTCCGATGAATGGCAACAAGCCATATTTCCGACTATATCTTGAAAAATTACCCATAATTCTGCTGAGGTTAAGGAGTCAATTATTTAGGGCATTACTGTACCTTTAATACCCTAAATGTATCATCACAGTGATGTACATATTATCAAAGAATGCTATATTTATCGGAAAGAGTGATCTTATGGTCACACTGACAATACTGTAATCTACATTTATTAAATAAACCATACACCCGACAAAATCATATTATTGGTATATTACTTAAAACTCCTGCAAATTGTTTAAATGTCAATTAAAGTAGCTTTCAGAATTTTGTTTATATCACCTATGGAATAGACTGGTTACTGGGCTAAACCTTTCAGGAGCTGCACTGGTGTAGAATTAAAGATCATGTGCCAGTGCATGCTCTTATATATGCAAGTCTCCCATAAGGAGCCTCACATATATAAGAGAAAGCACTGGCTTACAAGATCAAGGTAAATATTGTTAGGCCAATGTATTCTCTTATATATATGAGGCTCCCTATGGGAGATTCACATATATACCAGTAATAAAATGCATTGGTACAGGGTTTTCGCAAAATTTCAAGAAGCTCCAGTCACGAAAGGGTTAACAGTGTTATTTTATCAACTGAATTAGTAATTTTAAATGAGCGGATAACTTGGCTTAAACATTGCTATATAGGAGAGTAATAGAACAGACCTTTGAGTAAACCAGAATCTATGGTATCTGGAGAAGTCTGCCCCATATGAAGTCAACCCCTTGCGAAGATGACTCACATGAAGTCAACTTCACATAATTCGGCCACATTGATTAGATGGAAATTGAATTGAATATATAAACTTAAACTTCATCGTCACTGTCATTTTGGTCTTTTTAATTTCTTATTTTGATAGGGCAGATGATTTTTTTGCTGTTAGAGAGTTGATAGCCTCGAGACGTTCAATGATAAGCTGTTGTCTGGTGTCATGCTCCTTTTGGTGTCTGATTCTATTGGCTTTAAATTTTGCCATGGATATCCGCTATTCTCGGCTATCTGCTCCTAAGTGCCTTTTACAATCTCATGTGTTACTGTACATCGTGTGTACATCAACCAAATTATCTGATTGAAGTCACAATTGGCCTACAGTAATGCCCTAAATAATCGACTCCTTAACCACAGCAGAATTATGGGTAACTTTTCAGGAAATATGGCTTGTTGCCATTCATCGGAAAGCTCTCACTGAGAGCTTTCCAATGAATGGCAACAAGCCATATTTCCGACTAAATCCTGAAAAGTTAACCATAATTATTCTGTGGTTAAGGAGTCGATATTATTTAGGGCATTACTGTACATGAACACTATGTTGTTTTTCTTTGACATGATATCATCAATTAAATTAAGGCAATTTACAATTTCACTCAATGAGACCAACTTCTCTGGGATCGACTTAACTTGTATTCGCATCTAGAGCAACTATTATATATGCATCTCAAGCTGATTTAAGTCATAGGAAACTTGCACAAGGTATTTTTGTTTTACACTTGTATATGTAGACTGTAGTCAGTCTAGTAATAACTAGACCAAGGTTTCCTTACAGTCAACTAAGTTGAAAGTAATTAAAATTAGGTCTGGTTTTAATAAGACTGGACTTTGTATAGAGTGAAGCACCGTGGCGAACAGACAATGGAATATCTCACACCAATTCCCCATCAAGTAAATTTTGGGCTGAAGTTTCTTAGAATGTGCCGCCATCACCCCCCCCCCCCCCCCTTACCCACCTGTGACCTACCAGACCTAACTTCTATTATTTTCCAGAAATTTGTTTCTTTGACTTTGTGGTGTGCATCTTTGATATGACCCTTACTTTGTTAAAAATCATTACTTCGTAAAAGTGAATTTTAACGAAATAACGGGCATTAGAGTAATAGAGTTATATTTCTTTGATAGTCTTAAAATTTGGGCAACAACTATGGGAAGCCAAATTCACATTTAATAGCTAATTACGCTTAAAGGTACTCAACCCGATAAAACTCCTCTCAATTACTATTTCAATGGCTTCGGGGGTCAAAAATATTTGATTCGAGGAAGTCACCCATCAAAGCTCAGATTTGTTAGATATCGATTTTAGAAATCTATTATTTTTCATTATCGGGAATACTATCTGGCCCAGAACTCAGTCAAAATTGCGTAAAAATTACCACTTGATTTTAGAGTTATTCATCCTTGTCTGTTTGAATAGATTTGGAGTACACATCCAGAGCAGATTACGGCAGTTATTGGTACTCATCTCGAGAACATAACAAATTTGAAAAATCAATATCTAATAACTCTGAGCTTTGTTTGATGGGTTCCTCGACTCGAATCAAATATTTTTTACCCCCAAAGCCAAAGAAATAGTAATATAGGACCCTCTGATCGGATTGTTGTTGTTGGAATCTGTTGAGATGGGGACCCTCTTTACGGGTTGAGTACCTTTAAGTGTAATGCATTACACTTAAGTGTAATGCTATTATTCTTAAGCATAATACCATTATGGTTAAGCGTTATTGACTCACTCACAACTCCATTACGCTTAAGCGTAATGCAATTATTAGGTTTTCATAGCCTTACTGCCTTACATATAATGTATCATCTAAGGTAAATATATGTCAAAAGTTTCTACTAGTAGCATCAGTAATTGGCTCCATCCATTTCAGCTCCAGGGGAGTTTTGAGATATGGAATTTGAATTACACTTAAGCATAATGGAAATCTGAATTACGCTTACCTGTAAGCATAATGGAATTAAGCATAATTGAGTTAAGCGTAATGGCGTAAATGGCTATTAAATGTGAATTTGGCCTCCCATAGACAACAAGGAAGTTGTATGATACAGTAATAACATTGGTATTGCTGACAATCTGTATCTGGAGATGGATGATAGTCTGTGGACACGACTATTCTAACAGAGCTATATACCGGTACATATAGATAATAGAGCTTTGCTCTGATTATATACGTCAGGTTCACAGACTAGAAGATAGATCATGGATGGGTGCCTGATTCAGGACATTGCTTACTTTTGTTTCGATGCTATTCATTTTTTCAACAGACTCTTGTCTTGTTCTGTGTAGTGTGGACCGTGACATTACTTTGCATTAGTACCAATAGTAATAGTAGTACCGGTATATTAGTACCATAGTCATAGCGCCTATACCAGTACAGTACTACAGAACTTGTCAGAAGTGAATTTTTTTTAAAGTTCAAAATCTGTTAAAATGCCCAATATGGGAGATAGCATTGAAGCTACAAACAGGATAGACATTTATCATTATACTGTAATTATTCTCAATTATTAATCAGATCATTAAATTATAGTAAACTAGCTGATGTGCCCGACTTCGTCCGGGCTATTTAGGGAACAACGTTGAAAAGTATTAGGAGAATGAAAAAAACTATTGTTCGATCGATCCCGAAACATAGTTATATGGGCGTATATGAGCAAGGTCAAGGACATGGTCGCACTTGAAATTGGACCTGCCCATATTGTTCCCGGGTTCAAAGTAGGGCTGCCACAATTAATTGTATAATCGATGAACCATTGATAAAGCCGATAATCGATTACCATTCCCATCATCGATTAATCTGCGTTATTTATTTCGGATGTTGGAAAATGCTGCGGGCTATTGTTGAATACCATGTTTGTTTTACACAGTTTTACTTTGATCCACAACCGAGGGGTTAACAAACTTTGATCATGTATCAAAGTGATTCCGACAACATGAGCACCTGCACTAATATTTGTTGCAAACAGTCCACAGTTCATTTGATGATGCGACGTACATGGTTACTCTTCGTGTCGTTGTATATACATGTACTTCAATCGGTCTAGCAGTTTTTGAGTCAGATAACACACATACATACATATGATACAGACAGAAGTTCCAAAACATATTATAGATGAGGCCAACACGAAGAATACCTGTGTTTAGGGTAACCCGCCCGCCCCTACTCAAAACCTGCCGCCAAATTCCATTTTATCGTTTTTCAAAAATTTCCTCCGACTTCATTTTATTTTTTTGTAATTAGGAATTCGCGACTACGGAATTAGCTTAAACAAGTAAACCATTTCCTTGCAAATATCGTCAATTCACGAAAAACGGAAGTGCCGCCATTGTTGTTGTAGCTATATTCGTATTCCCTCGTCATTGTTTGGCAAACATCGCCGATTTCTCGAAAGCGGAAACCAGAAAACATGCAATACTTGGGCCGGAATATGTATTAACTAGCAAATCAAAAGTAACCGGATATTTTGCCGATTGAATATGGCGGAAACACTTCCGTGTGCGGATAGATCCTGTGTTTTAGCTATTAAACTTCACAAATGCGTTCATATGAATCAGAATAGAAACATCATGGCGCCTGTCAACTATAGCACAGACATGTTGTCGTGCGTGAACCGGTACCACACGGATTCTGAACTGACAGAAAAGGACATAGTAATAAAATGTCATGAAATGTCATGTTTACCCTAAACTCAGGTATTCTTCCTTTTGGCCTGAGTAAAAATACTAAAATAGTAAACTCATTTTATTTTTATTCTGCAAAGTGCAAAAAGAAGAAAAAATGTATAAAATTTAAACAGGATTACGTCAACAATAACATTATATGGCCCTTTTATAAACCTTGTAAGGTGTGTAGCAGCTTCTGTAAGACTTGTAATTAATTAAGAACACGAGCTTAAAAAGTGTTTCTGTCAAATCTTCCTGACTGATGTTTTCGACTGACGGCCGCCATTGATAAATTAAGAAGTTGCCACGGGCACCTGTTCTTAGAGAGATTTTGATTGGCTGAATCAGACCGCATATGGGAAGTAACTCTATTGTAAAAATGGCCGAAACCAATTCTGCACTCGATAATTCTTCTTATGATCCAAGTAAGAATGGTTTAGTAAAAGTATGCCATATTGCTGTATTTTATTGACTTTACATGATATATTCAACGATTCGAGAGGGTGTTAGCATGTTATAATTTACAATTTAAAATATTGCCTAATTTCGTTGCAACTTGAGGTGTGTATAAACGGGAATTGGACCGCAGCTGTTATGCCTTATGGGAAGCCAAATTGACATTTAAGATCTAATTGCGCTTAAGCACAATAAGGAAATTGTAATAAATATTCTTATTGCAATTAAGCGCAAAAATATTTTACATTGTAATTGACCACCAATAATGTGGTGTCACCCCGTTATGGCGTTAATATGGCGGTACTATACCGCGGTATCCTCCAATACCGCGGTACTGATACCGCTTGTTAACGCGAACAAGTATGTGTGAGTAAATACCTCCCCTAAAAGAGTTCCATGAAAATCACCGCGGTATTCAACAAAATTAATGCGGTGCCCGGTAAAAGACCACGGTACGGTATCATTATCGCCCAATACCGTAACTCCACGCCATGACCGTCGCGATACCGCTACCGTTTATTACCGGTATCACACCGGTCATGACCGGGGTATCACCCCGTTTTTCTGGTCAATTACTTTGAGAATAGCGGTATGTCTACGATCACAACATCTGCAGTTAAATTAAAAAGCATCTTCCATCAGGATCAGCATAGGAACACTATAAAAACTGGATTCGTATGCAAGGATGGCTAACAGGATTCGCGAGGAGAACCAACCATCAAACCCACCACGGCACCAGATTTAGAGTAAAAATTCATGATTTATATCATATTCCAGAGGGATTTCTTCTGACTTCATATGTTCAAGGTGATGTAAATTGTAATTGTTGCGACACAGAGGCATATTATATTATACTCCTTATACATGGCAACAATGTTATCATTCACAAAGACATGGTTCATCGACGCAACATTCAAAGCTGTCACACTTCCATTCAACAGTTGTGAGTTCATGGATTCTTGAAACAGGGTGACACCATCAATCAAGAACTTTTGGCGTTCATGTCAGGCAAACGCAAAGATGATTATATTAGTGTGCTGCAACATCTAAAGGACAACCTTCCACGTGTTTCGATGAAATAGGCAGTCCTGGATTTTGAAGCTGCTGAGTGGCAGGCGTTTCGGACCATTTTCCCAGTTCTCAGGGATGTGCATTTCATTGGACCCAGGCAAATTTCTGGTTATGGACTTGCACCAACATATAGAGCTGATACCTACATGGCCCATTCTCAATAAGACGGTGCATTTAGGAGTAGTGAAATTGAAAAAAATAATCGCGATATTTCGAAACAAAATAAATTTACAATTTTTGTTGAGAGTTCTAGGTTTTCAAAAAACGAAAAGATGCAAACAATTGAGCTAATTTCTCGGTTTTATAGCAGTGCCCTGTACAATGCAACAAAGGCATATTTTCTCACTTGTAACATTCGTTACTCTGTATAACCTAAACCATCATCCATGACATTAAGTCGCGTTTATGGAACACATGCTCGGGTTTCTGTGGGTGATGAGGCCCATGTCTCATTGTCTTTGTTCAACTAATCATTAACTTCGATCTAAGAGTATAAACAACAAATGCACAATTAATAGTTCTGACACTGACTGACAATTAAATGAAGCGAGACAAATTCGTCATACATGAAAACTCATTCTAGTTTAGTTGTTTATTTATAAATTCATACAAGTTATTTTGAGCTACTTTTGTTTTTATCAGTTACTATTGAATTAGATATATATGCCAACAACCTACTTTTGAGAAACTTCCAACTGAAAACGTTCTAACGTGATCGATGATTCATGTATATAAATGTAACGAATGTTACAAGGGTTATAATTTTCCTTTAGCGCGATTGCCTTGCTTATATTTATGAGGTTTCCTAGTTTATGTTCTGTATACAGTTTACTGCAAAGTATTAAAGGTGGATGGTTCACCATCTCAGTTCAAAACTAGATATGAAACAACATGTGACTTATAGGCAACTTTGTAACGAAGGTTACTGTATGATCCAGCATGCCATTATAATTGATGGCGATATACAGATCACACCTCATACATGTACCTATATATATATAGATATATACCTGAAACATCATTCGCATGATACATGTATGCATGTGATTCTAATGTGATCATGCACATATGTACCATTGTATTCACCGGGAAGATAATCATGCGTAACGAATGTTACACGTTCAAAGACCAGTCGGTGCTCAGCAAAACTGTCCATACAACAAGACTGAAACAACTGATAGAATGCGGCAAATACATCAGAAACAGACATGGAGAACAATCGTCCAAGAATGAAAGACTTGGATTAGAAGTTCAAGAATGAAATATGAACATTACCCTATCGCATGTATCACATGTCACCCCATGCATGCACATGGAGTGCTACTAAATGCCGAGAGTCAAAATAGGAATGGGCTATGTATTTCGAATTTAGGGTGACACTGTGTCAATTTATATATACTGCATGTGTGATGAAATAGTCAAGAATAAATATTTTATTTTGTTGTAGTTTATTATAAGACATGCAGATGAAACACAAGTAGTCCACAACCGAATATAACTATATTATCAAGTGATAGTCTAATATATCATGTCATGAATGTCTACTCTAGCTATACATCCACATATGCATGTAGACCGTATTCCGCTAGTTCAAAACGTGGGCACTTTCTGCTGTTCTGACGGGTGACGCATGTTATATATCTCAGTCAATACATGATTCCTAATATAATTGCACGTCACATCAAGTGAAGATTCCAGATATCTCGAAATTGCATGGTTTATGTTAAGGTTGTGAGCCAATGTTTGGTTTGCGGCGCTTAAAATGTGGAATTTCCCCCAGAGCATATAGCCAATTCATTGTTTTTTTGCAACATTGGCTCACATATATAAGTCACCCAAATCATGAAATCGTGACCTGGGCCACTTCCAATGTGAAACACATAAGGCACATGACTGTATAAACAAAATATGTCAGAAAGATTTCAGGCGAACGAGTGGTATATGATATATATGACTTGGGACGTAGCTCGAATCGAGATTCGTGGCATAATTTAGGTTGCTGCAGCGTAGTGATGTATGACACGAGGGGAGGTGCGTTTCATGACAGACGCTAGCTTGATGAAATAAATCACTCACAGACAATTGGAAACGAGACATCAGATATATAGTGATATTATTCACCCACTACATTTTGTTATTCCATATTATATTTAACTTCCATGCGAAACAATTGATACCAAATAATTTATAGTAGGCCCGGCCTATTGTCATTGACATTGGTTGGTGCGAACATGGTCCATTCCGACAGTGTGAACTTTGGTGTAAAAATATAGGCCTTCGATTGAACTGACTAGAACATAATTACCAAAAAGTTATATAAAGTAACGCTGGGCAATGACAATTAACTCCATGTGATGATGTCACAACATGTGACATGTAATTCGTGAAATGCTAATTATGGACAGAAAGTAATCATTATTGCCAATAAAGACAATTTCGCTGTGCTCAGTTATTTTTTTTACAATAAACAAAAGCGCCAGTAATCCAATGCTGAGTGTGAACACAGAAGCTCTCAAAAACAGTCATTATGTAACTTTTGTTACATACGGTAACGAACGTTTCCCGCCTTTAATGGCGTCACTGACAAAGCTATATGTGTCAGGAAATCTTTTAGGATGTTGTCACAATCGGGTTTGCAAGATTTCAGAAATATATGGCCACATATTACACACTCCGGTTCAATGACACGCGAGCAAATGATTACATTAAATGCGAGGTGCATTGATACATTTGTTTATAGTTTTTAGATATATCACTAACGTGCAAAATATGAATTTTCGTTGACGGATAAGGAGGTATTGTGGTGGTCTTCTTCATATATGTGTTGTCGATGCGTTTGACATCAATTCACGCATGTTGCATGCACGTGGCATAAAAAGAGAAATATTTCTCAAAGGGCTAGTAAAATGGTAACGAAAGTAACAGTAACGAATGTTACATTTTTTCGACAATTTGAGTTAGAGTGAGGAACCATTTCACATCAGATTTAACAAAATGGCATGATCATACTTATTATACAACTCGCGATGTATCAGAGATGATTATACACCAATTGTTCTGTTCAAACACTATAAACACACGGTAACGAATGTTACTTTAAAACGTCTAAATTGACCTTTTTCATTCCCCGTCGTGACACGAGTCAACCTAAACAAAATGAAAGCCTGATTACTCCTTACTGTGAGGTGATATGACCAAGCGCTATACTTTTGAACGATTATTGTCAATGAAAAAGGTTTTTAAATTCTGCAATATACCATCTGAACAGTTTATCCAAATTTTCCCGGATTCCGGCGACATCCCGTACAAATAAAAAAAATATGACGGGGACTCTGGCTTTGGTGAAATACTGATTAATGGGCGATAACACGCCGAATAGCGCAGTGGCGACAGTAACGAATGTTACATTTGGCCATATTTGAAGGTCGTGGCGGACACCTTTAATCGAAGGTCAGCGACCACTGACTAGCGCATTATAATCAGGTTGCGTTGTCCTATCATTGAGTCACCACAGAATGATAGACATGCTTGCCATTCAAGGAAGAGATTGTGGCGACATCAAATGCATGGTTTTATTGAGAATGGGCCACATGTGCAAATACCAAAGGAGCCTGCTGTGTCTGCCACCGCATGTATTAGTACTACGACATTTGATGACACAAAATCTCTCATCGTCGACTGTTCACCTGAATCAGGACTCGACAAACATCTTGGCTAAATAGACTGTTTCTGGATGACAAGCACAACGTTTCCATTAGATTGCTGGTCTGTGTTTGATATGCATGTGCGAATGAACAACCACAACAAAGGATGGAACAACCGCATCAACACACTGATAAATAAGTTAAGTGTCGGCTTTTATGAACTTGTAAATCTTCTGTGGGTTGAAGCTGGATTGATTCCGACCGTGACCCAGACACTGTTAGTTTCTTGTCAGTTGCTACACATTCAGCAGAAGTTTAGTACAGTGAAGAAAGAAAGAGAATTTCATGAACTATTTGAGAAACTAAAAGCCAAGTCAATGAAACCAAATTAGTTACTTTGTGCAGTGGGAGACCAGTATATGGTAGACTAGAGAGCAAGTAATTCTGTAATTCAGACATGGAATAATGAAAATCATTTGGCTTCATTGCCTAACAGCTAGTTCACGAATTGAAATGAAATTTACATCTCTAAATAGTAGCAGTAGAGGGATAGCAATAGGATTCAAGAGCACCTTCGATTTCAAAATTAACCAAGAATATTTAGACCAAAAAGGTAATTTTATTATTTTCGATATTACAATACAAAATCAAAGGCTATCGATAATTGCAATATATGGCCCAAATAAAGAGGACCCAAATTTTTTCGAAGAAATAAAAGAAAAAGTTATAGAACTTGGCAACCTATCGACACTCTGGGTTGGTGATTGGAATGTTGTCCAAAACTATGACTTAGACACATACAACTACATGTATAACAGACAAAACAACCCCAAAAACCAAGAGAAAGTTAAAAATATAATGAAAGAACTTGATCTGGTAGACATCTGGAGACAAAGAAACCCAAATCGCAATAGATATACATGGTATGGTCCCAATAAAAAATGTAGTAGACTTGACTATTTCCTAATATCTAAAGATTTGGAACCCTATGTATTATCAGTGGACATAGGTACAAAATACAAATCAGATCATTCACAAGTAAATTTAGAACTGGCTTTCAACTCTCAGAAAAGAGGAAATGGAACATGGAAATTCAATAACTCCCTTCTTTCTGATCATATATATGTGGAACAAATAAAAGAAACAATCATAAAAATTGTGGATCAATATACCATTGAAAACGCAGAAACCAAATATACAGTGGATGATCAAATGTTGTGGGAAATGATTAAACTGGGAGTGCGAGGAAAAACCATTGCTTACTGCGCAAACAAAAAGAAATCTCAAATTAAGAAACAAAATGAGTTAGAACAAAAGTTACTTTATAATCAGAAAAAATTTGATGAAACTAAAGATGAACACTTTAAGCTATCAGCTGAAAAACTAGAAAATTAACTTTATACAATGAGACAAATACAAGTAAAAGGTTTAATGACTAGTGCAAAGGCCCAATGGTATGCAGAAGGGGAAAAAAATACAAAATACTTTGCTTATTTAGAGAAAAGGCACTTTACTGAGAAGCTAATCCCAAAAGTAATACGAGAAGATGGTACATCATTAACTGATATTACTGAAATTTTGGAAGAACAAAGATAATTTTATAAATTACTGTATAAAGCAGATACCAAAACAAACTGTGAAGAAATACAATATAACCAATTTCTAGATACCAAAAATCCTTATTTAGATACCAAATCTAGAGAAGAAACTAAATGTTGTGAGGGGTCTGTTGTATACAATGAACTGCTTACAGCATTGAAGTCTATGAAAAATAATAAGTCGCCAGGTGTCGATGGGTATACAGCCGAGTTCTATAAATTCTTCTGGAATGACATTTCAGATTATTTACTAAATTCTATAAATACGTCCTATAGAAAGGGTCATATGTCACTGACACAGCGTCACGGTATGATTACTTGTTTACCTAAACCCGGAAAGGATAAATCGTATATAAAAAACTTGAGACCAATCACACTTTTGAACGTCGATTATAAATTAGCTGCTACTGTAATAGCAAATAGATTGAAAACTCAATTGGGCTCAATGGTGAGCGATACACAGAAAGGATTCATAAAGGGTCGTTCCATTGGAGAATGTACACGCCTAATATATGATTTGATTTTAGAATGCGAGGAACAGAAAATCCCTGGTTTAATGCTTCTTCTAGATTATGAAAAAGCATTTGACTCTAAAAACTGGGACTACATACAGAAAACATTGTTTTTTTTTGGCTTTGGCGATTCGATATGTAAATGGGTATCAACACTATACAAAGGAGCAAACAGCTCAATCATCAACAATGGACACTTATCACAATCTTTTAATATTGAAAAAGGGGTCAGACAAGGCGACCCATTGTCACCTTACCTTTTCATACTGTGTATTGAAACATTTGCAGCTACTTTCAAATATGATAACGACATTAAAGGTGTGAGAATAAATGATACAGAATACAAAATAAGCCAATATGCAGATGATTCAACACTTTGGCTTGACGGTAGTGAATCATCGCTCAATGGAACTATAAATTTAATAAAATCCTTTGAAAGAGTATCAGGGTTGAGAGCAAATTTTGAAAAAACAGAAGCGGTGTGGTTTGGGAAAAGAAGAGGGTATACAAAATCATTACATACAAACACTAATTTAAGATGGAATCTCAGAGGAATGTTCAAAACTCTTGGGGTGTTATTTAACTTGGAAGATCCCCTGTTAGTGTCTGAAAATTGGGAAGAAAAAAAATGTAAAATAGATAACATATTAAAGCATTGGGCTTTAAGGACACTGTCCCATATTGGGAAGGCCACTGTAATAAAAATGCTGGTACTCCCTATAATTATTCAAACAATGTCTGTGTTACCAGATCCGCAACCTAAGATACTAAAGGAAATGCAGGGCTTGCTATTTGGTTTTTTTTGGAATGGAAAGCGCGATAAGATAAAACGAGATACTCTCATTCAAGATACAGAAAAGGGAGGCCTAAAAATTCCAGATATTAAATACTTCACAAAATCGCTGAAGGTCACATGGCTGAAGAAACTACTTGACCCCTTAAATTTTTCTGAATGGAAATTACTATTATTTAACAAAATTTTCCAATACGGTGGTTTGGCCATGCTTAATTTAAATAAGCCCAGTTTGTTGAGAATATCAAAAGAACTGAATCCCTTCTGGAGAGATGTAATATCTGCATACGCATTGATAGCTTCGGAACCCATAAATGTAGAAGATTATAAGAGTCAACCGATTTTCCATAATGTACATATGAAAATACAATATAAACCCATATATTTTAGACAATGGATAGACAAACAGGTTTTATATATTAATGATATTTTGCGAGAGGATGGCACATTCATGAATACAGAAGAACTATCGAGCAAATACAGTTTGAAAGTGAACTATCTGACCCTTCATGGAGTAATACACTCCATCCCTTCAACTTGGAAAAAAATAATAAAAGCCTCGAAAAATAAATTGGAGAATATTCAAAAAAGCGAACTTGTTGGAAAAATCATACAAGAAGACAAGTTGAATAAATACCTCTATTGGAAATTCATAAACTCGCTAGTTCCACACAAACTGTGTGCGCAAGTTGGGTGGTGCCAAAAGCTAAATCTCGATCCAATGCAAATTAATTGGCAATTTATCTATACAAGAGTCTTTCAAGTTACAAAAAACACAAAACTGCAAGCCTTTCAATTCCAAATAAATCCTAATACCTTGGTGACAAATGTATTCCTAGAAAAATGTAAAATTACTACATCAAATCTATGCACTTTTTGTGAGACAGAAAGGGAAAGTATACAACATTTATTTGTTACCTGTCAAAAGGTAGAACAAATATGGAACCAACTATCGGTACTGTTGGACTCAAAATGTAATTTACAACTTCCCTCAAAAACAGAAGATATACTCTTTGGGATAAGTACAGGAACAAATGTACTTGCAAAAAATAGCATAATTCTGTTGACAAAGCGGTATATATACGTAACAAAATGCGGCAAAAACAATTTAAGTTTTGAAGCAGCCGTTCTTTTCTTTAACCAAGAGTATAACATTGAAAAACAAGCATGTAAATGGAATGTCTCACTTAGAAATGCATTTGTGAAAAAATGGGACAGTGTCCTAGATATGTTCTCTTCACTCGATCATTGAGAAGTTTCCCCAAAGAGGTTTAAAAGCCCAACATTATTTGTTAATCCCGATCAATATATTCTTGACATTTGTCCCAATTATGTTAAAAAAGATTATCTATTAAATCCCAAAACCATAGTGTACATAGCACAGCATAAAAGTCCATTATTACAGAACTTTGAACTTTCTTAAAACCTAGTTTCCTCTGCAGTTTCACAAAGTATAAGACCAAAATCATCAGACGAAAAAAAATTCTGGCAAATATCGAGTAAAACACATTTGAGTGGCATGGCGACAAATTAATTTATACACAGGGTCATAATACACAGTGTCTATGATTATTAATTTATGTATGAATTATGTATTTATGAAATACACCACTGTAATAATTGATAAATTGTATCAAAAATATGAATAAATGATAAAAAAAAATAAAATAGTTCACATATTTCTCATTCATATTTGCTACACATGTATGTCATATTTGATTGGTTTATTTATGATTATTTATGTTTTTGTTTTTTGTGTTTTTATTTCCATTCCATTTATTATTAGTAAATGTATATGACTAATAAAATAAATAAAGTTCTAATATGATATAAATTTTAGTTTGCTATTATGCCTAATTGTCCCAAAATGCATCCAGAGCCATAAAGCTTAATTATATACCGGGTATCATATACATGTATAGTCGTGAAATATGTACAAAATAAACCTACATAAACCTACATTTATTTCTGCGAATAGTTGTGTATTCCGGAAAACAGTCTTATATTTTTGGCGAAATGTCTTAAATTACAACGAATCATCCCGATCTTCGGCCATGTTGTCGTCGGTTTTCCAGAGATATGCTCCAAATGTTGGCAGAAAGTCTGGAAAATTGTTTACCTCTGACTTTTAAATAAAATTTATCTTATATGTCTCATTTTCCGGTTGGTTGGTTTTCATATTTTAGTTTTGGAGTTATATTTCATGGGAATTATAGCGGGTTGCACTTTTCACCGGAGGTGGAACCTTATTTACCACAATGTGTGAATTTCATGGATATGGGTAATATTACAGTTTATACTGGAGTACGCCTGAATCCATCTTTAATTATTGCTGACATTGTTAACAAAATACCAGCCCATGAATAAAGAGCGTTTACTTGTATTTACATCGTAATCGATGCCACTAAAGTGCACATTCTGCAATAGAAGTAGATTTTGTATCTAGGTACACTGTTTTTTCTTTAGTGCACCTACGGGAAATAACCCTGTGTTCATATATTTTATGCAAAAAAAGGACATTAGTTTGAACTAATTTTAATAACTGAAACATAATTGGAAGAAAATAAAGATTTCTATTTTTATTTATATAAACCAAATGGGCGACTGTAAGTATCAGTAACATTATATGTAGGCATTGAAATTCGCGCATCGCGTTTTGGGTCATTCAGTCATATTCACTACTTATCTGTACCGATAAGAGAGCCAACATTCCATTTAAGAAACATATTTAAATATGCACTCTTGAGTCCACATCTTCTTGGATAAATTATTTTACGATGTCATCACACGGAGCTAGCCATTAATAGAAATACCAAACACAACATTGACCGACAAAATACATTAAACATTGTCTCTTTCACTTTGATTGTTTTGATTACAATGAATTATTTGTCTGAGACACAGCATACTATCACATACACTAAACCAAGAATGTGAGGCGCGCATCTTCTTGTGCGCTACTTTTCAATTCCAGGCGTGCAAGTGCTGTTATGCACCTCAAAATCGAAGGACTGCAAATCCACTACTATGAAGTTGTGGCTTGGGATTTTCCCCCCCGACATGGATGGTTTTTATTTCTAGATACTAGTAAATAGTTTAGAACTACATTATTGTGGAATCAAGAACTAACTTGCCAAATTTATATCATATTTGAACAATGAAATTATTTTGCAATTGTCAAATTAGCCAAGCGTCAGTGTGAACCCTGCATACAGTGCCATCTTCAAGCCTTGAAATAGTGTGTCTGTCATTTGCAGAATGAGGTCCCCAGAGGGTGAATTTAGTGATGCTACCCCGCATAGCAGGCTAGCATTACCAAATTCAACCTCTGGGGACCTAATTCTGCTTACACCTCAGCAGAATGAGGTTCCCAGAGGGTGAATTTGGTGATGCTAGCCCACTATGCGGGGTAGCATCACTAAATTCACCCTCTGGGGACCTCATTCTGCAAATGACAGACACACTATTTCAAGGCTTGAACAAATGAAATTATTTTTGCAATCCATGGGCAAATTAGCCAAGCGACAGTGTGAACCCTGCGTACAGTGTCATCTTAATGCTTTAAATAAATTATGATTAATTACTTGCATTTTATTGTTTGTTGTCTAGATAGAAACTATGATGAAGAAACACTGGCTCTGCAACGAGAGATCGAAAAGGAGGTTTGTTCCAAAATATGATATTTTTCCAGTAAATTTATCACTGACTGAAAGTTTATGACACTTTATATTTGTATTGCCAGCTGGTATTTTTGCTAGTTCTTTTGATTATCTTTACATACATGTACATGTACCCCCCTTTCTTACTGTACTGAATTTTATAAGTCAATCTAAAGTCAATGGATAGATTCAATGTTGGAGATTGGTCAAAATTAGTAATTGAAGAAGAAATGATGAACAATAGGAATTTGAGATTGAAAATTCCTAATTTTTTAAAGGGGTACTGTACGCCATTTTCAATAAATTCCCGGTGATAACAACGATCTAGTATCGATACTATATAGAAATATAAGTAATTTGAGTCGAAGATGTATTCTGTAAACGCTCAGGTTAATAGGCTATCTTAAAATTTAATAATTTAAAAGTTAATAATTTAATATAAATTGATTTTATGGCTCCAGCCATAAAATGGCGTCTCTTAAAATTGGAATTTCCGTGTACAAAACGTAATCAAATTATAATTGAGGGATACTGGATTAATAAAACAATTGCACACACGATCGTTTGAAACATTATGCTTATACGGGGAGAAAACCCAAGCCACTCATTGACTAGTGGCCATACACTAACTTAAATGAGTATATGGGACTACTAAGCATATACTATAATGTTTATTTGATTCATTTGGTTGAAAACTGTACAAAAATTACTCGACAACGACAATTTGTATTTTTGCATTCCGGTAAATTTGCCATCCGTAACAATACTTCGTACTCAACATACTTTCAAAAAATGGAAAAGTTGTTACCTTATTCTCCGACTCGGGGATTATAGAAACCAACAACAACATCTTGGGTACAGTACCCCTTTAAGCTAAATACAGTGAGGCAACATAATTAAAATTATAACCAATATAAGCTGATTATAGATGATTATTGTTTGATTGTCTATAATATAGATAACTGAAAATAAATATTTTGAGTTTTCCCATCAACAAAATAACTGCACATAGTTATTCAGCCCTCGAAATTCGGAAAAATATCCCACGGCCGCAAATTTAATTATGAGGCATGTTGCCATGGCATTTCCCATGGCATTGCTTATTGCTGTGGCCAATTTCGAGGACTGGTTATATTTACTCTACGTTTTTTTTTAAGAGTTATAAGTAATGAACTGACAGGCTGAAATTGCCTTTTACCAGTTATGTCGACAGATTGTAACAGTGGTGAACTTCTCAATTATTCCAAGGCATCTCTGATTTGAACATGATTATGATTTAAATATTGTAGCCCAATTACTTTTACCTTTTTAGGTTATTACTACACAAGCGTTGGTTGGAAAGCAGGTCTCTTTTGAGGAAATTCTAAGTGACTATGCTGCTGGTGACCCAGGCTACATACGAAAGCTTCAGGTATCTCTAAACCTCTTTTATACCCCCATTACCGAAGGAAATGGTGGTTACTAGTAACTTACTACTATACTGGATTACAAGTGTCCGAGCAGATATCTCAACCACAGGTTGTCAGATCTCACTGAAATTTGGAATGAATGTTCACCACTATGAGAACATTCAGACGAGTGTTCAATTGTTTTGTTCAGGTTTTACGTTCTAGAGTTATATTGATACGTCTGACTGAGTATCTAAGCCATAGGTCTAGGTATGCCCACACTATGTGGTATGCCACATGGGGTTATGCACCATGTTTGTAATCTATTCTGAAAACAACCAATCTATCATCAAAGTCATTGAATATTATATTAGTTTAAACATATTTACTTGCTCATACATAACAAGTTATTAGGGCAATGGGGATTGGAGAACAAGTGCTTAACACTCAGAATGATAACGCTTATGATTTGTCTATTATCAGGCTATCATCAGGTATCACAAAACCTCTAATTTGTAATCTATTCTGAAAACAACCAATCTATCATCAAAGTCCTTGAATATTTAATAATAACATATTGATTTGCTCATACATAACAAAGTTATTATGGCAAAGTGGATTGGAGAATGATAACGCTTATGATATTCATATCATCAGGTTGTAAACACTAAACAGAACAGTAAGTTGGACGTGCTTATGTTGTTAGAGACCCAGGCTACATTAAAGAACTTCAGGTAGTTGAACTGAAAAGGTTCTAAGAGTAAATACCCATGATTGATACTTTTCTAAGACACTTGTGTATAATTAGTTATATTTTATCATCTACAGGATTTGAAAAAGTCATGGAAGTCCATCAGGAAAACACGTGGGGATGGGAATTGTTTCTACAGAGCATTTGGATATGCATATCTCGAGGGCCTCCTAGCAGACAGTGCTGATTTTGAAAGGTTTTTATACGCCCGTCTTTTTATACCCCCCGCAACGAGTTGTGGTGGGGTATACTGGAATCAGCTTGTTCGTCCGTCTGTCGAGCTGTCCATCTGTCCGTGGACAAAATGTTGTCCGAGCTTTTATTCCTACATTTTCTGGTCAATATTTTTGAAACTTGGCACAGATATTTAATACCTTGGGAACTTGTGCACCTGCGATTATGAGGTCTGTCCGATATTTTTGGGTGGAGTTAGCCCCCTTTTTCAACTTACAAAATCTTCTCAAAATGCTAAATTTTGTCCGATCTTTTTTTCCTACATTTTCTGGTCAATATTTTTGAAACTTGGCACAGATATTTAATACCTTGGGAACTTGTGCACCTGCGATTATGAGGTCTGTCCGATATTTTTGGGTGGAGTTAGCCCCCTTTTTCAACTTACAAAATCTTCTCAAAATGCAAAATTTTGTCCGATCTTTTTTTCCTACATTTTCTGGTCAATTATTTTGAAACTTGGCACAGATAATTAGTACCATGGGAACCTGTGCACCTGCGATTATGATGTCTGTCCGAATTATTTTTGTGGAGTTAGCCCCATTTTTCAACTTAGAAAATCTTCTCAAAATGCATAATTTTGTCCGATCTTTTATTCCTACAATTTTCAGTCAATAGGTTTTAGGATTAGGATTAAGGGTTAAGAGGTTCAAGATTAGTGTTAGGGCTTAGGGGATTTAGGGTTACCTGTTCACATAATTTCAGTGCCCAATATACAGCAATGGCTACTACATTCAAATAACATGTTGAATACGGGGGGTAAACCTCAGTCCCATCTGGGACAGGCCCATCTCTAGTTGGACCAAGAATTGTTTTAAAACTACAGAGTTACATCCCTTTCTCTTGGAATTTGTACTCAATTTTCATTTCCGGATGATAACTTTAGTAAGTCTGAACTGAATAAAAAGAAATTTGGTATGTGAGTTTACTAGCCCAAAATACAGGTCAAGTTCACATTTTATTTCTGCCCTTTAATTTTCACCAGATTTATGGCCCTTTGTTGGACCACATGCATATTTACCACACCCTAACAATGCTCTTGTTTTGTTATCTCTTTATGTTATCAGTCTAACACAGTTCCATGGCTAATTTATGAAGAGTTATATGAGAGATTCACCTTGAGACATTCTATACTTTAACCCTTTACCCAACAGAACGGCCCTGTGCCAATGCATTCTCTTATATATGCGAGTCGACCATAGGTCGCCTCGCATATATAAGAGAATGCATTGGCTTAACACATTAAAAATTATAAAATTGTTAAAGAATGTAAGAAAAAATGGTAAAAAAAGATTTTTTTTAGGCCAATGCATTCTCTTATATATGCGAGACGACCTATGGTCGACTCGCATATATAAGAGAATGCATTGGCACAGGGCATAACTGTAACTATCACAATGTGGTCAAGGAGCCGGTTCCAATGATATCCATATTTGTATGGTTCTATTGAGACAGACCGAAGATATTTTAGGCTGTTGAAGCTTTACTTGGCCGGTTTTGGCCGGTTTGTTGGGTAAAGGGTTAATAGACACAAGCTTTCAACAATAATTCTTTTGTCTCTTCTTGAAGGGGTACTGCACACTAAATCCAGTCATAAATTCATTTTCATTATAATTACCATGTTGTTTGCGTCATTCATAGAGCACATGAATGTATTTTGAACTCATCCATGGCTCAAACTCATTCATTTGTTGCATATATTCTGTTGAGTATTAAAGAAGATGGTCCCATAAATGGCCGGATTTAGGGTACAGTCCCACTTTAAGTGAAATCACAGCGAAGTTTCAAAGATATTGTAATTCTTCCTAGAATGTTTTATATAGATTCCGGAGTATAAAATAATATATATGAATCCAGGACACCTGTCCGGCAAAAAATTTCTATCAATTAATATAAATTTTAGTTATATTTTTTCTCATATATGTGACCCCGCCATATCAAATCCAGTCGTAAGTCGGGATTTTTTTACCCTGTGCCAATGCATTCTCTTATATATGCGAGTTGACCATAGGTCGCCTCGCATATATAAGAGAATGCATTGGCCTAACAATTTTTTACAATTTTAATAATTTTTTTTGTATTCTTTAACAATTTTATAATTTCACCCATACAGAGCCCCAGACAAACATGAGCAGACGACACTCTTCTATATGCTTTTATATATGTGTGGGGCTCCCTGCAGGGTAATGGATGTTTTTTATTTTATGTCCTAAAAACTGTAAGAAACATTTATTTAAAAAAAATTATAAAAAATTGTTAGGCCAATGCATTCTCTTATATATGCGATGCGACCTATGGTCGACTCGCATATATAAGAGATTGTATTGGCACAGGGTAAAAAAATCCCGACTTACGGCTGGATTTGATATGGCGGGTCACATATAAATGTTGGACAGTAAAAGGGACTGTTTTAGAACATGTTATGTGCATTATAACACCCCAGCAGAGTGTTTCACTTCAATTTAACAATAGGTTCATAGAGTTGTTAATGATTTCTTAACTTTTGTAATGAACCTTAAAGTGATGTGAAACACTCCGGTAGGATGATCAAATAGAAATGGAGAATAATCTTCCTCAAAGTAGTAAATTTTATAAATATTATATCCAAATTGACAACAAGCACCGTCATTCATATATATTAATTAAAAACAGTGACTCTCCATGGCAAAATCATTTTTGTTAGTTTATCGCAGATAGTTGCGTCCCGAATCGAGAAGTAAATATTTACAATTGTGCGTAGTTCAGACGATGTTTTCTATGAAGTGGTAAGGTCGATTTGTTTGAAATTTTTGGCGAATTTACTAGAATGATACATTCCTCCAGTTGGCATAGCACCTGAATACGTACTTATTAGTTTCTTAGCACCCGAAGAAGTACCTAATATGTCTTTAATTTTAAAACAGATCATTACTAATTGACATAATATCTTGCTTTCCAAAACATTTTCCAAGCAGATATATTATATTTCCAAATGAGAATGTGGCACAAACCTTGTTCATTATGTATCATTTTCAGATTTAAAAATGTTGTACAGAAAAGCAAAGATGACTTAGTTTCTCTGGGCTATCCACAGTTTACAATAGAAGATTTTCATGACACAGTAAGTATCAAACTACACTGACCATACTCCAATGAACAAAATGAAAAGTGGGTGTCCTGGATTACATGCATCCAGTCCTCCGTCTATCCATCTCTCATTGAAGCTTATAACTCAACCATAAGTTATCGGATCTAAAAAAAATGCTAAGGATGTTGGCCATCAGAGCAGTATCCAACAATGTTTCTCTCATTTTCCCTTCTAGAGTTATTTCTCTTTGTTCATCTGGAAATGTTGATTTTTCATCTGTACTAAACTGATGTCTCAGAGATAGGTTAACTTATTGAATATCAATGAAATTTGGTGTAGAGATAGTCAACACAAGGAGAGCCATAAGAACAACACCCATGTCAATATAGCACTGAAAATATGTGTTTTATTTCTTATATATTTCAGTATATTTGAGATCAGTTCATTGTACCAGTTAATTTTTTTGAATCGGAGGTCATGTATAATTTGCAGCTGTAAAGCTAACTTTAATGCTGCACCAACACAGCTCCCATCAGTAAAGGGTTAACCCTTTACCCAACAAACCGGCCAAAACCGGCCAAATAAAGCTTCAACCGCCTAAAATATCTTCGGTCTGTCTCAATAGAACCATACAAATATGGATATCATTGGAACCGGCTCCTTGACCACATTGTGATAGTTACAGTTATGCCCCGTGCCAATGCATTCTCTTATATATGCGAGTCGACCATAGGTCGACTCGCATATATAAGAGAATGCATTGGCACAGGGCCCTTCTGTTGGGTAAAGGGTTAATAATGCTTTGATGTAAAATGATACTATTATGTTTCAGTTCTTGGATGTGTTGAACAAAGTAGAAAACAAATGCTCAGAAGATGAGTTACTGGAGACATTCAATAACCAGGGGCTATCGGATTACCTCGTCGTCTATCTAAGGTCTGTATTAGACAGTGTTCGCAATGGACCTGTAAATCGATGGGCCTAAACTTGGGCCACTCTCAATATATTTTGGGCCATTTTAGAATTTCTTTCCATATATTTTTCGGGAATCAAGTCAGGATGTAGTGTGTCTGACATTTGCAGAATGAGGTCCCCAGAGGGTGAATTTAGTGATGCTATCCTGCACAGTGGGCTGGCACCACCCAATTCACCCTCTGGGAACCTCATTCTGCTTAAGCTTCAACTACTATGGAAGACCTAGGATCAGACTGAAGTTCCCCAGTTGAAGTTGGTGATATTCACCCATATTATGCAATTTATGTTCTACAAATTAGGATATACTAGTATAGAAACTGAACAGAAGGGAAAAAGTACATGTAAGTAAAAATCAATGTTAATTTGAGACTACAGATAGATGAGGACTATTATAAGCAGAATGAGGTACCCAAAGGGTGAATTTGATGATGCTAGCCCACTTTGCAAGTTAGCATCACTAATTTCACCCACTTGTGACCTCATTCTGCAAATGTCAGACATACTATATCAAGGCTTGTCTGGAGTTCAAAACTAAATAACAATTGGGTGTAATATATTGTATTGTAACGTCCGTTTGAAAAAAGAGTCCGTATTATGTAATCAGTTTGTCCATCTGTCTGTCTGTCAACATTTTGGTTTCTGGATGATAACTTGAGTTTGGATTATTTGATCACAACTAAACTTGGTATGTGGCTCGGACATACCAAATTACAGGTCAAGTTCAAATTTGAGTTTTGTTGGATGATGTTCCGGAGTTGTAGGCCTTTTCGACTTAGAAATTTGCATATTCTTGCTTTCAAGATGATATTGCATTATTTTATTGGACTCATATTTTGTATGTTAGTTTATTACTTCACAATACAGGTCAAATTCAAATTGGGGTTTGGTACCTGATAGCCAATTTTCTTTGATATTAATTGAAAGATGACTACTATTTACTTTGCAAACGGGTGTATTAAGCCATGCATGGTGGTGCTCTTGTTTTTTATGTGTACCCATACCATGTATGGTACACATAATGCCGACATCCGGATCAACCATCCGTCGTTCGTCCGTCCGTCCGTCTGTCCGTCTGTCCGTAGACACTTGCTTTCCGATTCAATTACTTGAATATTTTTTATCGGATCGTGTTAAAATTTTATGTGCATGTTTATGATAACACACTCCTCACCTGTATAGTTTTTGGTATCGATCAGTTGATCGGTTTAGAAATTATTAACACTTTGCATCCGCACATAGGCATGAGCCATCCGATGCTGTAACCAAAGTACTTTTTGTCCGATTGTTTTCATATTTGATATGTAGGTTTATAATGACACACCCCTCACCTGTATAGTTTTTGGTATCGATCGGTTGATCGGTTTGGAAAAAATTAACCCTGCACACAAATGCTATCTGATGCATCTAAGTCAAACAATTTTCTTCTGATATGCCTCATATTTCTTACCTAGGTTTTTCTTAGCACGTTCTTTATCTGTATGGTTTTTGGTATCGTTTAGTTAACCCTTTCTGCTCTTGTTTTTAAATAGACTTAATCCAAGCTGTGTTAACTTAAATATTTTTATTCTGATCAGCACCAAATTTGGTACATATGGTCCTCACCCCAAAATACAGATCAGGTTCAAATTTGAGTTTGATCTGGTATATTTTAACAGAGTTATGGCCATTTAAAATTCAAGTAGCTTATAATCTAATTAATGCCTGCAGGCTGTCAGCTTAGCAGAGGAGATCTTATTACACAGCCAGTGTCTTATTGGAAATGAGTTTCTCTTTAGCTTCACATTAGATAAATACCATGGCTCACAGAGTGTTTAGGGGTTCTCCTTAGCCAATGCTAGTTGGAGACAGACAAATAACACTAAGTGAATAATTGAGCTCATCTCTGGAGAAGCTTGTCACAGCATCTGGGCTGTGTGCAGTGTTTGTTTATTTAAGTCTCACATTCCTATAATCTGATCTCAAGCCTCACTCTACTGCATAAATAAAATGAATATGACAGTGATGGCCAGAGGTCTGCTGTCTATATAGTCTTCATGACATTAGGGACTGGCTTGTTGTGTGGGTTTTGCTAAATCCAATGACATGCTTTTTATAGACTTTTTTGTGTTTATCAGTTCATTAGTTTGGATAAGATTAACCCTATTCTATCCGATTTCATAACTCAAATATTTCCATTTATTTTATTTATAGTTCTTGGCATAGTTTATGATAACACACCCCTAACCTGCATATTGAGAGTCATATGGTTGATTTGCTTAAAAATATTAACATCTCCACCAATCCTGTTGACACAATGTGATACTAGTAACTAGATATACTTTACATGATCACTATATATAATTGCATCCATGTTGATGCATTCTTCACTTGTTTAGATTTTGGGATCGATTGGTTTGATAAAATTAACCATAAATTATATTTCCGCTGTTACATAAATTACATCTTTCCAATGTTCAGCTTAGAAGAAAATTAACCCTACCCATTCCAATCCATGGCCATACAGTATGCTATCCAATGTAATGAATCTTATTTTCAATCTGACCAATCTCATACTAGTACATATACCTCTAGCTATCTAAAAATTCAGCATTCAAATATTTTATATCCAATCATTATCAATAATTTTATATCCAAGTCTATACATCCCTCACTTGTACAGTGGTTCATGTATTGATTTTTTAAATGGGAAATATTAACCCTTTTCTCCCATCTAAATGATCCCATGAATTTTTAATATGCAACTAACAAAAAACATAATAAAAACAGCTATGGTGCATCTTTCTGACTATGGATTTAGCTTAATTAGCTTTATCACTCTATAAGACATATCTGGTTGAAATTGATTGCCATATCCATGTTCCTATTGTGCATATGTGAGCAAGGTGCCCAGTAAGTCTGATTCCACTTGTGACCTCAATAGTAAGGTGTGAATTGTTGATTTTTTTGCACTCATGAAAAGGTTGGTGTAAGAATCTATTAAAATAGCTAATCAGTATCGCCAAGGTATGGGTTAAACATCTGCCGATCGTGATCGGCCTCTCGTTTACAATTGTTGACTGTTCTACATTATCCAAATCTAACCCTTAGCTATTGATTATAATTTAAATAACCTGCATTTATTTGAGACAACATATGTTCGTATTGTTTACTGATGGTCAAAGCCATCAAACTATTGAAATTTCAGATGCATGCATCAAGAAATGACCAAGCCTGCAGCAAGCGGTGTACAAGTTATGCTCTAAGTAATCGACTTCTTAACCACAGCAGAATTATGGGTAACTTTTCAGGATTTAGTTGGAAATATGGCTTGTTGCCATTCATCGGAAAGCTCTCCCCGATTACATAGAGCATTACTGTACAAATTATTTGTTCTACAGTTAATCCTGATACTGTGTTTAAATACTTTGGCAACCTCTTTCAGATTTATGTCTCTAGAAGTTCCATAAAATGCTCTATGTATCCAGTATCCATAAATTTCTAGTATTTTTTTGTAAAATAATTTAAAAAAAATAATTTCTTTGCAATTTCAGGTTGCTTGTTTCTGGATATTTACAAAAAGAGTCAGATTTCTATTCAAATTTTATAGAAGGGAACAGAACAATGAAGGAATTCTGCAATCAGGTAGATCCAAATTGTATCAGAATATCTTCCATCAATTTAATTTTGATTTCAGTTTTATTCTACATCCATTGGTTTATTTTCACAAAATACACCAAAATGTTCAATATAAAAATTTGGCTTGTCTTTGGGCAAAAAAGAAAATTACATTGACAATATTTATTTTATGATGGCATCAACAGTAACGGAAATAGTCTTTTCATTATTTAATATATATTTAGTAAACTGGTATGTTCTACCTAAATCAATGTTCAATAAAAAAAAAGCAATAAATGAAACTTGACTTTTTGCATACCACAAGCTACAGATGTTTTGGTGTGCAATAAATAGAATGACACATTGGTTGAACATGTTGACGTTATTACACTCGCTAGTCCTGCCACAAGGTACAACTTGAAGCTATGGTTTTTGCTATGCCACTACAACCTCATGCAATACCGCTAAACCAGTTCACACACTTGTGTCATTCTATATATTTATTCAATACCCATGCTCTAGTGTGAAGTAAATTTACACCACGATCGCCTATCTTACTATATAAATAAAGCCATCTGTTTAAATTTTACATTTAATCAACACCTGTTGATTAAACGTGCCTACTGTTGATATTAAACTTCGCAGAGTGGATTAAACTTTCTCCATACAATTTGAGCGGCAAAAGTGTTTATCCATCGCATTGTAATGATCGTGGCATAAACTTCGCAGAGTGGATTAAACTTTCTCCATACAATTTGAACGGACAAGTGTTTATCCATCGCATAGTAAAGATCGTGACATAAACAAAATATACGCATAGTGGTTCTGAATAACAAATCTAATCCACGAGTGGGATTGGCGATTTACACCACTCGCTGAAGCTCATGGTGTAAATCGCCAATCCCACTTGTGGATTAAATTTGTTATTCAGAAACACTATGCGTATATTCTATATTTAATCAATGAACTCTACAGGCCTGAAAATATGGTGCTGGACATTTCAGAATGAGGTCTCCAGAGGGTGAATATAGTGATGCTATCCCGCACAGTGCGCTATCATCACTAATTTCACCCTCTGGGGACCTCATTCTGCTTAGGCATCATCTTCTCTGGAAAGTATCTTTATTGTGAAATTAACAAATTAAAAACTTCCTTTGAAAGTTTCTTTTTCAGTTTAGTTTCTCTATATCCCCAAATTGGCAGATGACACACTGCATAATCGAGGTGCCCAATGGGTGCACATAACTATCTTCACCATCTGGGAACTTAATTATGAGTCTAGGTCTCCCATAGCAGATGAGGTCGTGTACAATGAGGTCCCCAGATGATGAATTTGGGGATGATATCCCACTGTGTGGGGTAGCTTCACCCTTTGGGGACCTTATTCTGCAAATGTCCAGCACCATATTTACCAGCCTGGGAATCTCAGTCGATGAATAACACAAGCCAGAATAACTTGATGCTCATGTCTTCAAGAGCAATGGTATAAACAAGTCTGAGTGTAGTGTGCCTGTCATTTGCAGAATGAGGTCCCCAGAGGGTGAATTTAGTGATGCTATCCCGCATAGTGGGCTAGCATCACCAAATTCACCCTCTGGGGGACCTCATTCTGCATGGCCTCATCTGCTATGTGAGACATAGACTCAGATTGAGGTTCCCAAATTGTGAATATGAATTGGTGAATTGGGTACCTCGATATGCAATGTGCGTCTGCCATTTTGGGGATATAGAGAAACTAAACTTAAAAAGAAATAGAATCTATGTGAAGAAGTTTCTATAGAAATTTGATAATAAAGAAATTTTCCAGAGAAGATGAGGCTTAACCCTTTACCCAACAGAAGGGCCCTGTGCCAATGCATTCTCTTATATATGCGAGTCGACCATAGGTCGCCTCGCATATATAAGAGAATGCATTGGCTTAACACATTAAAAATTATAAAATTGTTAAAGAATGTAAGAAAAAATGGTAAAAAGTGTTAAAAAAAGATTTTGTTTAGGCCAATGCATTCTCTTATATATGCGAGGCGACCTATGGTCGACTCGCATATATAAGAGAATGCATTGGCACAGGGCATAACTGTAACTATCACAATGTGGTCAAGGAGCCGGTTCCAATGATATCCATATTTGTATGGTTCTATTGAGACAGACCGAAGATATTTTAGGCTGTTGAAGCTTTATTTGGCCGGTTTTGGCCGGTTTGTTGGGTAAAGGGTTAAACAGAATGAGGTCCCCAGAGGGTGAATTTAGTGATGCTAGCCCACTATGCAGGATAGCATCTCTAAATTCACCCTCTGGGGACCTCATTCTGCAAATGACAGGCACACTAAACTCAGGATTGGGCATAAATTATATATATTTTTTCCAGGAAGTGGAGCCAATGGGAAAAGAGAGCGACCATATACACATCACTGCCCTGACGTCTGCTCTCGGACTTGGTGTTAAAGTTATCTACCTTGATCGAGCTGGTGACAACTGCAATGCACATTGTTTTCCTGAGGATGGACCTCATTCACTGACACTCATTTATAAACCAGGACATTACGATATTATATACAAATGAGGTTGATATGTCGTAGTGCAGTCAGTGGACTAGAAGTCAGACTGTTTCGCTGGCCGCTTCATGCAGTGAACATATGCAGGGATGTGGTTAGAAAGAGGGGGTAAATGTGGGGGTGTCAACATTCCCCCCGACTTAGGTGAACACTTTCTTTAACAATTTCATGCCTGATACAAGATAAATTGGAGACCACAACAAATTCACCCTCAGGAAGAATGAGGTCTCCCAGAGGGCGATTATGGTGATGCTAGCCTGCTGTGTGTGATAGCGTCACTAAACTAACCCTCTGGGGACCTCATTCTGCAGATGTCAGACACACTAAATTCAGGCTTGGATAACAAATAGGTTGAAATTGTTCAGATAATTTGAATTTCTTACCACTATTTAGTCGTATATAGGACGATTTCTAAAAAAATGGAAAGAATGAGGAAAATTCCAAACCAGGCAGCTGAACCAGGCTTCAGAATTTATGCTTGGTTCAAGGGGACAGGGTGTGTGTGTAAATTCCACATTGGACACCCCTCACCCAGTTGAGACCCTCTAGCCACATCCCTGAACTCTATTCACTCTATTCATCAGATTGCTGGACCAGAGTAGTCAGCGGATCTTCTTCGTTTTTTATTGAGCCAATATGGCAGATTTTCTGAATGGAGATACATGGACAGGTTCCTGGGGAAAAATAACAAAATATACCAATATGTACTGTAATGCCCTAATTAATCGACTCCATAACCACAGCAGAATTATGGGTAACTTTTCAGGATTTAGTCGGAAATATGGCTTGTTGCCATTCATCGGAAAGCTCTCGGGGAGTTCTGCTGTGGTTATGGAGTCGATTAATTAGGGCATTACTGTACTACATGTATACCAGAGACAAGGCTCACAAGTCTGATTCTTGACAAAAACACACTCTCTGCAAAATCTCTCTTAAAATCGCATATTTTGTCATTTCACTCAAGATACCACCCAATTGGGCTTACTGGCCATAAAATCTCCTTTCTTTTGACGTATAATTCGTCAGAATCAAGGGAACCATTTTCAAGATATCATACCAAAATCTTGCAAAATATACCAGAAATTTGGGGGGAAATGCTGAACCGGGTCATCAACTTGTGCATCTGACTAATAGCTTCATTAATGCTGAAAAATTGTCAAATTAGCCAAATTATGCCCTATTTTATCTTATAGGACAGCAAATTTCCTTTTTTTTTAATTGATAACGTGATGGAATCAATGGAAGGGAAGTCAATTAATAATTTAATTGATCGACAAGGAATATGACAGATGATGTGTTTTTCCAAAATCGGACTTGGTGTATTTATTCCATATTATTCATTAATTACATATTACAGAACAAAACAAAATATTGATGATATGACAGGGATTCGACAACAAGATTTAAGCTTTTGAGTGCCAGGTCCGATTTTTGTATCAACCAATATACCCTGTGCCAATGCATTCTCTTATATATGCGAGTCGACCATAGGTCGCCTCGCATATATAAGAGAATGCATTGGCCTAACAATTTTTCATCATTTGTTATTATTTTTTACAATTTTAATAATTTTTTCTTATATTCTTTAACAGACTTATTTTGTAGGTTTAGTGCCAGGGAATCTTACATTTTTCATGGGCATCAAAATTATTACTATGAATACTTGGTGATAGTTTTGAGTTATAATATGCCCCTAAGGTTTTAACCAGTTTGTTTTTAAATTCGCTATAGCATGCTTAAGCATACCCAAAAAAAATTCGCTATAGCATGCTTAAGCATACCCAAAAAAAATTCAACCCAAAATTTTTTTTTTTAGGGCAGATTTTACAGACTGTAAATTAGGGCTGATGAGATCGGCCCCTGGCGCTGAAAGGGTTAAGCCCATCATGTGAGAGTGATTTAAAATAAATGGGAACTTCAGTCTTTAGGTTTTCACATTTAATGGCGTATATACTCACAGGGTGGCCAGTTTGATAGGTGTCTCAAAATAAAGTAGATTCATGTGGAATGATTTAGGTTGTGTGGGAGTATTTTGGAAGAGTATGGTGGTTGTCCGATGAAGGTAAAGCCATGATTTTGGGTTACATGGGAGTGGTTTGGGGGATTACGGTGGCTGTCAGATATGATGAAAGGTAAGTGAGAAGTGAGAATGAGGTGATATATCTTGTTGGCTGTGGGGGATATTTTGATCGAGTGTCAATAATCTGCTTTCGTGTGATATTATACACTGGTTGAGAATAGGGCTGCAACGATTCAGACCTTCATGGTGGGATGAAAATCACGATTTTACGATCACGATGCAATGCACATCGTGATGCAGATTTTTGACAGCTGACGGCTGTGAAAACTAGATGAACCACTTAAATGTTTTTGGTATTCATATTCTCATCAGTCTTCACCTCAGCATTATTCATTGAAGTAAATTACAAGACCTAACAAAAATGACCAAAAACGCATCAACCGTAATAGCTAATACAGTCCCCAGATCTGCCCAGGTATGAAGTTTTGAGTGGAAAAGTTTGTATATCTGACTTGATAACTCTGGATACATAAATTGTTTTTGCATCGCATTACACCCTCCCAATATGATGCATTGCATTGTGAACTTTAAAACGCGATGCATTGGAATCACGATGAATCATTGCAGCCCTAGTTGGGAAATTGACCTTGCCTTTGATCGGACGTCATATCACAAGGAATCATGCTTGTTGTGGTTTCGAAACTGTGTACTATATATAGTCCATTATCATTTTGTATGTAACAGTCATTGATTTGTTCGATGAGTCCATGAGTGTGTAGCTCAGCGGTGCTTGGTGATATCATTTAAAATATTTGGTTTGAATGATTAATGTTTGGACTTCTGTGGCCATTTTAAGGTTGTCTTCCAGTGAAATTTAAGTGGATCCACACAAATAGGACTTGTGAGCCGTATAGTATATATTGGTATTTCCCCCAGGGGCCTGTGAATACCTGCGCCTGCATTGATATAAAGTGCTAATTGTTCATATATTTCATAACTTTCTCAGAGAGTTGGTATGAGAGAGTTGGTATGAGAGAGACAGTATACTTAATAACTCTTGGGATCCATAAACATACAGTAATGCTCGAAGTAATCGACTTCTTAACCACAGCAGAATTATGGGTAACTTTTCAGGATTTAGTCGGCCTGAAAAGTTACCCATAATTCTGCTGTGGTTAAGAAGTCGATTACTTAGAGCATTACTGTATATGTACATTTATTATTATACCCATATGTCCCAGCTTTTATTTGTTTAATTTTCATGTTTATTTTGTTATAACGTGACTTTTATTTATCACCATGACAACTTGTTCACAAATATTGCTATTTTTGGCAGAGTTTCCAAACAGATTATAATAATAATTGTAACTAGCTGCTGCCAATGTAACCAGGCCCACCCATTTAACCTTTCTGTACTAAATACTCCTTGATTAGTAGGAAATATTCAGATAATAAGTTCAACAACAAACAAATAAATATGAACTTATTATGTGAACATGTTCCACCAATGAATATTAATTCTTCTGCCCTTGTATTATCATTTCATCTGCTTGTACATCCTTAACCCTTCCATGACTGGAGATTCTTGAAATGTTGCGAAAACCTGTGCCAGTGCATTCGCTTATATATGTGAGTCTCCCATATGGAGCCTCGCATATATAAGAGAATACATTGGCCTAACATTATTTACCTTGACCTTGTAAGCCAGTGCATTCTCTTATATATGCGAGGCTTCCTATGGGAGACTCGCATATATAAGAGAATACACTAGCACATGATCTCACATTTATACGAGATGCGCTGGCACAGGATCTTAAATTTTTCACCAGTGCAGCTCCCGTCATGAAAGGGTTAACATCCCTTCAAATGAATAATAGACCATTCCAATATATACTGTTGTAACTGAATGGAAGAATCCATTGAGTAAAGGAAGGGTAATTACATTTGTATATCAGAGCTGTTTTTTTTTTTAGTATTTTTTTCCACTACTACTTGGACCTGCACATTAACTTTTATTAATTTTCATTGCAAATTCCAGTATCCTGTTTTAGCTGGACGGGAAAGGTTACTATATATTCAGATTTTTGTAGTTTTGGAACAGAAGACAGTCTATTCAACAAGAGACAATGAGTACACACAAATAAACAGACATAAGAGTCGCAGAAACAATGAGTACGCACAAATAAACTGACATAAGAGTCGCAGAAACAATGAGTACGCACAAATAAACAGACATAAGAGTCGCAGAAACAATGAGTACGCACAAATAAACAGACATAAGAGTCGCAGAAACAATGAGTACGCACAAATAAACAGACATAAGAGTCGCAGAAACAATGACAGATGACAGCTGGATAGAAATTTTCATTCACTATTGAGCAATTGTATCAACTTTGAGGCAAAATTACTGTTTCTAAAAATGTGCTTTTATTTCCATGAAGTAGAAACATAGACAGTTGTTGCCGAATTTCGCGCATTATACTGTTCCTTCTTCCAATCGAATCAGATGCCTGATTCATAGTAACCTGACCCTATCCAAAGTAACCTGACCCTATCTGCCTTATATGGATCTTAAGAGTACAGTAAGGCCTAAATAATCGACCCCTTAACCACAGCAGAATTATGTGTAATTTTTCATAATTTAGTCGGAAATATGGCTTGTTGCCATTCATCGGAAAGCGCTCACTGAGAGCTTTTCGATGAATGGCAACAAGCCATATTTCTGACTAAATCCTGAAAAATTACCCATAATTCTGCTGTGGTTAAGGAGTCGATTATTTTGGGCATTACTGTGCATGTTTTCTGTTTGTTTTCTGTATTTCAAGCCTGAGTTCAGTGTGTATCTGCAGGATGAGGTCCACAGAGGTTGAATTTAGTGATGCTATCCCGCATAGTGTTGTAGCATCACCAAATTCTCCCTCTGGGGACCCCATTTTGCTAAGGCATCATCTGGGAAGTATCTATAGTATCAGATTAACATTTTTTAGTTACTTTTTCCCTTGGAAGTTTCTATCTATATCACTTAATTTGCAGACGATAAAATGCATGAAAAAGGTTCACAATAGGTGTACATCACAATATTCACCTTTTGGGAACTTCAATATGAGTCTATTTCTCCCATAGCAGATGAGGCCATGCAGAATGGGGTCCACAGGGTGAATTTGGTTGTGCTAGCCGGCTATGCTATAAATTCACCCTCTGGGGACCTCATTCTGAAACTAAACACTTAACTCAGGTTTGCTGTATTTCATTCCAACTGGGGAGGATTCCATGTATTATATTGAGCAGTTTGCCCTTACTAATTTGAAACACCAAAATTGGGTTGTCCAATTTCTTTTACACACAATCCAATTCGATGGTCCCTGTATCATCAGATTCCAACAACAACATTTATTCAAATGACACTTTAGTTATCAGAATCGATTAACCCTTTACCCAACAGAAGGGCCCTGTGCCAATACATTCTCTTATATATGCGAGTCAACCATAGGTCGCCTCACATATATAAGAGAATGCATTGGCTTAACACATTAAAAATTATAAAATTGTTAAAGAATGTAAGAAAAAATGGTAAAAAGTGTTAAAAAAAGATTTTTTTTTAGGCCAATGCATAAGAGAATGCATTGGCACAGGGCATAACTGTAACTATCACAATGTGGTCAATGAGCCGGTTCCAATTGTATGGTTCTATTGAGACAGACCGAAGATATTTTAGGCTGTTGAAGCTTTATTTGGCCGGTTTGTTGGGTAAAGGGTTAATTAGCAAAAACGAATAACAACTGTCACCTCTTGTATAAAATTTTCCAAAAACGTGTTATGTATCAAAATTTTGTACAACGGTCAGCTCGTTGATTATTTGCTTGGCTGCCAAATATTCCAGGTGGTAAAAAATAACAGATTTCAAAAATCGATATCTGATAACTCTTGAGCTTTGATGGGTGGTGGGTTACTCAACTCGAATCAAATTTTTACCCCCAAAGACAAAGAAATAGTAATTTAGGAGTGTTAATTCAGATCTTTAAAAATGCACTTTTTCATTATGTCAGTACTATTTCTAAATTACTCCAGTCTGGAAAAAATGATTCCATTCTTTGCTGACCCGGATAATTTACCAATTTCAGCTCAAAATAATGAATGTAATCCTTCCCTTTTCGCTTCAGTTCTAATAGAATGATTGAAGTGAATTTCAGTATGTGTGAGTCTGAATGGTGGATCCCAGACTGAATGAAGCATTCCATATCATTTATCCATACAGTCCTTTGTGTCACCAGTTTTCAAGACATGCTACTACTTCCTACTGGAGATCATTCTGCAAATGTCAGACACTATATTCCAGACAGATAGGATATTTATTACATATCTATCAACGTAATTGGCATGATCGCACGACGTTCCAGGCGTGAGATAATTCTCAGAATCGCACTAGTGCAATCTGTTGACGGAACTATTTCATTCAGTGTTGTTAGACTGACTCTCGCCGTTACTATTTTAACTTTTTCAACTTTTCAACGCAAGGGCGACAACCCTCTTGTCGAAATCGCAATGCGCTGATTGGGTTATATTTTTTGGAAAATCTGGGGAAAACCCAATTAACACCTATGCGCGGGTCAAGATGGGTCACTCGCGGATAGACGGGCTCCCTGTCTGAGTGTGGCGTTAACCCTAAAATGCCGTTAAAACTCAATTAAATTCACATTTTCTGTACCGGAGATGTACGATTGTGAGTCAACTTACTATGATACTGAGATATGTAATAAAAATAGAACCTCATGGGTGTCTGGATTTTGACGTATTATCGCACTCGATTTGTTGGCGGAACGCAATACCTCTCGTTCGGGACTGCCTCATCCAGGCTGTGTGAATTTCACAAATAAATAAAGGAAAAGTCTATTATTTGTTCTGTTCATTCTTATAATCTCCAATTCTCAGACATAATAACAATATATTTTGTTTCCCAGACCATGCCTACCCTTAGAACTGCTCATTTGCATTACCATGGGGTCTCTATCACATTGAAGCATGCCGGACTCCAGTACGGTAATAGAGTTACTGTTCTTCAGGAAACAACAATGATAGTGAGTCAAAACTTTGTTAAAATGCATACATGCCTAAAATACAGATAATTGTGATTAGAGTATATATTATGTATATATACTTCGCTATATGCACACTGCAAAAACAAATAGTTTATTATATGTTGGCATATATGGACGTTTTGTTCGGAAAAATAGTTGTACCTGTATATATGCATACAATTGTGTTCATGGCAAAGTCCACATGAAACCCCCATTAACACGAACTGTGTGAAGGGGCGTGGTTTTGTTGTCGGCCAAGGACTATTTTTATACAGAAAAACGTTTTAATATGTCTCATTTATCGAGATTCATCAGAATTTTTCATCTGCATAAAAGCAATTTCTCCTTGTACATTATAAAACTGTGTTTTAAGTAGGTTAATGGACTCCTGATTGGACACTCAAAAACTAATTGGCTTCAACCATCTAGTTTCAGAATGTCCAGTAGCCTGCCCATTAACCAGGTCAGGCACATCCTGAATTCCACTATTATAGCGATATTCCACTATTATAGTGGTATTTGACCATTACCGTTTTGTTAATTTGATAAAAGAGGGATAATCCAAAATCATATTTCCCACAAATATTATTCAAAATCAGATCGCACCAGGAGAATTATTAATCATGACGGCACATGATAAGCAACTCAATTAGCATGTAATTAGTTGAAATATTGTTATGAAGGAGCGATTGAGTCATCCTGCTATTGTCATTTAGAACGGGATATATTAGTAATAGTATAATATTATTGAATATCAAAGCTGGCGCAAAAGATTGCACAACGAATTTTTTCGGAAGACTGTTCATTTGCTGCAATATTGTTATGAGTGACATTTGGCTGTGCACTGGTATGCACCGTCTTCTATTCCCGACACAAATAAAGGAAACATGAATATGTTATAGTCAAATATCACTAAAATAGTGGAATATCGCTATAATAGTGGAATATCGCTATAATAGTGGAATTCAGGATGTGCCTGACCTGTTAACCCTCACAAAAAACCTCCCTACTCAATATAAAGTGTCCATCATTTTCATGTACGAGGGATCAAAATAGGTTGCAAAATACTTAGAGGATCTACAACGAGTCCCCAGTTTATAGCGGAATTTACAAAACCATGTGGTTTGCCTGCATAAATAAATAGTCCTAGATAAAGACTCTTTGGCGTATTTAATGGTGTAAATATAATGACATAGCTTTTCAAACACTTCATTTAATAATATGGCCTTGATTACTTGATTATCACGAAATTTGGCTGTATTACCACTTGATTTTAGTTATCCATCTTAATTTGGTCGGTTTGAATGAATATTTGCTAGGAAAGAAGTGCATATCTCGAGAAATAACAGATTTCAAAAATTATTTGCTGATCACTCTGAGCTTTGATGAGTGGGTTCCTTGACTCGAATCAAATATGTTTATCCACAAAAATAGTAATCTAGGAGTGCTTAATCGGATAAGCATCTCTAAGACTACGTACAAGTACAAACTGAAACAGGAAGTATTATTGTTGAATAAATATATTTTTATTTCTCAATATAATTAACAGGCATTAAATATGTATTGAATAATAGGTATAAAATAAATAAAAAGCTCAATAGAGAAACATTTATAAGAGAAAAAAAAAAAAAAAACCTAAAGCTGCCCTATATACAAACAAGCATTGATTAAAGGAACTCCAAGGCACTCAGTGGGTAAATGTTTAAAAAAATATAAAAGTCTGTAAAAACATCACCACTAAGGGTGGATACACACATGCATGTAATTTCTGTATGTAAAATACATGTATTTTACGTGGCCACACCAATAATTGACAACATTAATCACCTGCACGCGAGCAGTTCATTGTTAACAGGCCAGACAAGTGAGTAGTGATAAGCGAACTCAAAACTGTCTGCTATCAGGACATTTAAGGCCAGTCCAAAACAAGTAATCTCTTACGGATGCGGAAATTAGTCAAGTCTTGTGTGATATCTGGCATTTTATTAATGTACGAACACCAGAAGCGACACGTCTGGCATATACAGGCTTGATATAGAACATTTTCGACCATGGTGATTGTTTTGGCGTGGGGTGTCAAAAGCTTCAAATTGCTAAGGGACTTAGTTGAATGTATCGGTCGGAATAATCTGGGCAAGAAGGTACAATATAATATGTTTTACTTAAATAGCTCAGAGTTAGCCACCCTGCCTGCATGGTAGCTTTCGGGATCATAGATAGCCCCTGCGTCGGGGATCATATATAGCCCCTGCGTTGGGGGAAATCCTGATCCACCACTACTATAAATATCAAGAGAGGACTGGTTATTATTTATATAGAAATTCCACCATATGGGTTATCACATGAGCAATTATTTTAAGTGGCCTGGCGACTCGGTCCAAGATAGCGGTTTCTCTTCATTCCGACTTAATTGGAACTATTAACTCAGTGCGGTCAACACGTCGGCAATGATTGGGTTTTCAGTGGACACATATTACATTGTCTGTATGATCCATGTAAAAACGCCAAATACACGATAATTACAGAGATTACATGCATGTGTGTATCCACCCTAAAGGGACCCACGGCACTCGCAGTGTGTAAATGTTTAAAAAATATAAAAGTCTGTAAAAACATCACCACCAAAGGGACCCACGGAAACTCGCGGTGGGTAAATGTTTAAAAAATATAAAAGTCTGTAAAACCATGACCACTAAGAAGAACATGGAGATAAGGATTAACTGTCATGTGGACTGTTTTTATGGAGATGTAACCGTGAGGTAAGTGGACATAACTTGTGTAAAACCCGAAGGGTTTTACATACAAGTTATGACCACTTACCTCACGGTTACATCTCCATAAAAATAGTCCACATGACAGTTAATCCTTATATTTATATACATTTAGCGAAAAAGCCACTTTTGTAAATGTATTTAAATCGAAAAGTGTATCGTGACAATTCTAAATTACTCCAGTCTGGAAAAAATGATTCCATTCTTTGCTGACCCGGATAATTTACCAATTTCAGCTCAAAATAATGAATGTAATCCTTCCCTTTTCGCTTCAGTTCTAATAGAATGATTGAAGTGAATTTCAGTATGTGTGAGTCTGAATGGTGGATCCCAGACTGAATGAAGCATTCCATATCATTTATCCATACAGTCCTTTGTGTCACCAGTTTTCAAGACATGCTACTACTTCCTACTGGAGATCATTCTGCAAATGTCAGACACTATATTCCAGACAGATAGGATATTTATTACATATCTATCAACGTAATTGGCATGATCGCACGACGTTCCAGGCGTGAGATAATTCTCAGAATCGCACTAGTGCAATCTGTTGACGGAACTATTTCATTCAGTGTTGTTAGACTGACTCTCGCCGTTACTATTTTAACTTTTTCAACTTTTCAACGCAAGGGCGACAACCCTCTTGTCGAAATCGCAATGCGCTGATTGGGTTATATTTTTTGGAAAATCTGGGGAAAACCCAATTAACACCTATGCGCGGGTCAAGATGGGTCACTCGCGGATAGACGGGCTCCCTGTCTGAGTGTGGCGTTAACCCTAAAATGCCGTTAAAACTCAATTAAATTCACATTTTCTGTACCGGAGATGTACGATTGTGAGTCAACTTACTATGATACTGAGATATGTAATAAAAATAGAACCTCATGGGTGTCTGGATTTTGACGTATTATCGCACTCGATTTGTTGGCGGAACGCAATACCTCTCGTTCGGGACTGCCTCATCCAGGCTGTGTGAATTTCACAAATAAATAAAGGAAAAGTCTATTATTTGTTCTGTTCATTCTTATAATCTCCAATTCTCAGACATAATAACAATATATTTTGTTTCCCAGACCATGCCTACCCTTAGAACTGCTCATTTGCATTACCATGGGGTCTCTATCACATTGAAGCATGCCGGACTCCAGTACGGTAATAGAGTTACTGTTCTTCAGGAAACAACAATGATAGTGAGTCAAAACTTTGTTAAAATGCATACATGCCTAAAATACAGATAATTGTGATTAGAGTATATATTATGTATATATACTTCGCTATATGCACACTGCAAAAACAAATAGTTTATTATATGTTGGCATATATGGACGTTTTGTTCGGAAAAATAGTTGTACCTGTATATATGCATACAATTGTGTTCATGGCAAAGTCCACATGAAACCCCCATTAACACGAACTGTGTGAAGGGGCGTGGTTTTGTTGTCGGCCAAGGACTATTTTTATACAGAAAAACGTTTTAATATGTCTCATTTATCGAGATTCATCAGAATTTTTCATCTGCATAAAAGCAATTTCTCCTTGTACATTATAAAACTGTGTTTTAAGTAGGTTAATGGACTCCTGATTGGACACTCAAAAACTAATTGGCTTCAACCATCTAGTTTCAGAATGTCCAGTAGCCTGCCCATTAACCAGGTCAGGCACATCCTGAATTCCACTATTATAGCGATATTCCACTATTATAGTGGTATTTGACCATTACCGTTTTGTTAATTTGATAAAAGAGGGATAATCCAAAATCATATTTCCCACAAATATTATTCAAAATCAGATCGCACCAGGAGAATTATTAATCATGACGGCACATGATAAGCAACTCAATTAGCATGTAATTAGTTGAAATATTGTTATGAAGGAGCGATTGAGTCATCCTGCTATTGTCATTTAGAACGGGATATATTAGTAATAGTATAATATTATTGAATATCAAAGCTGGCGCAAAAGATTGCACAACGAATTTTTTCGGAAGACTGTTCATTTGCTGCAATATTGTTATGAGTGACATTTGGCTGTGCACTGGTATGCACCGTCTTCTATTCCCGACACAAATAAAGGAAACATGAATATGTTATAGTCAAATATCACTAAAATAGTGGAATATCGCTATAATAGTGGAATATCGCTATAATAGTGGAATTCAGGATGTGCCTGACCTGTTAACCCTCACAAAAAACCTCCCTACTCAATATAAAGTGTCCATCATTTTCATGTACGAGGGATCAAAATAGGTTGCAAAATACTTAGAGGATCTACAACGAGTCCCCAGTTTATAGCGGAATTTACAAAACCATGTGGTTTGCCTGCATAAATAAATAGTCCTAGATAAAGACTCTTTGGCGTATTTAATGGTGTAAATATAATGACATAGCTTTTCAAACACTTCATTTAATAATATGGCCTTGATTACTTGATTATCACGAAATTTGGCTGTATTACCACTTGATTTTAGTTATCCATCTTAATTTGGTCGGTTTGAATGAATATTTGCTAGGAAAGAAGTGCATATCTCGAGAAATAACAGATTTCAAAAATTATTTGCTGATCACTCTGAGCTTTGATGAGTGGGTTCCTTGACTCGAATCAAATATGTTTATCCACAAAAATAGTAATCTAGGAGTGCTTAATCGGATAAGCATCTCTAAGACTACGTACAAGTACAAACTGAAACAGGAAGTATTATTGTTGAATAAATATATTTTTATTTCTCAATATAATTAACAGGCATTAAATATGTATTGAATAATAGGTATAAAATAAATAAAAAGCTCAATAGAGAAACATTTATAAGAGAAAAAAAAAAAAAAAACCTAAAGCTGCCCTATATACAAACAAGCATTGATTAAAGGAACTCCAAGGCACTCAGTGGGTAAATGTTTAAAAAAATATAAAAGTCTGTAAAAACATCACCACTAAGGGTGGATACACACATGCATGTAATTTCTGTATGTAAAATACATGTATTTTACGTGGCCACACCAATAATTGACAACATTAATCACCTGCACGCGAGCAGTTCATTGTTAACAGGCCAGACAAGTGAGTAGTGATAAGCGAACTCAAAACTGTCTGCTATCAGGACATTTAAGGCCAGTCCAAAACAAGTAATCTCTTACGGATGCGGAAATTAGTCAAGTCTTGTGTGATATCTGGCATTTTATTAATGTACGAACACCAGAAGCGACACGTCTGGCATATACAGGCTTGATATAGAACATTTTCGACCATGGTGATTGTTTTGGCGTGGGGTGTCAAAAGCTTCAAATTGCTAAGGGACTTAGTTGAATGTATCGGTCGGAATAATCTGGGCAAGAAGGTACAATATAATATGTTTTACTTAAATAGCTCAGAGTTAGCCACCCTGCCTGCATGGTAGCTTTCGGGATCATAGATAGCCCCTGCGTCGGGGATCATATATAGCCCCTGCGTTGGGGGAAATCCTGATCCACCACTACTATAAATATCAAGAGAGGACTGGTTATTATTTATATAGAAATTCCACCATATGGGTTATCACATGAGCAATTATTTTAAGTGGCCTGGCGACTCGGTCCAAGATAGCGGTTTCTCTTCATTCCGACTTAATTGGAACTATTAACTCAGTGCGGTCAACACGTCGGCAATGATTGGGTTTTCAGTGGACACATATTACATTGTCTGTATGATCCATGTAAAAACGCCAAATACACGATAATTACAGAGATTACATGCATGTGTGTATCCACCCTAAAGGGACCCACGGCACTCGCAGTGTGTAAATGTTTAAAAAATATAAAAGTCTGTAAAAACATCACCACCAAAGGGACCCACGGAAACTCGCGGTGGGTAAATGTTTAAAAAATATAAAAGTCTGTAAAACCATGACCACTAAGAAGAACATGGAGATAAGGATTAACTGTCATGTGGACTGTTTTTATGGAGATGTAACCGTGAGGTAAGTGGACATAACTTGTGTAAAACCCGAAGGGTTTTACATACAAGTTATGACCACTTACCTCACGGTTACATCTCCATAAAAATAGTCCACATGACAGTTAATCCTTATATTTATATACATTTAGCGAAAAAGCCACTTTTGTAAATGTATTTAAATCGAAAAGTGTATCGTGACAAAAACAGCCCAAAATACCCAATGGCACCCTTGGCAAAAGTTAATAGAAACAATTTCTCTTCATATTGAAACACGATGATGTATTAAGTCAATCCTGCGCGAGTCCAAATGCGCCCAAAACATTACGCGTTCGTCTTTCCAAACCCAATGACGTATCGATGGTGTTATGAGCCGTTGCGCATTCACCGCGAAATAACTGCAAATAGCCACGTGGGCGCCGACCAATCAGAATGCTGGATTTAGTGATGACAACACTTAGTATGTACATATAAATAGATAAACTTTGTTCTTATTTTCATTATTGATAGTTCTCCAATAACAGATTTTTGCATGTTAACACTTTACCCAACAGAAGGGATTTTTTTTACCCTGTGCCAATACATTCTCTTATATATGCGAGTCGACCATAGGTCGCCTCGCATATATAAGAGAATGCATTGGCTTAACACATTAAAAATTATAAAATTGTTAAAGAATGTAAGAAAAAATGGTAAAAAAAGATTTTTTTTAGGCCAATGCATTCTCTTATATATGCGAGGCGACCTATGGTCGACTCGCATATATAAGAGAATGCATTGGCACAGGGCATAACTGTAACCATCACAATGTGGTCAATGAGCCGGTTCCAATGATATCCATATTTGTATGGTTTTATTGAGACAGACCCAAGATAATTTAGGCTGTTGCAGCTTTATTTGGCCGGTTTTGGCCGGTTTGTTGGGTAAAGGGTTAACACCACTGTTATGTAAACAAAACTGTTACCATGATTTGTTAACAAACATCCCTAATTGTGTAGGAAGTTCCAAATATTTCAGTCTGGATATGATTTTCAGAATATTTTTCAATGCTTTGACCTTTTCCAATGTTTACTTTACAGATTTTATTAAACTTTGGTATCTCATTGAACTTTTAACATTATCCGCTGTTTACATTACAATGGTTTTGACATGTAAAATCTCGTTATTGCAGAGTTATTATTAACAAAAATAATTAAAAAGTCAATGTATATTTTTATGTACTTGTTGATGATAGTTGTTTTACAGACATTTATATTATTTTGCATCAACACACTTTGACGGCCTTGAATCCCTGTTTGGAAAAGTATTCTTTAATTTCTTCAATTGTCACAGCCTCACAGGTCTATGATTTAGGAAAATGTTTCATGATTTGGATGGTCATATAACAGGCGTTAGATATAACTCACAAACATTTACTCAGTGAGAGCTTTCCGATGAATGGCAACAAGCCATATTTCAGACTAAATCCTGAAAAGTTACCCATAATTCTGCTGTGGTTAAGGAGTCGATTATTTAGGGCATTACTGTACTGTAGTAGAGACTCATTGATTTATTATATGACTACCACTAATCTCCTACAAATACCGTTATTATTTGGCAATAACTTCCTAGCTGTCGGGGGGGGGGGGGGGGGGGGGGGGGGGGGGAAACGCATGTCTGATCCTGAGCCATATCAATAACTTTTGAAATCCATATTAGTATGGTTTGAAATTAGGTAATCAGAAATTTCTGAACTATTTATCAGGTGTGTTCGTTTGAACCATCCACGGGTGTGTCCTATTGTCACGCGTGTATCTTGACCAACCACGCATGCGCATTATCATATAAAAATGACAAACCGGAAGTAACTTTTCGTGTGCCGGTTCCCTGAACAGTTTGGAGTACATGCTTAAAAATAACTGACCCGATGCCACTCGCTCTGGGAGATTCGCTATATAAGAAAATGCACTGGCGCAGGATATTTAATGCTGTCCCAGCACAGGTCCCGTCATGAAAGTGCTAACTGAAATTGACAGAACACTCAAACTATGATAGGACGCTGCAGTCCGAGTGATTTACAGATAGAGTTGCATTCACTATGGACGCTCCGCCAGAACAACTTCATCCCATCTCCACCATAATCTGCCGTACAAAACTTCTCAATTTTCATATTCTCTGATGACCTTGTGTGAAACTGTGGATCGGTAAGGTAGATAATTCCTTCCCCTTCAGTCGGCATAAACCCCTGAATATCGACCAACATCAGGTGTCCGTTTGTACTGCAATACGTGAAGTGAGACAGAGCTGTCGCGATATCTCGAAGCTCGTCGCTTTTTTGCTGAGCGAGGTTATTGTTGCAGTGTTCGAGGTTGTTGGTTATTTTTTCGAAGTCTCCCTCGAGGTACGGTTCAACGTTAATGCACTGAAGAAGCACGCCGGACTTTGATAAAAGCTGGATATGAAACACTGGGAGATAGTGAACTTGGAATGAAATGTGAAGGTCGGTGCATCTCTGTACTGATTGGTTAAACATAATGACGTAATATCGCGCCAGCATCTGACAAATGGTGTCCTGCATATACTGCTCTGGCCTCCTCTCTATTTTGTATATTTTACCAATGTACCTGGAACAAGAAATGAACAGATGTTATCGGACAGCGGGCTAGCATCACTATATTCACCTTCTGGGGACCTCATTCTGCTTTGGCCTCATCTTCTCTGGAAAGTATCTTTATTATCAAATTAACATGTTTTTTAGTGTCTTTAGAAAGTTTCTTTTTTTTCAGTTTAGTTTCTCTGTATCCCCCAAATTGGCAGACGACACAATGCATAATCAAGGCACCCAATGGGTGCACATCACCATCTCGGAACTTAAATCTGAGACCAGGTCTCCCATAGCAGATGAGGCCATGCAGAATGAGGTCCCCATGTCACTAAATTCACCCTCTGGAGACCTCATTTTGAAAACGTCCAGCACCATGTCTTCAGGCCTGGCCATACATTTTTACCAGAGTTACAGCCCATTGATTGTAATTTTTTGGCATTTTTAGCACTCATGATAAGTTGTCCGGGGTTTATTTTGAACAATTATCAACAGATTTCAAATATTTTTGGTATATCAGTTAACAAGAGGAGTATCTGAAAATAGTTCAGACCAGGAATTTTCACCAGAGTTACAGCCCTTTGTCATTTTTTGGCTATTGCACCCATGAAAAGTTGTCCGGGGGTTATTTCGAACAATGTTATTAAAAGATTTCAGAGATTTTGGTATGTGCGTTCACAATAGGAGTTTCAGAAACGAGTTCGCAAACTAGGCCCAGCTGTATATTTTTACCAGAGTTACGACCCTTTGTAATTTTTAGCATTGCAAATTAAATTTTAAGCCTGAACTAAAACAAATATTAACCAATCTCAAAGAAATATGTACTGATATCAGTTATTTTTTAGCATATTTTGAAAATGCCCATCCCCAACTTTGCCCAACTAGGCGGGACAATACCACCATTGGCGACTGCTTGTTTGTATCCAAATAAATGTAAAAAAAATGTACATGGGCCGGCCTTGCTCTAGAGGATACATGTTTATGTTAACAGGTACAAAGAAGAGGTTGCACCTCGAGTGCTGGCATACCCCACGGTGCCAAATTGAAACATCGACAGGATGGAACCCGAGTTAGAAATATATATGAAGGAGCATAACTATAAAAGTTAAAATGTGAACAAATCTGAAAAAAATAACATTGAAAACCCTTGTGGTGGTGAACATCCAATACCAAATTTCATTGATGTCTTAATACACATGGCTGATCCAGACAAAGAAGGATAACACGAGAATGCTAGAATGTAATTGGGCGCGCTTATGAAATTCAGTGAATATTCATCCATACATGATAAACCATGCAGGGTTCGCGCTGCCACTTGCCAAAGTTGCCAATGGCAAAAATAATTCACATTTGGTCAAAAATATTTTCATTTGGCAAAAATTTTGTGGCAGTCACTTTTGATTCCTCAAGAAAGTTTAATAATATTTGTCAACCAATACGACTCATTTCAGGAAAGACTTTCATTAATGGTATTATTTGTGGTGATTTATAAGGTTATGAAAAGTTAACTCCTCAAGCTTCAGTTAACCCTTTACCCAACAGAAGGGCCCTGTGCCAATGCATTCTCTTATATATGCGAGTCGACCATAGGTCGCCTCGCATATATAAGAGAATGCATTGGCTTAACACATTAAAAATTATAAAATTGTTAAAGAATGTAAGAAAAAATGGTAAAAAGTGTTAAAAAAAGATTTTTTTAGGCCAATGCATTCTCTTATATATGCGAGGCGACCTATGGTCGACTCGCATATATAAGAGAATGCATTGGCACAGGGCATAACTGTAACTATCACAATGTGGTCAAGGAGCCGGTTCCAATGATATCCATATTTGTATGGTTTTATTGAGACAGACCCAAGATAATTTAGGCTGTTGCAGCTTTATTTGGCCGTTTTTGGCCGGTTTGTTGGGTAAAGGGTTAACCTGATATCATTAGTAAGGGGTGGAGGGTTTGCTAGTATGTCTGGTGGAGGTGTTTACATAGCTAATCCTGTTTGTTTCTATGTGCCTTTCTGATGAAGAAACCCTATTGCAATTTCATTGTTATGCCATTGGTTTATTGCTCTCTGATAAACCCAAGTATAGAGGCAAGAATTATTAATAATGAACTGCTTTCCTATCAATATCAAAGGTCGCTCAAGCAGCGATTGTTGAAATAATCAAAATAAAAAACACAATGTATTAGAAACTGATAGCATTTGGCAACGTCTCACAGCATTTGGCAAAAATTATCTTCATTTGGCAAAAGTTAATTTCGGGCCAGCGCGGACCCTGAAACGATGGCTGAGATATTTGCGCTACCGGACATTTTGCTTATGAGTCTTGGCACATGTATGATATATATATTTATACTGACCTGGCATTTGGTTCATCTTGATGCAGAAAGTTAACCTCGTAAACATCTCGACAATTGCCCTTCACTTTAACATTAATTTCTGGCCCCAGCAGGGTTAAGGTACTTTGTCCTGTCCACTGACCGTTTCGAGGATTATACACCCACAAATTTGATCCTGCAAAAAATAACAATGGTTCAATTGATCTTCAAATTTGATATATACATTACATGCACCATGGGCATAGGAGGGTTTCGTCAGCTGATAGCAACGGCATAATTTATTATCAGGGGATGCTATGGGAGACCTAGGATCAGATTGAAGTTTCTCAGTTGAAGTTGATGTTCGCCCATGAGTCACTTCGATTATGCATTTTATCTTCTGCAAATTAGAGGATATAGAAAATGAACAGATGCGAAAAACTAACTAAAATAATGTTAATTTGAGACTATAGCTACTTCCCAGAGGATGAGGCCTAAGCAGAATGAGGTCCCCAGAGGGTGAATTTGGTGATGCTAGCCCATTGTATGGGGTAGCTTCACTAAATTCACCCTCTGGGGACCTCATTCTGCAAATGTCAGACAAAATAGTTCCAGAATTGACAATAAATCCCCATGATCCAAATCTACCATATAATTATTTTAAGTTATGGGGAGGGGTATGCTGGAATCAGCTTGTTTTAATTGGGGCGGACGGACAACTTTGCATTTGAATTTTATTTTTCAAAGGTTAAAGGTACTCAATCCGATTCGATGGTCCTCATATTATCAGATTTCAACAACAACAAATTTGTTTTTGAAATGCCGCTTCAGAATCGATTAATTGACCAAAAATAATGCTAACCACAGTCAACTATAGTATAAAAGTGTTATTTATCAACATTTTGTTCAACAAAATTTGGCCTGATTGTCAAATACCAAACACCCAAAGCCACTTTATTTTAGAGTTATCAATCTTCATCTGCAATTTGGTCCGGGACCGTCAGCTTGATGAATTTTTTGCTAGGCCACCAACAATTACATACATGTATCTCAGCAAATAACAGATTAAAATTTTTTATATCTGATCACTCAGAGCTTTGATGGGTGGGTTCCACGACTCGAATCAAATGTTTTTTACCCCCGAAGCCAAAGAAATAGTAATTTGGGAACATTTATTCACAATATCAACTTTAACTTACAAACATGCATAATGAGCCTTTATGAAGTCACAAACGCAGAAATAGAGAAAATTTAACACTGAATAAATACAGTAATATCCAAGAGCATTATTGACCAATTAGCTTGTAATCTTTGAATTAACCCTTTACCCAACAGAACGGCCCTGTGCCAATGCATTCTCTTATATATGCGAGTCGACCATAGGTCGCCTCGCATATATAAGAGAATGCATTGGCTTAACACATTAAAAATTATAAAATTGTTAAAGAATGTAAGAAAAAATGGTAAAAAGTGTTAAAAAAAGATTTTTTTTTAGGCCAATGCATTCTCTTATATATGCGAGGCGACCTATGGTCGACTCGCATATATAAGAGAATGCATTGGCACAGGGCATAACTGTAACTATCACAATGTGGTCAAGGAGCCAGTTCCAATGATATCCATATTTGTATGGTTCTATTGAGACAGACCGAAGATATTTTAGGCTGTTGAAGCTTTATTTGGCCGGTTTTGGCCGGTTTGTTGGGTAAAGGGTTAAACTCACTCTGAACTTTATAACCATCATGCTCAAGGAAATCGGAAGGATGCCATTGGCTGAGGTATTCTGACAAACTTGATAAACTACCACTTGACGGATCAATGCTCTCAATTGTCTCCAGTTGTCGCTCAGCAGTTTCCATGTCCACTACTGATGACGACTCATCATCTCCCAACTCGCCGTCAGATTTAGAACCTCGTATGACCTTGACATGGCTAGCTTTAATGATCGCAGGATGAGTTATGAATCCTGTAATGAAGAGAGTAATTTTCTACAAATCAAACACATGATTTGCACACCTTTCTTCATTTCAAGTCAAGGTCATAAATGTGTCATACCATACAAATTATTTTTGGACGAAACAATTTCTGAGAAATTTTGCCAATCAAACTTATGGAAAATATTGTGATATAAAAAAAATTACAGCGTGACATATGCCAGTGTCACAAGCTGAAATGTTCTTTCGGAAACAAAATTCACAAATTTGCAAGTCAAGCAAGGGCCGAACCTCTGGTAAAAATTAATGGACTAAACCCGTAGTATGTAAGTATCCTTTCCCCCAACCTGTGAAATCGCCATGCCCAATAAAATAAAATCCGCTAATTACCACCCTAGTTACAAGGTGATATGTTTGCTCAGATGGACAGATAGAGCGGAGCCCTCGTATGTATGTCCCAAACCTCCTATAAGGATCGGGGGGTTTAATAAACTACTAGATTTACCTGTAGACACCTGTAGGTAATCCCCACTAGGTGCTTGGAAATTGAGGTTGGCGGCACTGTTACTATAAAATTGCCTCATCGGAATGTAATTCTCCGGTGTCGCACACCCGCTGTTTGCATCATCAGGACTTGAAACGGTTGAGAGAAGAGATGATCCTGATTCGCTGCTTGCATCATCAGGACTTAATACGGTTGAGAGCAGAGAGGATCCCGATTCACTGCTTGCATTCTTTTCTGAACTCGATACAGTTGACAGCAGAGATGCCGATGATGCGTCTGCTCCAGACTCTGTAAATCAAGTATAATGTCACATTTAATCCATTCTATACTGAATGTATTCTCACATAGACAAATTATTAATTCAATTATTTATTCTACTAAAGCTATCGCACATTTATTATATTAGATTTTCATGGCCTGCTGTTAGTTTCGTATTGTCGTATATTGATAGAAATGCTATTAAAACGATAGCTGTATTAGAATGTATAATTGCTGTAATAGAATTTGTTTTCACATATTGGTTAGAATATGAATACTATTGAAATACAACATTAATTGTACATCAATCAACATTGATTAGAAAACGATAAAAATTAGAATGAAATTGTCTCATATTGAATATAAGAAAGACTAGGGTTTGGAAATGAACACCATTGGTTGACTATTCAAGAAAAGAGTTAAATTGTCTAATGGAGGAACGGAGTCCGGCTAAACAGCTTTCTGTTACAAACCTTGTTCGCTACTAGAGCTGCAGATGGAAGTCGATGTACTGCTCTCAGATGATGTACTTGATTGTGGATTTAGATCAGAAATGCTTGAAGAATTATCGCTGCTTGTTGTCTGTGCTGACGACGGAGTAGATGAGCTAGACTGGCTACTCCTGCTAGTTGAACTTGGCGATGCTTTATCTGGTACACCAAGGAATAAATTCCGTATCTTTTCATCTAGACCAGATGCATTACTTTCGAATGTTGATAGTACTGTAGCAGAAAGACTTGTGATGCTGGGTGCCTTCTCATCAGTACTTTCCTCATTACCCACAATGCCTCTGTATTCACTCAAATGTCGAAGAGGATCATCAGGTAATCCATACAGTTTTCTACAAAGTTTTGCCGACTTGAATTCTTTCAAGATAGAGGTATAATTATCACTTGCAACAGTCATGGGCGATTGCTTGGAGTTTGATGAATTATCAAGAGAGAGTGGCTCAGTTCTGCTGTCATGGTTACGTTCTCCCATATCATCCACATTTTGTTCAAGCCATTTAGATACGATACGCTTGTCATGATATTTTGTCAATGGTTTATTTATAGCAGCATTACATTCATCTGTAACTCCCAACTCATCATTTCCTGAAGAATCAGGATAGTTTTCGCTGACGGATTCCTCGTTATCTGCAATATCAGAGTCGTTAACTAACGACGGGATCCCAAATATATTCAAAAGACAGTTAATCACTCGCAAAGTTTTTCTGTCAATATGTTTTTTTGTTCTGTGGAATGCACAAAATGCTTGGAAAACTTGCAGGCCTTTTTCTTCGATGTATTGGCTCAGCTGTTTGTCAAACGAGTTTGATGACAGATGAAGTGTCATGCTCATCACATATACTCCCCGAACAAACTCGAGAAATTGCTCCGACTGCTGAATGTTACGCACTGATTGGTGTTGCTGAAGGCTCGATTTGAGGTCATGTGTTACTGATAGAAGAATTCCGTCATGGCGGATCCCGTTGTTGACCATGTGCATCAAGAATGATTCATCAGCCAACGTCTGTGAATACAGATAATTATAGTTAATTTATGGCTGTTAACCTTTTCTATACTAAATGGATTCTCCCACTCAGTTAAAAAGTGTACATCGGAATGGTATATTATTGAATTGTAGGGATGTACAGATAATATAAGCAGATGACAGATAAATAAAAGTACAGAAGGGGCCCTATTTATTGAGGGAAATGTTGTAGTTTGTTTGTTTATTATCTGAACATTTCCTAAGGGATAACTACCCATCAATGATGCTTTAGTATAGAAAGGGTTTATCTTATTATCTGAACATTTAATATGGGATAACTACTAATCAATGATGCTAATATAGAAAGGGTTAACTAATTATGCGAACATTTCCTAAGGGATAACTATTCATCAATGATGCTTTAGTATAGAAAGGGTTTATCTTATTATCTGAACATTTAATATGGGATAACTACTAATCAATGATGCTAATATAGAAAGGGTTAACTAATTATGTGAACATTTCCTAAGGAATAACTACTCATCAATGATGCTTTAGTATAGAAAGGGTTAAACTTATTATCTGAACATTTCATATGGGATAACTACTCATCAATGATGCGTTAGTATAGAAAGGGTTAAACTTATTATCTGAATATTTCCTAAGGGATAGCTACTCCTCAATGATGCTTTAGTATAGAAAGGGTTCAAACTTATTATCTGAACATTTCTTATGGGATAACTACTCATCAATGATGCTTTAGTAAAGAAAGAGTTAAACATATTACCTGAACATTTCCTATGAGATAACTACTCATCAATGATGCTTTAGTATAGAAAGGGTTAAACTTATTATCTGAATGTTTCCTAAGGGATAGCTACTCATCAATGATGCTTTAGTATAGAAAGGGTTCAAACTTATTATCTGAACATTTCTTATGGGATAACTACTCATCAATGATGCTTTAGTATAGAAAGGGTTAACCTTATTATCTGAACATTTAATATGGGATAACTACTCATCAATGATGCTTTAGTATAGAAAGAGTTAACTTATTATCTGAACATTTCCTATGGGATAACTACTCGTCAAGGATGCTTTAGTATAGAAAGGGTTAAACTTATTATCTGAACATTTAATATGGGATAACTACTCATCAATGATGCTTTAGTATAGAGAGAGTTAACTTATTATCTGAACATTTCCTATGGGATAACTACTCGTCAAGGATGCTTTAATATAGAAAGGGTTAAACTTATTATCTGAACATTTAATATGGGATAACTACTCATCAATGGTGCTTTAGTATAGAAAGGGTTAACTTATTATGTGAACATTTCCTATGGGATAAACACTCGTCAATGATGCTTTAGTATAGAAAGGGTTAAACTTATTATCTGAACATTTAATATGGGATAATTACTCATCAATGATGCTTTAGTATTGAAAGGGTTAAACTTATTATCTGAACATTTCATATGGGATAACTACCCATCAATGATGCTTTAGTATAGAAAGGTTTAAACTTATTATCTGAACATTTCCTATGGGATAACTACTCATCAATTATGCTTTGGTATAGAAAGGGTTAAACTTATTATCTGAACATTTCTTATGGGATAACTACTCATCGATGATGCTTTAGTACAGAAAGGGTTAAACTTATTATCTGAACATTTAATATGGGATAACTACTCATCAATGATGCTTTAGTATAGAAAGAGTTAACTTATTATCTGAACATTTCCTATGGGATAACTACTCGTCAAGGATGCTTTAGTATAGAAAGGGTTAAACTTATTATCTGAACATTTAATATGGGATAACTACTCATCAATGGTGCTTTAGAATAGAAAGGGTTAACTTATTATCTGAACATTTCCTATGGGATAAACACTCGTCAATGATGCTTTAGTATAGAAAGGGTTAAACTTATTATCTGAACATTTCCTATGGGATAACTACACACATCAATGATGCTTTAGTGTAGAAAGGGTTAAACTTATTACCTGAACATTTCCTATGGGATAACTACTCATAAATGATGCTTTAGTATAGAACGGTTTAAACTTATTATCTGAACATTTCCTATGGGATAACTACTCATCAATGATGCTTTGGTATAGAAAGGGTTAAACTTATTATCTGAACATTTCTTATGGGATAACTACTCTTCAATGATGCTTTAGTATAGAAAGGGTTAAACTTATTATCTGTACAATTAATATGGGATAACTACTCATCAATGATGCTTTAGTATAGAAAGGGTTAAACTTATTATCTGAACATTTCCTATGGGATAACTACTCATCAATGATGCTTTAGTATAGAAAGGGTTAAACTTATTATCTGTACAATTAATATGGGATAACTACTCATCAATGATGCTTTAGTATAGAAAGGGTTAAACTTATTATCTGAACATTTCCTATGGGATAACTACTCATCAATGATGCTTTAGTATAGAAAGGGTTAAACTGATTATCTGAATATTTCCTATGGGATAACTAATTATCAATGATGCTTTAGTATAGAAAGGATTAAACTTATTATCTGAACATTTCCTAATAGTCTGGTCGTTGAGACTCGATTTTGAGGTGAACCTAGAACAAATTGTTTACAAGCTGTTTTCGGTGTCATTCGACGTGGAAAAAATCATCAGGAACAACATAGCCAAAATCCGCGTTGGGGAAACTTTGTTATCCACGATGGCGTCCAACATGGTTGTCTATACTACATCAGTTCTCGATATAAGTCATTATACGATATATAGTGGCATCAGAATTATGCCGTTATATCAGTTTGTGTTAAATTAGAATGCAGGAGCGAGTAGAGTGACACGGACAGAAAATTATACAATCGTGGCCATGAAATGGCTGTCAAAATGGCCGCAACTCCAAATCATACCACGTAGAAAGCAACATGTTGGGTAACTACATAAGAGTGAAATACGTATTGGCAATATACAAGTCGGTTGTTAAATATTTTTAAAGGTACACACATCATTAAAACAGATCAATCTGAAGGATCATCGGTCACTGCACAGCAAGTCAACCCCCCAATGATTTACGTCTTTAACGTTTGGGTGTTCTGCTTATCCAACATCCAACTGTTGGGCAAAACAAAAATAGCTTGTGCATGCAACACACGAACTAATGTTCCACCTCACAGTGCATGGTAGTTTCATTCGGCATGGTGATTAAATATTGAATGCAACGCCGAAATTTAAGTGCATACGCTAGAGGTATAAATACTAGTTATATTTCCTGAATTGTCAACACTCCCGGTGATAATAAACGATACACCTATGTTACAATGGTTATTATACTGTAAAGAAACACTCATATCTTCAATGGATTAGCACCAAATCTCACCAGGTCAAAGAGACTGTACATAGCACATTGTATGTAAGACTAATTTTCATTCTGCTACCAACCCGGTTTCTTAGTAGACAATTTTGTTAAAATTACTTCAGTGGCCACTTTACAGCGCAATGCACACTATTAGTTTTCAGTATATTTTTGTTTGAAAATATATTACCATTACCACCCACGTAATCGTGCTAAATATCAGGTGATCATCGTTTAAGATGTTATTCCAACGTTGAACATTCACCCAATATTGTTAGTTGTGGTTCTGTGTGCAACAGACATGTGTAACATTATGGAAAATGGGTAAACGCGGTGATGCGGTTGAAGACAATGTAATAAGTTTCGAGTAGATCTGGCCTTGGTGAATTCAACCAAATATAATTTCCAGGTATAAACACAGTCTCTGTCACAGATTATGTAGGCAATTTTGGTCAAGTTTTGAATTTATTGAAGACAGTCTATGGTACTCATTTGTGATTTAATAAATTTAGTTCATGGTACACCATCACGCATTCTTGTGATAAAAGCGAAATATTCGTGTTTTATCACTTGATCTGAGGCACTATAACTACTATTTTGAGAAACATACAATAGGATCTACGCATTCTCCCCAGTACAATATGAACATAATTCATACCGTTTTATAGCAATTAATTTTTTAAGGTTTTATACCGTAGATATCAAAATAAATGGTGATCGGTCTCATTCGTGAGACTGCTCTGAATACATATATTTCTGCTTCTAGAGAAAGACCGCATAGTCAATACATCCCTACTAAATCCCGTTTAGCTTTTTAATTACACATATATCACACGATTCAAGATTAGCAGTACAGATAAAACTGCGTCATTTTTCCGTTTCTGGACACCCAAAAGTCCAGATTTAACCGTTCCACAAGACCCTGATTTCGCTTGCTCTCTCGTGAGATACATCAGAGAGAATTCGTACATCTCTAATCAAACGTTTCTCTTATACTTGTAGTCATTCTTCCTTGCAATATTCAAGCGTTTGTTCACTCGTATAGGACTAGCTATTCAATTTTGCACTAAATGTAAATTTCATTCGATTTTGTCCATTTTGGTGGCCATTTTGGGAAAAATATTCTACATATATGCTTTACGACTAAGCAATGTTTGTGTATATTTCAATTTATTACGAATTTGGCATTAATTGGAGCACCTGCCGCAGAATTCAGTATTTTCTGATAACAACAGACATTATGGACGCCAAAGCGGATTTTAGATATGTTGTTCCCTACATTCTGCCCGACAATATGACACCAAAAACAGCTTGTAAACAATTTGTTCTAGGTCCAATGCTTCAACGACCAGACTATAAGGGATAACTACTCAGCAATCACGAAATTTGGCAATATTACCACTTGATTTTAGAGATATCCATCTTCATCCGTAATTTTGTCCGAGACGTTTTTCTGGGACACAAATAATTGCACATGTCGAGAAATAACAAACTTAAAAAATTTATATCTGATCACTCTGAGCTTTGATGGGTGGGTTCCTTGATTCGGATTAAATATTTTTTACCCCCAAAACCAAAGAAATAGTCATTTAGAAGCATTAATTCGGATAATGCATCTTTAAATGATGAACAGATCATCAAGCATCCCATAGTGGTACACTTCATAGTACGGGTTGTCATGGTAACCGCATATTAAATTTACAGGTTGTCTTGCCATTAAGGAGTGTGTCGTTTGGAGCATAATACACAGACAGCATTCTTCAGTAGTATGCTTCTTAGTCTGGGTTGTCATTAGAGGTGCCACGATTATTGATTTTAATAATCGATAATCGGTCATCAATAATCGACTATAATCGATTAATCGTACCTAATAACATCAGTAGAAGTATTCCATAATATGGCCTATTGGCTGGGTGCTGGTTAACTGCACTGTTGCTGGTTGTTTGAGGCATCGGCTGATGTAATTTTATGTTAATAAAGTGCATGATAAACCACTGTTAATGACCAATGAATTCAATACCAGCAAAGTTCCCGGTGATGTTATAATATTTATGAGTTCATTAGAACGAATATAGCGATTCATTTCAGTGTTATGAATAGCCAAATATACAAACAATATACAAGTAGTAATGCACGATGGATGGCCGGCGGTTCCTAAAACAAGGAAACTATAAGTTTCATCAAACTTCCAGAGTTTGATAAACTTCCAGAGTTCCAAGTTTAACAATCACAAAGGTGTGCCCCCACTCGCAAATTGCAGGACTCAGAACAAGTTAAGTATTTGATAATATCGAGTTTCATTCAGCACTCATCGCATGATACGCGATAGCCTGTACTAGTAACATCTAAGTATACTTATGCAAACAAAGTATACTCGCAAATGACATCGCGGAGAACAACACTGACTAAAATGGCGTAGGTTGCCTGGTTTCCAGAGAATGTCAATCAACTCCCCATTGGTCCAATCAGATTCAAGGGCGAGTGCATTCAGTTCATTGAACACAGTGACAGTCGGCACATTTCAAAGACAAAGTGCCGCCTTTCAAGTATAAATATACAATGTGGTCGCCATAAGTTCAAAGCTGCAGTGCCGCCAATTTGTAGAATATAAAATGATCCGAAGAGTAACCATGTCGCATCATCAAATGAACTGCCGACTGTTTGCATCATGTTTTCGGAATCTCATTGATACACAATCAAAGGTTGTTAACCCTTCGGTTGTAGATTAAACTGTGTAAAACAAACAAGGTATTCAATAATACCCGGCATTTTCCGACGTCAAAATAAATAATGCAGATTAATCGACAATGGAAATGGTAATCGATTATCGGCTTTATCAACGGTTCATTGATTATACGATTAATCATGGCACCTCTAGTTGTCATGGTAAGTTAACTGTGTACTAAATAAATTTACCTGATGTCTTGCCATATAGAGTGTGTCATTTGGAGCATAATACACAGACAGCATCCCACAGTAGTATGCTTCATAGTATGGGTTGTCATGTGCGAACACGTATGATCTTTTCAGCTCTTCGAACTCGTGAATATTTAGCTTAGACAGACATCTCGATATGAGGAGTAGTGAAGCAGCCATGGAGTGTAGGTCTCCAATACCTTTCAGGTAATAGATGGACTGCACCAAACATCCAATAGCTTCCTGCCAAAGCCCTGAGAGTAAACAAAAGAGAACATAAACAAACAAAGACTGTCAGTGACTGTTGAGATGGTTGCCTGCGAATGACTGTAAAACTGAGAAGACTGCATGGGACTCTGAAGCTGAAATGGTCATTGTCACCCCCTTTCGTTCAGTTGGGTACCCAGTTTTTTAAAACTTTCAGTTGGGTACCCAGCTTTTATAAAATTTACAGTTGGGTACCCAGCTTTATGAGCAGTCAATCTGCAGTACCTATGTCCTATGCATACAGGCCTGGCATTCTCATAAATCTAGGAGAGCTAAAAATCGCCCTCCTGAAAAGGTCTAGGAGGGCTATTATTTGTGCCGAGCACAGGAGGGCGAAAATGTTTGCCAAAATCAGACATAGTAAATATTCCACTCCACATGTACAGTATTGATAAAAATAAAGTACATGTCAGTATTAAACTATTACAATAATTGCTGAGTTTGTTGTTTTCATTACACAAAATAACAAGTTCTAACAATGCCTCAATGATGCCTGACATTATATAGCACTGTCCAGTTGCGTGGGAGGCATGACGCAATACTTCAAAGTGACATAACTCTGAACAGTGTGTCTATTTCACAGAGGCACGTGCTTCCGGTGGAAATGTTGCTACAACGTAATCAATATCGCTTGTACATTTCGCCAGGGACAGTCCGAATGCGGCTTATAGATCAAAGGTCCCATACCGACATCGTTTAACACTTCGTTGCCGACTCTGTTAGTACATAGATCATTACTTACACCCGGGTCCTGGAGAGCGATGTTTTGCCGTTTGGGAGGGCGTTATTTCGTCCGCCTGGATTATTTTCAGGCGGGCGGTAGGCGAGCGATTTTATCGCTCGCCTCAGAATGCCAGGCCTGTGCATACAATTCTTCTCCACTATTATTTTCAAGCATCGTGACTAATAGACATCACAATTCATATGTAAACAAGAATTCACACATTTACCAGGTTCATTTCGCAATCAACTGACGGCAATCACTAATTAAATCAAGCTCTGTGTGAGATTTCATAAAGCTGGGTACCCAAATGTAAATTTTATAAAAGCTGGGTACCCAACTGAAAATAAAAATAAGCTGGGTACCAAACTGAACGAAAGGGGGTGACAGTGACCATTTCAGCGACTCTGAAGGCTACAACAGTTAATATTTGTCAAAATTAATTTAAAAGAAGTAGTTCATCTTTACAGGGTCTCCGTTGAGCTGGGGTATTTACCTTAAAATTTCTAACAGCACATCCCGGACCAAAGTCCAACCATATCCAGTGCCCCTGTCCCATAACCAGATGACCACAGTCCTAAGTTCAAGAATTTTTTTTTTCACATCCCCCTTAGATTGGAAGTTTACAACTGGTACTTCAAGCACTCCCAACTGTTATAAGTTTCCAACATTATATCCCCCATATTAAAAGTTCCAAATGTATCCATTTCGGTCCAACAGTTTAACCAAAAGTGCCATAGGAAAATATGCAATTCACCTTTGGTCTAAAAACCACAAGGCATTAACAAAGAGAATTAACAAAAGAGAAAATAATTTAAAAAACAGGTGTGTTTCCAGGGACATGCTGATAGAGGAGTTTGAGGGGAGTCAAGTCTTGAAATAGTGTGTCTGACAGGATGAGGTCCCCAGAGGGTGAATTTAGTGATGCTACCATGTACAGCATCAAATTCGCCCTCTGGGGACCTTATTTTTATCTTCTGAGAAGTATCTATTGTCTCAAATTAACATTGTTTTTAGTTATTTTTCCCTTCTGCTCTGTTTCTATATCCACTAATTAGCAGAAGATGGGGGATTACATCACTAATTTCACCTCTGGGGACCTCATTCTGCAAATGTCAGAAACACTTTTTCAATGCTTGGGTGGGGGGGGGGGGGGGGGGGGTCAGAGTTGGAAACTTCATGTCTGTCACATATTTAGCTGGAAATTTCACACCAAAAATAGGTTGAAATAGCTTTTACAGATCAACAAATCAGCGAAGTTCACACTTTCACATATACTGTAAAATCCTTTTAATTTGTGGGGGGTCTATTATTTGTTGATTTCGTGGTTTGACCCAACCACGAAATCAACATCCAATGAACTAATTGACTCAGAGTTGGTGAAGGTAAATATTGTTAGGCCAATGTATTCTCTTATATATGCGAGGCTCCCTATGGGAGACTCGCATATTTAAGAGAATCAATTGGCACAGTGTTTTTGCAAAATTTCAGGAAGCTCCAGTCATGGAAGTGTTAAATTGTCAAGCACAGAATTTGCTAAAGATCTACAAATGGAAAGTGGATGTGTTTTTTTTTATACAATGGAATGCATTATCATCTAGAAATGCATGAGGTGCAAAGGCATGAGAATATGGTACTGAACAATTGCAGAATGAGGTCCCCAGAGGGTGAATTTAGTGATGCTACACCGAACAGCAGGCTAGCATCACCAAATTCATCCTCTGGGGACCTCATTCTGCATGGTCTCATTTACTATGGGAGACCTAGAGTCAGATTTTAGTTCCCAGATGGTGAATATTGTGATGTGCACCAATTGGGCACCTCGATTTGGGGATATATAGAAACAAAGCTTAAAAGAAACAGATCTTTGTGAAGATGTTTCTAAAGAAACTAAAAAACTTGTTAATTTGATAATAAAGATACTTTCCAGAAAAGATGAGGCCTAAGCATAATGAGGTCACCAGAGGGTGAATTTAGTGATGCTAGCCTGCTGTGTGGGATAGTGTCACTAAATTCACCCTCTAGGGACCTCATTCTGCAAATGTCTGACACTATATTCTCAGACCTGGTGCTGCACAACATATTTAACACATAATAATGCAAAGGATCAGTGATTTTTTAATTATTTCCCAATTTCCAATGCATCCCATGAAATGAAATAATACCTACCTAAATGTGACTCTAAGCAGCTGACAGTATAAAATATGACTGATGTCAGATGTAAAGTAATCATGTTGTCACTCACCTAAGTGGTGATATATATGACCCTTTAACTGTACACAGAAAGCAACCGCAATTTTGCTCCACTTGTTGGCTGAAAATAGATAGCAATTAATTTAAAAAAATGAAAAATAAAAAATAGAAAATGCTATCAAGGCATTAAAATGCATCCCAAAAAATAAAAATGAATGATGATAATATATGCACTGATTTGCCTATTGTTTGGTGTGATGCTGTATTCTGAATCCAATTCTGTATTTACCCGTCAACAAGCCCATCCATGAACATAAGCCCAGTCTATATTTTTGCTCCCAAAAAAATCATGGGGTGGTCCACGAAGATAAGCTCACCCCATTTTGAGAACTTAGAGGGTGAGTATACATTGATGTCAGGTTAACTCTGTATGAAGATGATAAAACTTCCAGGCACAAATATAGCATTACTCCGAGCTAATTTCCATTGCAAACTCATTAATGCTACCTGCCCCATTGTGTTTCACAAAATTCTGTATTGCAATATATAAAATGACCATTGTGACTTATTTTGAATATTTATCAGACATAATAAAACACAAATAAATTAATATTCATCACAATTCATATAAAACACAACATTAGATTAGCACTATGAATGCAAAATGATAGTTTGCATGTGGGGGTACTTAAAGGTAAACCTAGTGCAATGTTTTTGTGACAAAAAATTCACAGGCCCCCTGGGCTTACTGATGGGTGTATACAGTAAATTGTTATCCAAAGATATATGGTAAAGTAACTGATCAGTTACTTCTGATGAACTATTAATGAATGTAATGGTTGTATTGAGATCTGGTGATAGTCTGAGAGGTGAACGCTGACTATTTAGGCTTGAAACATCATAATCATCAAATATCAGGAAATAAGTCGTAATGACTTCTACCCCTTGTAAACAATTTTACAACAGTTATTATACAGTAATGCTCTAATTAATCGACTCCTTAACCACAGCATAATTATGGGTAACTTTTCAGGATTTAGTCGGAGATATGGCTTGTTGCCATTCATCGGAAAGCTCTTCTGGGGAGAGCTTTCCGATGAATGGCAACAAGCCATATTTCCGACTAAATCATGAAAAGTTACCCATAATTCTGCTGTGGTTAAGGAGTCGGTTATTTAGAGCGTTACTGTACAGTATTAATCTAAATGTTAGTTTGTATATAATGTTTCGAATTGATATCTTATGTCCCAATGCTCATTATCGAAATGTTCCTTGAATTCATTCAGAGATTTGGCCTCGATGACATGTTCAGGCAACGTATTCTAGGCAGATATAACATACACTTTATGAGAATTTTTTTTTATGAACATCCTTATTCATTTGGTGTTTCTGAAGTTTCATAGAATGTCCACGTGTTCCCCTGTATATAGCATCTTTGAATAATTTGCTCTGTTCGAAGTTATATTGATCATATAATATTTTGAAATCTTCTATCATATCACCTCTATGCCGTTTTGACCAAATGTCTGGCCTTACCTGTTTTCTCTACAATGGAATCGAGAATTCTCATCGCGCCATGTAAATCTCCTCTATCCTTCATCAAGCGCACTTTTCTTATCACAATCTGAGGCGGAATTACTATATTAGGTTCAACTTCGGCAACATGGTCGACGATGGTCAACAGAGCTTTCGTGCCGCCATTTCGGTACATATATCTGTCAACCAAGAATGCTAAACCTATCACAGCCTCGTGATTCTTTATTGTCATGGCACAATCAAAACATCTCTGAAATGTAAGTAAATTAAGATACTCAATCCGATCAGAGGGTCCCCATACCATCAAGATACAACAACAACAACAACAATTCTTCAAAATATGCTTTAGTTATCAGAATTGATTTGTTGCAACAAAATAATGCTAACCACTGTCAACTATGGTATAAAATTTCTCAAAATGTGTTATTTATCAACATTTTGTTCAACGAAATATATGTTCCTTGACTCGAATCAAATATCTTTTACCCTCCCGAAGCCGAAGAAATATTACATCTACAATTTCTATTGCATTTTTCCATTGGTTTCCGAAAGGGTCATGTGTTTAAATTTGATAATCATATTAATAGCGTTTCACTTACATTTAAGCATACCCATGCATTAAAGTACTCAATCTGATCCAATGGTCCCCATATCATCAGATTCCAACATAGGGTCCTGCGAATTGGAAATTTTGATCGAATCGAATATCGAATCGAATCGACGAAACCGAATCGAATATCGAACCGAATAACACATGTGTGTTGCAGTTTCAATTTGGCGTGTTTTGTCAACGATTAGACGATTTGTGAAACGTTCTATGTGCTTCCATGAAGTTCCATTATAACTTATGTGTCAATCAACCGTCGTTCGCGATACTATTAACTTCAATCGATAATTGTCAAGAAAATACAGATTACAACATCCATGACCAAGCGGCCGTCACGACGATTAATATATAACCACTAAACGGATTATCGGAACTAATATCACACGAAATTTGTACAGTTGGCATGTAAAATTGCAAATCGTCATTCGGAAACACCCGTTGCAATACACTAAGTCTTGAAGATGCAACAGTCGCAGGGTAGCCCGTTTATGTAGTGCTGGATGCTTCTTGGACAGATCATCACAGATGATTCCATAGATGGGTCGTTGTCCCAGATGCTTGCGATGTATACACCGTGTTGCATTCGTCACACGTGTAAGTTCCTGCACTGCTGCAACTTTTGTCATGTTTAAAATAAACATGATTAACGGACGACATATTGTCAAAATTCAAGGAACGCTCAGAAACTGAAAGTCAACTTCAAAAGAAAACATCGCACACATGCACCGTTCGACGCAGGGAACACCTGTTTACATTTTCAGCGATATTACATAACGCGGAATCTGAGACGGATAGTCGGTGGATAACGCGGTTGCTCAGTCTCATCGCTATTATAATTTACGCGCGTCGTCAGTCCATCGGCGATCTCCGAGCTTTTGGCTATCCATGTTCAAAGCTAGAATTCAGATGTATTAATCGTCCTATAGCGGCCAAATTACTGGCTATACTTATATTTAATAGCATGTGAACATTCGCGATGTACAATAAGAATTATAAGGTGCATATATTCATAATTTTCAGGAGTTAAATGACACAGAAACAGCTAAGATCGACGTGTGTACTTGTCCGTAAACAGCCTACTTTTTCGTCAGTGTAAATTCGAAATTTCGAATCGAATCTCGAATCGAATATCGAATATTCGCAGGACCCTATTCCAACAACAACAAATTTTGTTGAAATGCCGCTTCAGTTATCAGAATCGATTAATTAACCAAAAATAATGCTAACCACAGTAAAAAAATAGTATAAAATTGCCCAAAACCTGTTATTTATCAACATTTTGTTTAACAAAATTTTGCCGGTTTGCCAAATATCTAACACCAAAAGCCACTTGATTTTAGAGTTATCCATCTTCATCCGTAAATTTGGTCCGAGACGGTCCTCTCGTCGACTTTTACTGGGCCAATAAATATTCCAGGTGGTGAAAAATAATAGATTTAAAAAATCGATATCTGATCACTCACTCTGAGCTTTGATGGGTGGGTTCTCGACTTGAATCAAATATTATTTACCCCCGAAGCCAAATAATTAGTAATTGAGGGGTGCTTAAGCAGATTGAATAGTGCTATTATGATACACACAAGGAACTAAATGAGAGATCAAAACAATTCTGGATTTATATGTGTGCAGTTTGTTAATCTGTATTTACCGGTAGTCAGCGATATTAGAGGTGTCAAGATATACATGTGATAATCACCTGGGATAGAATCATCAATGTTACACCAAATTCAAAAAGTTCAACAAAGATAGATTATCGTTTTTTCAAGATATGGAGATTTATTATTATACAAATTATATATTAATCCTGCTGCCTACAACTGACTGTCTACCAACCAATCTTAGGCATATGGAAAGAAGTGAAGGTGAGTGTACAGGTAGGAATTTCATCATGGCTACATGCAACATCGCGACACTATCACCATCAAGTTACAATATTTAATGATATTTCCAACTCATAAAGCATTTTTCACTGAGACGTAATCTTAAAGGTACTCAATCCGATCAGACAGTCCCCATACCATGCAACAACAACATTTCTTCAAAATATGCTTTAGTTATCAGAATCGATTTATTGCAACAAAATAATGCTAACCACTGTCAACTATGGTATCAAATTTCCCAAAACTTTTTTATTTATCAACATTTTGTTCAACAAAATATGGCCATATTATCACTAAAGTATCACAAAATTTTACTGTATTACCACTTTATTTTAGAGTTATCCATCTTCATCCCCAATTTGTTCGTTGGACCACTGTTTTCTGGACCACATCTCGAGAAATTAACAAACTTCAAAAATCAATATCTGATCCCTTTGAGCTTTGATGGGTGCATGGGTTCCTCGACTCGAATATTTTTTTACCCCCGAAGCCAAAGAAATAGTAATTTAGGAGCGTCTGATCGGATTGAGTATATTTAATAAACATTCAAGTCCATTCCAGTAGAGACACCCACCCACTGCTACGTTGTAGGGTAACTTACCATAATAATATCCAGGTTAGTTATATCTTCATATTTATAATGTTTTTCTGTGAATTGCTTCAAATCAAGAGAGGCTGGAACCATTGGCCATATTTGTTCAATGGCCTGACTAACCCATTTCTTTAGATCACTGGGTAGGAGCTCATACCAGCAGTTATACTGATGCTCTGGGTCGCCATGGTTATCTCTATTTTCACCATATATTTCCTCAAGGAGTTCTATAAATATTATAAAAACGAAAACGTCATCAATCGTACTTTAATTTTGTCATATCTATTTTAGGTATAACATATTTATTTCCAATCCTGATTGCATACATGTACAGTAATGCCCTAAATAATCGACACCTTAACCACAGCAGAATTATGGGTAATTTGTCAGGATTTAGTCGGAAATATGGCTTGTTGCCATTCATCGGAAAGCTCTCAGTCATCAAGGTTCTATTCTATTAACCATGGCAATATGAACAAATTGGAAACTATGGTTCCCGGCTATAATCCTCACCAAGTATTAACAACATATACCATCTTGGACTGGTCAAAATTTTTTTTTTAAGAATCTATTTGATATAGGGTAATCTAACCATTTTGTTGCCTCCTATATGGGACCCCTTGAAGCCCCGGACATGATAAATTGATAACAGCTCCAAATGCTCTTTCATAATCAATAGATTTTTTTCATACTCAGAAAAGCATTGATTTCCGTTCCCAAAATGAAATCCATAAACATCAATTTTAATCTTATGACCCCTCAGTGTCACTCAACCATGACCCTATGAGCAAATTATAGATCTTACAGCAATGCTCCCTATCAAGTATTAAGGACATCCTTTACAGCTTATAATACATGATAGCTAAAAATAGCTTAATTTCAATATTTCAGATTGGTCTGGATGTGATAAAGTTCTCTTATCTCTCACAGTTTTATCACCTGGAATCTTCAAATTTGGATAGTATTAAGTCGAAAAATGGCCATAACTCGAATAACAATAATCGGATCAAACATATTCAAACTCAATCTGTATTTTGGGGTGAGAAACTCACATAAAATTTTGTTTCGATGAGATTAAAAATGTTTTAATTATTGCAACATGCATGAATTCTAAGGCAAAACAGTGCCATAACTCCATAAAGAAATTTGAACTTGATCTGTATATTGGGCTGAGAAACTCATATACAAAATTTGGTTCTAATCGGATAGAAAATGTTTGAGTTATCGCACCTTGCATAAAGTGTCTATTGACAGACAGACGGATGAACAGACAGATGGAAGGACGAATGAGAAGTGATCAATCCGGACGTCAACAATATGTGTACCATACTATGGTATGGGTACACATAAAAATGAAAAAATTATGTTGTAGTTGATCAAAAATAATTAATGATTAATTGTCATGATATAACATTTCAATTTTGTAATTCATATAATTATGTAGATATAAACAATAAACAATGGATTTGACATGGTCATATGTTTTTATCCCGATTAAATTTCAGCAAATCTTGCTTAATGTTTTACGCGGTCAAAGCCACATGATCACATATTGAAACCGTCACTCATTTCGGATATATAGATTATATATACCTCTAGGAAGGTGCTCTCTCATGCCAAACAATTGTAGAACTCTTCCAGGTCCTTCCATTATTGTGCACTAATTTACAGATAACCAACCTAAAAGAGGATGATAAGGTAATTAACCCTTTCATGACTGGGTCTTCCTGAAATTTTGCGAAAACCCAAGCCAATGCATTCTCTTATATAAAATATATACAGAGCCTCACATATATAAGAGAATGCATTGGCCTAACAATATTTACCTTGTAAGCCAGTGCATTCTCTTATATATGCGAGGCTCCTTATGGAGACTTGCATATATAAAAGAATGCACTGGCACATGATCTTTAATGCTGCACCAGCGAAACTCCCATCATGAAAGGGTTAATATGAGGTATACTGGTATGTTCTACTTAAATCAATACCTTGCATATATAAGAGAATACACTGGCCTAACAATATTTATCATGCACTTGTAAGCCAGTGCATTCTCTTATATATGTGAGGCTCCCTATGGGAAAAGAGCCAGACTCTCAAAATAGAGCCAAAGAGTCGCTCGAGAAAAAGAGCCATATACAGTAATGCCCTAAATAATCCACTCCTTAACCACAGCAGAATTATGGGTAACTTTTCAGGATTTAGTCAGAAATATGGCTTGTTGCCATTCATCGGAAAGCTCTCATTCTGCTGTGGTTAATTATTTAGGGCATTACTGTATATCTGGGGAAACGAGCCAATGAGCCGAGGTATGGTATCCAGGGGAACTAGTTGAACAGAGCAATGAACTGGAAAGGAATATAGAGCAATTTGAGATCTCAACAGATTCGAGCATTGGGTGTCATGGCAGAAGTTGATGTACGGGCAGTCATCGAGCCCGGAGGCGAGACATGTGGATAAATTGTGCTCCACAATGACGAAAATAGTGCTATCGCTTCGAGATGAAACATTGTACCTGTTATGAGAATTCGGTTTCAACGTATTGGACCTGGCCAATGCTTTTGCAGTTGTATTATAGGCCTACACATGGAGATGAATATGTTGATACTCATATATAGAGCAGCGGCCATATAAGCGGTTGAAATGCTATGGTGGGACTGTTCACCCATGGAGGATGAACTAGTTGGAGCTTGGATCCTATAGTTCTGAAATCCTTGATGCAGCTTCATAGCAGTGTAGCAGCCGTATAAACGGTGGTTTCCCCACAGAGGAAGAACTACTTTGAGCTGGACTCCTAGTTCTGTAATCCTTGATACAATTTCGTGTTGAGTGCCACTCGATGTCTGTTTGGGGAAGATACATGTTGACCCTTGTTCCTCTATGTGAATAATGCCTGCTAATGCATGGTGTGGGTGTCCTAGCTCACTCAGGAGACTTGATCATGCTTTGGAGGGCGCTTGGTGACATCATATATTGGTGGAAGAAGGGGGTATATGTATATGTATACTTATATATGGTTTTCTGAAGTTATCAGATATGTCTCAGAAGGTTTTCAGTCATTGCTTGGAGGATGGTTGGAGTTGAATTGTATGCAGGAAAGACCTCGGGTCGTACCAAGACAGGGATACAGAAACTAGAGCTGATGGGGTCATTGTCACAATATAGGCTCCGGTCACATTGTAGCCAGCTTTTTAAATCGATCACAAATGTAGCCAGCTTTTCTACAGCTTTTCATATTCATGCGAGCCTCAATGAACAAGATTAGGTTAGTTGATGAATGAAAAACAACATCAATTTTAATTTGATATTTATATATATATAGTTCATCTAATAACCCGAGGTTTCCAATCAATGTCGTTAGATGCCCGAATTATATTCCAATATAAGTTGATAAATGAAGTCACTTTTGGAGCATGACGTCGATATTTTAGTCACGAACGCGATGAAGTCATATTTCGCACCATATAAAACCTGGAATTAGAAAAGCTGGCTACGAATATGATCGCGCCGTCAAAAAGCTGACTACATTTGTAATCGATTTAAAAAGCTGGCTACGAATGTGACCAGAGCCTTGTGACAATGACTCCATCGGCGAAACGCGACCTTCCCACAGGGTACTTTGGATTTTTGGTGAATGGTGACAGACATTTTACAAATGCAGGACAAATTTTGTTAAAGGATGGGGTAATGTGGCTATCCAATAATGGTACAGAAAGACTACCACCCGAATGATTATATGCATTTAGTAGTTAGTTGTGAACCATGTGCATGTCTTGACGTCAGTTCTGTCCGTCAGAGAGTCTGTTTGATGACATCATGGGATGAAGACCAGTTTAATGTTGGGTTGTATATGTAGTTTACTTATATGTAGTTATGAGCTAAGGACTTTAGCTCCATGTATGGTCACCTGATGTTACGGGATGCACACGGGTAATGTTTGTGACTCCATTGCTTGTTTATATAATTTTATAATATGTAAATACTAGTTAGTTTGTTGTCAATCTAAACTGGCTCTTATATTTGATAGGTCCCGAACCCAATCAACATGATGATGTATGTGCATGGCCTCCGAAAAGTATAGTGGTGGCGTTGTAGATGGTTCGATCAGTACTGCCGGTGAATGTTACAATTCTGAGACAATATTCCAAAGAACATTCAAGAAATATTGTTTGTGTTCATCATTCTTTGCAGTGTTCGACAGTACAAATTCCAATATTTTTTTCTTAGAAGTTAGATATTGTCATTGACTTTGTGTTTATTGGCCGGATTTGGGTTCAAAAACATTGATTTCAAATATAAAAATGGTACCACATAATCAAGTCACCTCCAGCTTTGAGACAAAACACATACCAGCATATTAAGTCAAAGCATCTCACCACCTTATCGCCTATTTCTTTTTCAAAGAATTCTCATGTTTGTCAAATGGACTTTGATGGGAAATACCCATCTATTTTTAGAACAGGATTTTCCTGTTAAATGCTGGTTCAAGAGTGAGCTCTCCCGGCGCCAACATACAGCGAAAATTGAGCCTTACATTCGATTTATATGATTAATACGAAACGGAGGGCTGGATGGATTTTCACTCATGAGTAAAGCTCTGTGATAACTACGTGTAAAACATACAAGCTTTATACATCTGGTTGCCGAATTTCGTAACAGACATGACAATTGGAACTTATTCCCTATTCCTTATTCCTTATTTTTAAAAATGTCGCTTTCGACCGATTTGACGGCATGGGTGGGTGGCCCGCCCCAAATACCACCTAGAAACACCCCGACCCCCCACCCATCACCCCGGGGGGTGCCACCCCGAGGGGGCGAAAATGGGGTATGGACCATTTTCGAGAACGGTAAGGGTTTCGACGATTTGACGGCATGGGTGGGTGGCCCGCCCCAAATACCACCTAGAAACACCCCGACCCCCCACCCATCACCCCCGGGGGGTGCCACCCCGAGGGGGTGAAAATGGGGTTTGGTTTAGGTAGAAATCCTTACCGTTCTCGAAAATGGTCCATACCCCATTTTCACCCCCTCTGGGTGACACCCCCCGGGGGTGATGGGTGGGGGGTCGGGGTGTTTCTAGGTGGTATTTGGGGCGGGCCACCCACCCATGCCGTCAAATCGGTCGAAATCCTTACCGTTCTCGAAAATGGTCCATACCCCATTTTCACCCCGTCGGGGTGGCACCCCCCGTGGTGATGGGTGGGGGGTCGGGGTGTTTCTAGGTGGTATTTGGGGCGGGCCACCCACCCATGCCGTCAAATCGGTCGAAATCCTTACCGTACTCGAAAATGGTCTATACCCCATTTTCACCCCCTCGGGGTGGCACCACGGGGGTGATGGGTGGGGGGTCGGGGTGTTTCTATGTGGTATTTGGGGCGGGCCACCCACCCATGCCGTCAAATCGGTCGAAATCCTTACCGTTCTCAAAAATGGTCCAAACCCCATTTTCATCCCCTCGGGGTGGCACCCCCCCCCCCGGGGGTGATGGTGGGGGTCGGGGTGTTTCTAGGTGGTATTTGGGGCGGGCCACCCACCCATGCCGTTAAATCGGTCGAAATCCTTACCGTTCTCGAAAATGGTCCATACCCCATTTTCACCCCTCGGGGTGACACCCCCCGGGGTGACACCCCCGGGGGTGATGGTGGGGGGTCGGGGTGTTTCTAGGTGGTATTTGGGGGGGGGGGGACCACACACCCATGCAGTCAAATCGGTCGAAATTCTTACCGTTCTCGAAAATGGTCCATACCCCATTTTCACCCCCTCGGGGTGGCCCCCCCCCCGGGGTGATGGGTGGGGGGTCGGGGTGTTTCTAGGTGGTATTTGGGGCGGGCCACCCACCCATGCCGTCAAATCTGTCGAAAGCGACATTTTTGAAAATAAGGAATAAGGAATAGGGAATAAGTTCCAATTGTCATGTCTGTAATTTCGTAACGGAGCTGACGTTCTATTGTGGGCTCTGTTATCTAAGACCAACTTGATTTTTGGACCCAACACCCGCCAATTCGAGTCGATTTTGATGCCTTATTTCTGATTAATCCTGTTTATTCACGAATATGGTGTTTCGGCATAACACAGCTGTGGTTTTGACAGTCGGCGCTGGGTTATTCATCGGAACAACCGCTATTATTTATCATATTCGTCAAACAAAAAAGTTGCTGAATGAAATTCAAAGGCTTGCATCGAAAATAGAAGAGTTGAGATTGGAAGTGGCGAAAATGGCATCCACAAAGATAAGCAGACGTCGTGTAACGCAATTTCATTCAGTACTTAACAGCAGCGCAGATGACGATGATGATTTATTTGAAGAAGCTAACGATGACGAGTAAGTCAGAACTTCAGAACACCAGAAGTCTTGGTTGGTTGGTTGGAAAGTCTTGTTTGTTGTTGTTGACATGTTGTCTGTTTGTTTCCACCGTCTGTCAATGTGGCTAATGGGGTAGTTGTCATAACGTTTTATGCATAAATGCACACCGTGTGCATTTATGTATAACGTTTTATACATAAATGCACACGGTGTGCATAAATGTACACCAGTCTTAGCCGGCGCGAGATTGAAATGTTGCCGTAAATAATTGCCGTCTGCTTTTCACTGAATTTCAGACTATTTTTTTTTTCCGTAGTTCTGATGAAGACATTCTTTTATCACAATAACGAAACTGCAATAAAATTGATCATCGGTCGCTTAATATTGACCTTAGTATCGGTATTAAACAGGGACCGAAAGAACTGCATTGTTGTTTGTTCGATTAACGGAAGAAAATCAACTTTAATACAAAAAATATCATCACGTGCAGCTTTTATGTAGAAAACACTACGACAATGATCCTGTCACGTGAAACTATGCGAGACTGGTGTGCATTTATGTATACAGAAATGCACACGGTGTGCATCTTATGTATGAAACATTACGACAACGACCCCATTAGCGTCAATGTGTCATGTGTCATCCGTAGTTGACTAAAGTCAGATGGTCACTAAAAGGTGTACTCCGGCCCCGGCCCCGACTCGGAGAAAATGTGTACTCGGAAGATATATGTTGCATATCTTTTCTACTTTATGGAAAAACTAAATTCTTTTGCTAAATTATATGCTAAGTTTGATATGTCGTAATTCGCCCTGTCGATTGTGGTATATTTGCCTTAGCTTTTCTGTTTGAATTTTGTACTACACAAACAACAGGTAACACCTCTTTTGATAAATCCAAACTGCACCAACACCTTGTAGAGTGTTTAGAACACAAACGATTCTCCATGTTTCCTTCACGAAAGAAGCAGTTGAAACTCAATAAGAAACATGTTTTAAAATATGACTTAGAATTGGACTGTGATGTATGCCGTTTGCCTAATATATTCGATGACATAGTAGAATGTTCTGCAGAAGAATGTGATACATGTGTTCACCATATATGTACAAGTGATCCAAATAATTATAAATGCAAGAGCTATTCCGTTTGAATTAAATGATAACTTAGCCTTATTGCTATGATGTATGGTATAATGACATGATGAATCCTACACACGTGACTGCATGGTTCTATTGACGTGTAGTCACAGACTATATAGTGTAATTCTACTGACTCACCTCGGATCGAGTCACCATTAGTGACCCGCGCTGAGAGTGGACATCCTTGGTAAAAAATATCGGAAAACAAGCAAGACATCAGTAAGAATATGATCATGTCATTATAAATGATAAGCCTGTATATATTATTAAAAAGGGGAGTTAAAAATGAACCAAAAGACACTGAATTAAAAACCCCAACGTTGGCCGCAAACGTCGGAGTACACTTTTTAATGTAATTTGGATGTCAAGTTTATTATAATAGAAGAATAATTTGTAATGTTTGAATGAAGCTAACATTGGTATAACTATGACTTCGCTGACTTATAGTTCGTTGAAATAATAAATTATTCGTATAATAGTGATACAATTATATCATATATCTTCCGAGTACACAATTTCCCCCCGAGTCGGCGTCGGGCCGGAGTATGACATTTTTGACACCACGACAAATGTGAGAATTGAATATGTTTCACTACATAAAATAATTAATTCATATCACCAATTTATTTCTACAACATGTTAAAAGTATTGTACAACATTTAATGTTTGTGAAGTGGATAGTGAAGCGTGAAATTCAAGATTTAGCTCGGGTACACTTTTTAGTGTGTTTTCGAAGTAAAAATGCTATTAAAAAGTATGTTAGTAATTTTTTCGGTAATTTTTTTATCACATATTGAATAAATTGGCATAGTAGCATATAATTTAGCAAAAGAAATTTGTTTTTCCATAAAGTAGAAAAGATATGCAACATATATCTTCCGAGTACACATTTTCTCCCAGTCGGGGCCGGGGCCGGAGCTACACTTTTTAGTGACCATCCTAAAGTCATCATCATCATCAATACATCATCATCATCATAATCTGGAATAAGTCATTTAGTTCCATGTGCTATTAATTGAACATAATAATATAATTCTAGAATGTTATCAGTGTCCATCACAATTTATGAGTAGAACTGGTACTGGTACTTCAAATCATAGTGCCTTAGTGGTGTGCATCTAATAATGTTTTGAATTTGCCAAGGGTCTCGACTTCGACGATAAAGCCTAGTAATCTGTTCCATGGTGTAATCACCCTTTGTGCAAAGAAGTATTTTCCTCTGTCTTTTTCTGACCTTGGCATTTGTAATTTCAGGCTACATGATGTCCATGGGTATTTGTGCATATAGTCCGGGAGCTAATAGGGGTACCCTTGCACCCCCCTCCTGGGACTTAACTTTACACAACTCATTTTGTTCCTTATTATGTCCTTCAACTTTTAAGCAATGTTAACAAGACCAAAAAGTGGCCGTGTAGACTCCAGACAAGATGGCGGCCATCATGGCTACCGTTTTTTAGACTAGGTCCTAAGTCAGTTTGATGCAAATTATAGCGAGAACTATACTAGTAGTAAAATGTATACAAATGTATATATTTTTGTGAAGCTAAGACATAACGATACTTTTATTGGGAAAAATTGAATTGAAACTCCTTATCCAAGATGGCCACCAGAAGTTGAAAATATGATGTTTATTAACTTATATCTTCTAAATCAGTTTATTCTGTTTGGAACTGGTTGAGAAATGTGACTTTATTTTGTATTTTGTATATTAAGTGATCATTGGGGCAATGAAATGTGCAATTATTGGGGTCCTAGCCCCTTCCGATCCCTCAAAAATTCGATTTTACAGAATGCGGTATAAAATTTCACAAAAATTCACAATTTGGATTCTAGGCCAAAAGGAAGAATACCTGAGTTTAGGGTAACATGAGGGAAAAAAACAGGGGCGGGCGGGCGGTACTTCATTTTATTTTATTTTTTCATTTTATTTTTCACGGGGAATAATATTTAAGTATTCGTGCCTTCTAATCGTCTGCCAGTGTCACTCGTATATAGCTTGGGCAAGTCATTGTCACACTAATCAATGCCATGGTAGCTTTAATCAGTTTAATGGTGTTGCAGAAGTTCAATGACATGTATACAGCATGATATTAAATGATATTATATATAGAATAAGTGTCTAGTGTTGAAAATTAAACGGTTTATGTTCACGCTGAAGCTCGGATATTACAGGCCAAATCATACGAGTGGACATATTACTGTTCAATTTCCCACACAAGACACTTATGATATTTTGTTTATCCACCGACTCGAATACTAAGAAGGTGAATTTAACAAGAGTTCCTCCATTGGAAATGGCACATACATGCGGCAACGCCAACGTGACGTACATAACATAATCAATATGCAAAGCGGTGGTGGCATTCACACATGTAAAACAAAATAAGCACCAAGAACAATATATGTGCATTGATTACCCTATGACTGATGTTGCATTCGGATCATTGCGACACAGAAGTTGTTGATTAATCGGGTCCGGTTTTCTGTAGAACTAATGAATATTTAATGAGAAATAGTTCTACCAGGCACATACCACTCCTACTGCATGGGTACACACAGACTCATGTTACGTCAGGCTTATAATTTTCTGGGTGGATGCGGTGAGAGATGGATAAACTATAATAATGCCAGGAATTTTGAGCTTTGGGTCGATTTCAAAAGTGTCAGAATTATTTTTAATCTGACATTTTATTACTATGTACTTTTCTGTCATATCAGAATCCGTGTGGTACCGGTTCACGTACACGACAACATGTCTGTGCTATAGTTGACAGGCGCCATGATGTTTCTAGTCTGATTCATATGAACGCATTTGTGAAGTTTAATGGCTAAAATGCAGGATATATCCGCACACGGAAGTGTTTCCGCCATTTGCAATCGCCATGAGCAATCGGCAAAATATCCGGTTACTTTCGATTTGCTAGTTAATACATATTCCGGCACAAGTATCGCGTGTTTTCTGGTTTCCGCTTTCGAGAAATCGGCGAGGTTTGCCGAACAATGACGAGGGAATACGAATATACGACAACAACAATGGCGGCACTTCCGTTTCGAGAATTGACGATATTTGCAAGGAAATGGTTTAAATACTTGTTTAAGCTAATTCCATAGTCGCGAATTCCTAATTATAAAAAAAATAAAATGAAGTCGGAGGAAATTTTTGAAAAACGATAAAATGGAATTTGGCGGTAGGTTTTGAGTAGGGGCGGGCGGGTTACCCTAAACACAAGTATTCTTCGTTTTGGCCCTATTCATATTTGAACAAGAAATGAACATAACTTTGTAATGTAAGTGAGGTATATCATTACCTATGAATATTCCAACTTATTGGAACCAAAATTGTGACTTTGGCTCAAAATGGCCGTCAAAATATGGAAAATGGTAGATATTGCCCCAGCGTGCCCTGCAATCGCTTACAAGTTGTGATTGATGTATACAATTGGCTATTCTGCCTTCTATACATTGAATACTAACATGTATTATGCATACTGGTTAATTGTTACTATTTTCACCACTGATATCACCAGATACATGTATATTGGATTTTTCTCTCACAAACTCTCAAAAAATCACTTTTCAGGTACAAAATAAAGTCACATTTCTCAACCAGTTCCTGTATCCAGGAGGATCAATTTTAATCCCAATGGGCCAGAATAGCCAAAAATTGTGGTTCATCTCAGTTCCGTCTCAAAGTTTTGCCGATTTCCTTTCAATAATATTGCCAGAATCACAAAAGAGGTTCTCTGCAAAATTCCATACTGCAACTAGTGCAGGGCGGTTTCCCGATTAATCGACAATACCCAGTTAAAATTTCAATATCGTCAATAATATCGTCTAAACTAAAATAATCGTAATATCGTCGGCAATCAGTGTGTGCCAGCCAATCATAAGCATACTAGTATACAAACAAATAGTTTAACTCAAGCCTAATTCGAGTTATTTAAGTTTTAAATTCCAACTAAATCCTGTGTTGTGATTTTTTCAATATTCAATCATCATAGTAAACAATGTTTAGAACTACTAACGAAATTAGGGGAATATGAAAACCCAGAATACGTCCCCCTTTCGCTCACAATATTACACAAACCCTCCGACTTCCCTGCGTAATATTTATTACAAGAGAATTCACCAAATGAATCGACGACTGATCAGGTGATAGATTGATATGAATGTCAGTTATGACACGCCTATTCCTTCAGTACAATGATGCACCGTCAATCAAAATAATAAATGGGCGAAGATACCGCCCTCTTCTCGTCTAGAAGAAACCACTCACTGTGATTGGTTAAAACCAATTGTATAGAATTAGGGCTTCAAACCCGCCCAAAAATACATGGTGTCCTTGCTTGGCCGATTTCCAAAAGTTTGTACTACTAGTACGTGTGTTTGGACTTCGCTAAAAGACTGAACCTCGTCAAATTTGTCTTGACGGTAAACCACATTTCCATTTGTCAAGCGACGCAAGTGTCATCAGGAATAACATATATATTTACTCAGCATAGTTGAATATACCGAGTTAGGAAAGGATACTATAGTATAGAACACTTTTAGTTTTGGCATAGACGAGATAATGGTTTTAATAATTACCGGTATATACCAGAATTTGTCCAGTCACCGGAACGAAATTGTCCGAATAGCGGAATTTAACCAGTGAATTTACTTTTCATTCCGAATATCAATCGAGCATGAGGTTGTCACTGGTTGAGTGGTTGTGTATGTTATTCCCAACATCAACTTGTCAAAATTAATGACAATGATGTGATTCTAGCGAACAGTGAGAAATTGTTTTCAGTTTCTAGTATCTGTTTTAAAAAAAAATTATGTTGGGAAATAACCCTAATTATTTCACCCCTGTCCAACTATTATTTAATTTGAGGACATCCCGCCTCCTGTACTATTATTCCGCCCCCTATGTTTATTTGGATCCCAAGAGTAAACATCTTGCAGGGCAGATTTTTCTCATAATAATAAATGTACAGTACCTTTATTCGCCACACAAGAGTATTTTTAAATATTTTGTCTCAGCAGGTACAATGCTCCCTCTTCCAATGGAGGTTTTACATCAGACACAGATGCTTACTTATCCGCTGATGGAATGATTTCTCCGTCATCTTATACGACAGTGGAATCTAAAATTTCTTCAGTTTCGGGTTCATCTGAGAAGGAGCTGGACCTTTTTATGACAGTCGATGGCTTCTTTGAAGGAAATGACAGTGATAAAGAAGCAGCCTATAATCTTCTGTTGTCTAAGAAGTCCCAGGTATGTGCTGGTTCATTAGAAGTCCCAGGAATGTGCTGGTTAATTAGAAGTCCCAGGTATGTGCTGGTTAATTAGAAGTCCCAGGTATGTGCCGGTTAATTAGAAGTCCCAGGTATGTGCTGGTTAATTAGGCTGATTTGGTCAAGTTCCCATGACCAACAAAGCACCACACTGTTATCTCCATTCTAATTTTATTCAAACTTAAAACGTTAATTCAACACACACATGCATTGTAATTATCAAGAAAATGTGTCGCCATAGAAACAATCAGCCTATTCACAACCTAAATTAGAATTGCTGTTATTGGTAAAAATGCAGATAAATGTGAAAAATTACCACCTCAAATAGAAATAAATATGCACAACAATTAGTTTCGGCATGTTATTAATGTCTTTTTCAGATTTTTTTAATTTGCCAATTATTTCTTTTTTCTGGACGAAGACCTGACCCAGATCAGCAGATTTTGATTTGACTGCGAATTTAAAAAAGGGAATTTGTTTACTCATTGAAATAGGTACAGTAATGCCCTAATTAATCGACTCTTTATCCACAGCAGAATTATGGGTAACTTTTCAGGATTTAGTCGGAAATATGGCTTGTTGCAATTCATCGGAAAGCTCTCGGGGAGAGCTTTCTGATGAATGGCAACAAGCCATATTTCCGACTAAATCCTGAAAAGTTACCCATAATTCTGCTGTGGATAAAGAGTCGATTAATTAGGGCATTACTGTATATCAAGCCTTCTCTGTTTCATATCAAGAAATTTTGTCATAGGATCTACAAAACAATAATTTGGGTACACAGAATCTCTGAAACGTTGATTAGAATAACCACGATGTCTGCAAGGCTCAAAATAAAATAAATTTCTGACTTAAAAATGACAGGCACCAAATGGATGGTGTTGTTCATTTCAAAATGGTGCCTGTCAAATTTTCAGATGTACTGTGTGAGACAGTATTTAAATTCCAATCGACCCATTTTTCATCAATGATGCACATATTTTAGTAAGCCTCCAATCGCCACCCAGGAAAAACCCATGTTATTTTTGTTTTAAAAAACTTTATGTCGATTACTAAACACTCATGAAATTCTCAAATGACATAGTTATATTAACCCGACAGATACAGAAGTGCATTGGACATAAGCTATTTTTCCTTGGACAATGACCTTGACCGGCCACTTATTTTGAGCCTTGGATGTCTGCTATATGAAATGTCAAATTCCCCACATAATTTACTGTGATGTTTGGGAATTACATTCACACATGGATATGGTTGTGATAATTTGGGATTTATTAAGTATGAAGGAAAGTACTGGAATTGTCGATCGCAGACTGGCAAATCAATGTTGTACACAATGCATGAATTGTTTTCTTTCACCATTCAGGTGATGCTAAACCAACATACAATCTACTGTGAAATTATGTTAATTCATGGGGGTCTATTATTCGTTAATTTTGTGGTTTGGCCCAATCACAAAATCAACATTCAACAAAATAATTGACTCAGAGTTGGCTGAGTAAATATCAATATGCAATGATGAAAACGAAGGTCGGGCATTGTATTCCAAAGGTAAATGTCTGTTTTTGGCATGTCGTAAAATGAAGAGATGAAATGTACCTAATCAATTTATTAAAAATATCAGTCATTTGTCAGTGGTATATTCATTTTTTTATTATGCTATACGTCCTCTAATTCCTTCACCGTAATAGTTTGGCATCCAAATTGACATCAGATTGGCATCACACAACTTCATTCTTATGTATAAGTTATATGCAGCGACTCTCTTTGGAGGAATCATATCCATTTGCAGGGTTGGTGCTGAACGAAAAATGCACTTGCCAACATTTTTGCCAAATGAAAATATTTTTGCCATTGGCAAATTTGGCAAGCGGTAGCATGAACCCACAAACATTTGTCTCGGACTGAGGAATATCGTTTACATTTGTGAGTAGCTCAGATGTTGTTTTCTTAAATTGAATGATTGGCATGGCTGGATTTCTCTGTAATATCATTGGCAAAAATTTGCTAAAAAATTTCCTAGGCCAGAAATATTTCATTGACTAAAAAGCCTAGGATCCACATACATGTAGATGCCCTAAGTAATCGACTTCTTAACCACAGCAGAATTATGGGTAACTTTTCAGGATTTAGTCGGAAATATGGCTTGTTGCCATTCATCAAACCACAGCAGAATTATGGGTAACTTTTCAGGATTTAGTCGGAAATATGGCTTGTTGCCATTCATCGGAAAGCTCTCGGGGAGAGCTTTCTGATGAATGGCAACAAGCCATATTTCCGACTAAATCCTAAAAAAGTTACCCATAATTCTGCTGTGGTTAAGAAGTTGATTACTTAGAGCATTACTTTACATGTAGATGCATGCTCTAAAAGTATAATTACAGTTCACAATTTGAACTCTGCCTATTATAATCCATGGCAGACCATGGTTGGGTCTGTCTTTATTAATATTGCTGATTATCAAGATGCATGTTATCAGTGTTTTCTCATTAGTCCTTGACATTCAACAATAAATTTTTGCTGTTCCACATTGTGACACTAAGACAATGTCTTCAGCAATTTGTTTCAATTTTGCCAAAATATTGGCAGGTTCTGAGATTTGCCTCGAAGCCAGAAAATAGCAGACATAATTTATTTATACCTACAAGCCTTGAAATAGTGTGTCTGTCATTTGCAGAATGAGGTTCCCAGAGGGTGAATTTAGTGATGCTACCCTGCATAGTGGGCTAGCATCACCAAATTCACCCTCTGGGAACCATATTCTGCTGAGGTGTAAGCAGAATGAGGTCCCCAGAGGGTGAATTTGGTGATGCTAGCCCGCTATGTAGGGTAGCATCACTAAATTCACCCTCTGGGGACCTCATTCTGCAAATGACAGACACGCTATTTCAAGGCTCGGCAGGTTCTGAGATTTACCTCGAGGCCAAAAAATAGCAGACAGAATTTATTTATACCTAGGTATTTGCCTTGGCTCAGCCAATAACTTTTAATAACAATCTATGCCATAAAATATTATTAAAATACACACCATTTGGAACGTCTGCCCATAGACTAATAGAAAATAGCTGAAATCATAGAACATTTCCCCTGTTTTGCTAACATAATTCAAACTAAGATATAGAGTTATTCCCCTCCCATTGAAAACAATAGACTTTGCTATGCAGTCCAGATGAAACTTAACACAGAAAACACGTCGTTACCTAAACAAAAACAACATGTTCACAGTTTTGTACACCGGATAAGTTGATAATACAATGTTTTGGATTTTCCTCTTTCAAATGGTGTATAATTATACTCCCTTTTTTTTTAAAAAGGGGGGATATACTGTTTTGCACCTGTCTGTGCGTGCGTGTGTGCATGCGTTCGTGCGTACGTCCGTCCGATGTCTGTTCATGTCATAACATGAACAGTAGTGCTCGGATCTCAATGAAATTAGGTATGGATGTTCACTACTATGAGGACATTAAATAGAGGCTACCATCGTTTTGTTCTGATTTTCCATTCTAGAGTTATTCATCTTTGTTTATCTGGAAATGGTGGCTTTTTGGTCAGTCTTGTGTCTGTTCATGTCGTAACATCAACAGTTGTGCTGGGATCTCAATGAAATTTGGTGTGGATGTACACAACTATGAGGAGATTAAATAGAGGGTTCCATTGTTTTGTTGGGATTTTCCATTCTAGAGTTATTCATCTTTGTTTATCTTGAAATGTTGGATTTTTGGTCCGTCTGGTGTCTGTTCATGTCATAACTTGAACAGTAGTGCTTGAATCTTAATGAAATTTTGTATGGATATTCACTACTATGAGGACATTCAATAGAGGGTTACATTGTTTTGTTCGGATTTTCCATTCTAGAGTTATTCATCTTTGTTTATCTGGAAATGTTGGCTTTTGGTCTGCCTGGTGTCTGTTCATGTCGTAATTTAAACAGTTGTGCTGGGATCTCAATGAAATTTGGTATGGATGTTCACTACTATGAGGACATTAAAAAGAGGGTTACATTGTTTTGTTCAGATTTTCCATTCTAGAGTTATTCATCTTTGTTTATCTGGAAATGTTGGCTTTTTGGTCTGTCTGGTGTCTGTTCATGTCGTAATTTCAACATTTGTGCTGGGATCTCTATGAAATTTGGTATGGATGTTCACTACTATGAGGACATTCAATAGAGGCTACCATCGTTTTGTTCTGATTTTCCATTCTAGAGTTATTCATCTTTGTTTATCTGGAAATGGTGGCTTTTTGGTCAGTCTTGTGTCTGTTCATGTCGTAACATCAACAGTTGTGCTGGGATCTCAATGAAATTTGGTGTGGATGTACACAACTATGAGGAGTTTAAATAGAGGGTTCCATTGTTTTGTTGGGATTTTCCATTCTAGAGTTATTCATCTTTGTTTATCTTGAAATGTTGGATTTTTGGTCCGTCTGGTGTCTGTTCATGTCATAACTTGAACAGTAGTGCTTGAATCTTAATGAAATTTTGTATGGATATTCACTACTATGAGGACATTCAATAGAGGGTTACATTGTTTTGTTCGGATTTTCCATTCTAGAGTTATTCATCTTTGTTTATCTGGAAATGTTGGCTTTTGGTCTGCCTGGTGTCTGTTCATGTCGTAATTTAAACAGTTGTGCTGGGATCTCAATGAAATTTGGTATGGATGTTCACTACTATGAGGACATTAAAAAGAGGGTTACATTGTTTTGTTCAGATTTTCCATTCTAGAGTTATTCATCTTTGTTTATCTGGAAATGTTGGCTTTTTGGTCTGTCTGGTGTCTGTTCATGTCGTAATTTCAACATTTGTGCTGGGATCTCTATGAAATTTGGTATGGATGTTCACTACTATGAGGACATTCAATAGAGGGTTCCATTGTTCTGTTCCGCTTTTCTATTCTAGAGTTATTCATCTTTGTTTATCTGGAAATATTGGCTGTTTGGTCCATCCGATGTCTGTTCAGCTCATAACTTGAACAGTAATGTTAGGATCTCAATGAAATTTTGTATGGATGTTCACCACTATGAGGACATTTAATCTTTGTTTATATGAAAATGCTGATTTTTGGGTCCATCTGTCTGAGTATAGCCATCATAAGTTATAGATATGCCCACACTAGGCGGTATGCCACGAGGGGGTATGCACCGGACGACAGTCCATCTCTTGTATTGCATATATTTTATATAATGTGATCCGGGGCTGGTAATATCATTTGAATGTTACTAGTACATTCTTTCCGTGGGTACAGTGTCTGGGTACTCACTAAATTCACTCAAATAAAATACATAATATGGCAGAAAGGGTGAGGTTACTACATTTTCAACTTTTCGGTGAACAAAGACAAGTACCAGTCTATTACGCGAAATTCAACAAAAATTTCTAAATTTCTAGTTCATGGAAGTAAACGTAAATTTTAATGAATGATTTTCATCTCAAAGTTGATATAACTGCTTAGTGAATGAAATTTGATATCTAGCTGTCATCTGTCATTGTGTGTGTGACTCTCGTGTCTGTTTATTTCCACGCACTAAATGTCTCTTGTTGAATAGACTGGTACCTGGTCGAAAGCTGCACAAATCTGAAAACGTAGTTACCTGACCCCTCCAGCCATAATATGACTTTAATTTACATGTAACATGAAATGATTTCTTTTCAGCACTCAGGTGACGCTAATTATTTTTGGCGCCTCTCTAAAGCTACATACAATCTAGCTAACATCTTTGGCGGCAGAGGAGAAGCAGACAGAAAGAAAGAGCTGATGTATTCAGCTAAAGATGCAGCGGACCAAGCAGTCAGTCTTGATGAAAATTGCTCTTGTGCCCACAAATGGTATGTACTGTATGATTCCTAGTGTTGAAAGACTAGGGTATTTCGTAGTCGACTAATCAACAGTCGAAATCGATTAATCCACAACCCCCATTCCCATGGAATACTTCCATTTTACTATGTGGCTTTTGAGTACTATAAAATCACTGCGAAATAACTGCTGTTGACAAGTTCCCATTTTTCGCTTGTAACGATTGGAAGATGGAAACCGGTGGCTGGTGCTGCTAAATTTATATCCATGCAGCTAATTAATACCTGGTGTCTTGTTTCATTATTTATCAAAGGCTTCAAAGCGTGGCTGTTGATACCGTTATCTTTGATCGGCGAATGTACAACTAGCGACATTGTTGATTTCATAACTCATGTCTAATTCTAATAAATAGCATGGCTTTTGTTTTAACTTTTAACCTGTCCTTGCCATTGTTGGTATTTTGTATTGTACCAATGTTCTGTTAAAACATAGTGCATACTCAATTTAATGCAACTAATCAACTTTGGATTCTGGATTCGACTTTTATTTAACAATTCGTTGATGTCGACTAATCAACAAATCAATTATTATACATTTGCGTAAATTACAGGCTACAGTTCTGATAAGTTTTTGGTGGTTTACTTGTAATTGGGAAATATATCACACTCCTGTTATGCCTGAGGTGGAATATTATATGTTCCTTTAATAATGTTACACCTATCATACTTCACTTTTAGGTACTCAATCACATTAGGCGGACTGAGTGATTACTTGAGCATTCAGGATAAAATAAAAAATGGTTATGATATCAAGGTAAGATAAAACATTCAAATTCATTATTATATTGAAATTAATTCCATATATGGAGAGAACGACGCAAGTGTAAGAACTGGACAACATTGTTACACAAGTTTGTTGTGACACGATTGTAAAATGAGAATCGGCAGTTTGAGTTTTACCTCTTAGCACATCAAGCGAGTTCAATAACGTTAACATGTTCACAAAACTGTGTTGTTCAATGTTTATTGCACACTCTGAAGATTGTAGCATGTAATGTGCTAAAATTTAAGTAGATATTGTTTATTTTTAAACAAACTTGTGATTTATGTAGACTATACCTCATAATTGATTCAAGATATTATTATATAGTTTCTGGGGTATAAAATAGTCGAAAACACCTGTCCGGAAATGCTTCTATCAATTAATATTGATTTTATATTGATATTTTCTTATATGTTGCAATAAACAAGTGGGGCATTTTTCTTTACTATTTTTATACGCCCTTTTGAAAAAAGGTTGTATTATGTAATAGTCCGTCCGTCCGTCTGTGTTTAGACATCCGTCCGTCTAGCCGTCCGTCAGTTAACATTTTTGGTTTCTGATATCTCTTGTTTGGATTATTTGATACGATCCAAAGTTGGTATGTGTGTTTCCCAGCTAAAGGTACTGACCAAGTTCGATATGGGTTCTGTCCAATTATTTTTACATGAGTTACGGCCCTTTTTTTACTTAGAATTTGACCACCTGTTAAAATTTTTGGTTTCCGATCGATAACTCCAGTTTGGAATATTTGATCTGAACCAAATTTGGTATGTGTATTTCCCAACTAAACATACAGTCCAAGTTCGAATATTGGTTCTGTCCAATTATTTTTACAGGCCCTTTTTCAACATAGAATTTGAAATTTTTTATAACCTTTCTGTTTCCGATGGATAACACCAGTTTTGATTATTTGATCTAATCCAAAGCTGGTATGTGTATTTCTCAGCTAAAACTACAGGCCAAGTTTGAATATAGATTCTGTCTAATTATTCTCTCATGAGTTACGACCCTTTTTCAACTTAGAATTTGACCGCATTTTGGCATTGAAATTAGGGGTATATCAGATATTCTTCAAATGTAAGATCAATTATTATTTTACATTGCATTAGTACAATTCGAAATGGCTGAAGGGCATATTTTGCCATGCCCTAGCAATGTTCACTGTTAGATAGAGTTATCATGCATGTTACTCTCCAAACAAACATGAGCTGAAAAATGTCCCAAATTGATTGTTTGTACATGTATATTATACCAAAAAATTCAAACTAAAATCAATATTACTTGATTGATAGAAGCATTTCCAGGAGTCTTTGATTTATATTTATTCTTTTTACCCGGGAAACTATATACAACTTTTTATAGGAAGGGATAGACCATCTTTTAATTGAAAGAAGAGTTATTTCTAAAATATTTTTCAATATCTGGACCAATTCTGGGGCCTAGTTAATGATTCTGGATTTCTCATGGTTTATGCTGTCTATGCATTTTTTCCAAAATATGTTTGTCTTGAATTCTCTGGGATGGATTCATCAATTCTATCAATTATTTTCCCCAGAGATGAAAATGAAAGGTACCTCTGATATGGTAAGGATTCTATTTATTTCTACTTATTATTTTAGAATCATACGGAGAAAGCAATTGCATTGGACCCAAGTGATCCTTCTAACTTCTACATGCTTGGACGGTGGTGCTTCAGTGTAAGTATGACTGTTATAGATTAAAGGTACTCAATCCGATCAGACGCTCCTAAATTACTATTTGTTTGGCTTCGGGGGTAAAAAATATTTGATTCAAGTCGAGGAATCCAACCATGTGATCAGATATTGATTTTTTTAAGTTTGTTAATTTCTCGAGATGTGGCCCAGAAACACATGGTCAAACGGACAAATTGCGGATGAAGATGGATAACTCTAAAACCAAGTGGTATTTTTTATTACTTGGTTTACGGATTTTCCTATCCAAAATAAAGCTGTTTGTTAATGAAAATAAAATTTTAGTTTTCGTTTTTTTTTATTTCTGCCAATGGGAATATTAATCAAGACATATAATTATTTTGTTTTAAAGTATAAGTTCATGTAAAATATACAACAACATCAATTTAACAGCGAAGCCTCCCGGTGATGTTTATGGTATTGAACACCAACATGGTGGACGCTGATATTGAATTTTTATAATAATATAAACGCAACTCCACCTTAGGATTTCGCTACCACCACGTGAACGCGCCTCGTTGTTATAATCATTAATTTCGCGATGGACACGTCCATTTTAGATACCCATTTACGATATTTTTTACAATAGTATGAATACTCTTCAAAGGTATGGTTATTAGCCAGTTACTAGTACTAGTACATGCTCATGCAACTACGCTCTTCAAAAGAGCTCACACCAACTTAATGTAATGCTCGCAGCTCGGAACCATTCACCATAATCTATCTTGGAATTAATATATATTATGCACACACCAACAGTACAGTTGGTTACATACAACGAAATTATTTTCTGAAATCTACAACTTAGTTTGTAAATAAAACGCATCCGATATATATCCCTTTAAATAATTTTTGCACGCACCTGACTTGTGACGTCACTGGTAAGTACGTCATACCGGAGCGCGTGGTTGTGACGTGTTTCTGTAACGTCTGGTACTTCAGAGCTGTGACAGCCATCTTGGGGTAGACTACACATTTGTATTCAGTACCATGACATATGTAGTGTTTTCTAAAATCAGGCATATATGCCGCACGGACAATCATATATTACGTGAGGGACCACATATGAGGACTCTGACCTATATTCTTATAAAAAGGTAACATAGCTTTTCAGTTATAGCGTACATTATCGCATGAAATTGATTTGTTATAAAATATAAACACAACTCCCCCCATGTATGATTTCCCTACAACCACGTGAACGCGCCTCGTTCATCACACGAATCTCGTGTTAATATATCGTGTAAAATCTAAACAATTAACGGACTCGTGATTACCGGTATGAGAGACTCTCGGTCGCGCGGATTTTTTATCTAGTTTGACGTCATGTATTTTGATGGAGAGGGAAATTTGGCCACATTTTTCCAGCTGGAGGTATAGAATGGTAATTTGTTCTATACGGCCCCTCTCTGGTGACCAATTAGGTAGAGCATTAAGGGCCGAAACCTATCACACAAACAGTTTAACAGGCTGTATTTGATGTCTGTTATACCAGAGTTATGCTCTTGAGAACTCTTTGCTGGTATAATTTTTTCGATCCCAACTTTTTAAATGCTATCTTTTGGACATGGTCTTAGTAAACATTTTCCAAAATTGGTTAATTATTTTTCCTCCAAAACCATCAGGATATACTGATAGTCAAACACTGCATAACAATAAACATATACATAAACATACCACCAGAAAAGGTGTGCCATTTATAATAAGGTTTATAAAATCAAAATATATAATATCTGACAGCGATAAACTGTTGCTGTATGTATGCATCTATGGAAACCATTTAACTCTATCCATATATTTATGAATTTACTAACAATTTTCATCCTATGGGCAACGATAACCCTTAACGATATTATGAGTAACTGCTCGTCCAATAAGAGACGATAACCTTCAACTATATATAGTTTGCCCAAATTATCATATCTGACATACACGTTAACATGTTGGCATAGAACTTAACTATGAAATGGGAAAGGAGTGATATACATTATAACTGTAAGATGTGCGTCGTATACATCATACATAAATGGGGAGGGTTACTATGCATCATAACTATGGATGGAAATGTGGTAATATACGTCATAAACATATATTTGGGAATTTGCAAACAATATCCATACATCTAATATACTACGATGACCTTTAACTATATTTATCGGGAGCTACATGTATATATTCTCATCCAATGCACACTACGATGACCTTTAACTATATTTATCGGGAACTACAGGTATATATACTCATCCAATGCATGCTACGATGACCTTTATCTATATTTGTGTAACTATGGGTGTGTAACTTCTCTGTATACTCAATATATACATGTATATGCCTTATACTATTATCGCATAATTAAAACTTCACATAACCGATGAATAATCAACCGTTCTACTATCCTAACTGTTTTTGTTGACTTTTAGATAGCCGTGGGTTCACGCCTTCCGGTTACCAGTCGATGCATCACGCGGGTTTTTATCTGCCTGCTCGGTGTGTCGGTGTGGTGCTTGCGGACCTTGCCAATAAGTTATCATTCCTGACATCCCCTTTGGCATAATTGCCATAAACCATAAAAAATATACAACAACATCAATTTAACAGCGAAGCCTCCCGGTGATGTTTATGGTATTGAACACCAACATGGTGGACGCTGATATTGGCAATATTTTTTCATCTTTCCATATCATGCTTTAAAGAAATATTCGAAATAAAAAATTATATTTGCCCGGCTTGTTTTAGATGAGATATTTTATTTCTCTCGACCCTATTTTTGACAATTTAAATTTAAAAAAAAATTATACAGATTTAATTAAAAAAAAAATTCTCCCACCTCCCCTACCTTTGAGCCAAAGAAATCCGTATCCCAAGTAATAAAAAATAAAATGACTAATAGAGCCCTACTGCACAGCCCAAGATTATTCCTTAAATATACCTCTATCATAGGTCTATATGCTAACATGGATGGAAAGAAAAATTGCTGCAACATTGTTCGCCACTCCACCGACTTCTACCGCCGAAGAGGCCTTGAAAAACTTTCTGGAGGTAAGAATTAATAAAAGAACAATCTACTGTAATGCCCTAAATAATCAACTTCTTAACCACAGCAGAATTATGGGTAACTTTTCAGGATTTAGTCGGAAATATGGCGTGTTGCCATTCATCGGAAAGTGCTCAGTGAGAGCTTTCCGATGAATGGCAACAAGCCATATTTCCAACTAAATCCTGAAAAGTTACCCATAATTCTGCTGTGGTTAAGGAGTATTTTATTTAGGGCATTGCTGTACATATATTTCTTATTAAAGTAGTGTCTTCATGCAGTTTCTATATATTCTTAAATTCCACATTGATGAGGAAGTATAAGAGGTCCCCATAATAATGACCATTTTATAGAGTACTTAACCTATTACTTGGGCTAATATGCTTCTCAATTTATACCATTATGCCAGTCATTTGTGCAAGTCTGGCTGCTGCCTCTAATTTGGTCAAAACAAACCCCCCACATTGAATCTGTGTTGCGCATCCTTCCAATCCACCGCATTGAATCTGGGTTGCATATCCTTCCAATCCACCACATTGAATATGTCCATCTAACTCCCCAGGAGAGTACAATGTTGAGCGCTCAATCGCCTGCATCAAAATTTTCAGGCAAATGTTGAAGATGTCGTCGTAACAACTGTATCTATATCAAACAACTTGTAGTTAGTCAGTTACACTTGATTTCGCGAATCATAATATGCTATTCAAAAGTTGCACACCTATCAGTGTTGATACAGGTGAATGCTAATTTATTGTGGGTAGTTCTCAACCAGACTACACAATTTAGTGACAAATATTTCAGGACTATGGAATTTTAAATTTAACAAATTAATAAAAAAAGATTATAAATAATAGACAACTTTTAACTGTATCCAAATGTGCCTACCTGCTAAACAAGCTAGATAAAAAACACCATAATTGACACTTTTGACACCCAAAACTAACAATGTGTCCCAATTTTAAGATTTTGAAATTTCATGTTTCCTCAGTTTCAATGTAAACATGTGTCATAATTGGCCCAATAAAACATCTCATGGATATCTTACAACCAGACCAGATGGCAGGCAGATCACAACACAGGGATTATCTTGATTAGATCATTCTTTCTGACAGACAATCGACCACCCCTCTGATTGGATTAGGTGACCAGGAAAGCATGCATGTCCATTAGACGTGATCTCTATACAACAAATGATACACACTTGTGACCGTGGCCCTCTGACTGGGCTGACTCTTTTCAATCATTTCTGACACATTTGAAAATCGAGATTCCATATTCCTTAACTTGATTTACAATAATTTTAAAATATGTTTTCAGGCAGAAAGACTGAAGCCAAATGTTTGGAAAGAGAATATGTTGTATATTGCTAAGGTATGAAATTTTCATTAAAAAATTATAGTTTCTTTTCATTCTTATATTTTATATGCTAGATGAAGCGCAGATTAAATTCTAATATCCATTAAACACAATACATTGACTGAGAAATCAACTCATTCTGAAAAACTGAAAAGTGTTTTTTTCTTTTATACAACGTTCGACCAAAAAAAGGTCAAATGATTTAGGGTAGGGTGTTTAAAATATTCATTGGGTAAATATCATCTGATCGGAAAATATCAGTTTTTTCACTTTAGAGTGAGTGGGTGGATAATTTACAGGATTTGTGGAGATAATTTACGGTACTATCCGCCACTGACAGAAAAAAAGTTCTCAACAACTGGAATGCCATTTATATTATATATATACAGTAATGCCCTAAATAATCGACTCCTTGACCACAGCAGAATTATCGGTAACTTTTCAGGATTTAGTCGGAAATATGGCAACAAGCCATATTTCCGACTAAATCCTGAAAAGTTACCAATAATTCTGCTGTAGTCAAGGAGTCGATTATTTAGGGCATTACTGTATATTATTATATTTATATTTACAATGCTATGACTGAGAATTTTTTTCAGAGATAACTGAATTGAAGATCAGATGTGCACTGCACAATGGACCTTTCCACAGTTGTCAATCAAATAATTATCAGCAAATATTTTCTACCAATCAGCAACTGATCAGGTCCCTTGCTGCATTGAGAATTTGTTGTTCACCCTAATTTTATATCTGAGCTTACTGTCAAGGCTGCAAATAATTTTTTTTTTTACTGACTGTCAAAATGACAGGCACCAAATGGATGGTGTTGGTCATTTCAAAATGGTGCCTGTCAAAATTCAGATATACTGTATGAGACAGTATATATATTTCCATTGACTTATCATTCGTCAATGATGCCCACAATTTAGTGAGCGTCCAATCGCCACCCGGGAAAAACCCAAGTTATTTTTGTTTTCAAAAGTTCAAAAACTTTACGTCGATAAATACACATGCAGTTCACAAACAACATAATTATATTCACTCTGAATTGATCTGAAATTAAAAAAGAACTATTTTTTACTTTCAATGTCCCATTTGGCCAGTATTGGCTCCTTGGACGTACCCAAACAGATACAGATTGTTTTAAAATTTGCATTGAACAAAACTGTCCAACTGATCCGGAAGTGCACTGGACATAAGGTATTTTTCATCAGACAATGACCATGACCGGCCACTTATTTTGAGCCTTGGTCAAATCATAATGTAGTGAATTTAACTTTGTACAATAATGTTGGAAATACACCAATGATGATAACACTGTTTTTCATTTTGCATGACAGTCGTCATATTTTTTACAAATGAAGACGAAAAGAAGGTACAATCTCTGATGTATTATAGCATATATCTATTCAGCGCTGTAAAACTAATTCAACTGTTTCTGCAGATACCTTGTCCAAGCCTTGAAATAGTGTGTCTGTCATTTGCAGAATGAGGTCCCCAGAGGGTGAATTCACCCTCTGGGGACCTCATCCTGCTTACAACTCAGCAGAATGAGGTTCCCAGAGGGTGAATTCACCCTCTGGGGACCTCATTCTGCAAATGACAGGCACACTATTTCAAGGCTTGACCTTGTCTCCTAGCAAACTGTAAGCTCCTCCCACTGATGAATGTGTATAGAGCTCCATTAGATTATGTTAATGGATGATACTGTAAATCAGAAATATTACATTTGGTGTTTTTCCCATAATTTCACAGTGCTACATAGAGAAGAAAAAATACTCAGATGCATCCGATTGGTTGAAGAAAGCCAAATCATTACCAGCTGTTAATCAAGATGTGAGTATTACTAATTCAACACCAATTTAATTAGTTGATTTACCAGCATGCAGACAGTTTTTTTTACCAAAAATGTAAAAAAAAAAAAAAAATGGTGTTCGGTTTGTGTTAGACTTCTCTCCAAACCGTTCCATCAGTCATAATAGCATGGGAATATGATAATAATTGAGATACTGCTGTGTTGGTTTTATTAACTTTCATTTGCAATAATTTGAATAAATGATTTCAAGTGAATATATGAGATTTGTATTCACCGTTGATCATGTGGAATAAATGCCAATCAGTTTGTCAAAACCTCTCTGGGTTTTTGTTTCTCCCTCAGAACTTTTTCGATGGTGAATGAGTGTCAGGTTCAACATCGCGTTTCTGTTTCGAAGATGGAGAGTTTGACAACCAAGATGTTAGCGACATCTTATTAACGGAATGAATACAGTCTTATGGTACTATTCTAGACTGTGTATGCGAAGTATGAACAAAAATGTAACAATATACTCAGCACCAAATGCAATCTACGATTAAACTGCTTGCGTAAACCCATTTATCTTCATAAATGGACTGTCTTTTATTTATCTGTTCTTAATTACCAACCAACTATTCTCACTTCCATTTTCACCTCGGTAACATACCATCGGCCTAATGACATACAAAACTATATAATAATCCCAAGCTCATCGCCGTCTGCTGTCTACAAACACTGGGATCCCGACAGGCGCTAAAATTACAAGACGATTTACATTTTGCCTCAGAGCTAAAATAGGGTGACATGCTGGCCTAGGGTGAGAACTTTGCCTTTGTCGCCTTGTAAAATGAGCCCTTCTCCCTCCTCCATCAAGAGATTTTTTCCCCTGATATTTGTAAGGCAATTAATTAACATGGAATGATCTATTATTCATCTGGCGGGGGTGTTCAGGAAATATAAGCAGACGACAGAAAATAGATAGTACAGATTAAGGATTCCTATTCATTGATTGGAAATGTTCAGATAATAAGTTCAACAAATGGCCTATGGTCATAAGGGATTTACTATGAACATTTCCGATTGTGCTGATCAGTCACCGATCTGCATTATTTACGCCGGAAGTTGGTGTTTTAAGATGGAGGTGCCCTTGTGAATGCATACCATTTCAACCGGCAGTTGATGTCGTGATAGTTTTTATTTTAAAATACTACCAAAGCTTCATTATCCAATACCCACAGTAATGTGCTCACTGTGTCCTGTTATATCATTTGTGGTGCCAGAGGCATATATATTCCATATATGGGTGTTAAAAAAAGAATCAACTAAAAATTCCTAATTCTTAAGACCCTCTTTCAAATGTAATCTATATTGTTAGCACCAATGAATTCTTTACTGTCAAAACAACTTAAACATGAAACAAGCTATGCCTTCGAATGAATAACTTTGTCTGCAGTGTGACTCCTTTGTCTGCCGAGTGACTCCATTGTCTGCCGAGTGACTCCTTTGTCTGCAGTGTGACTCCTTTAAAAAATGCAAACTTTTTTGCCAGCAGGAATATCCTATGCTCAGAAAAAATACTTGCCACGGTCACAACCATTTTCCAGCTGTTTTCAATTTTGTGCACAGAAGTGAAATAAACACTCTTTATTTATACCATATCAGGAATAGAATAACATGGAATGCTCTTTTCTGCTCCATCCCATGCACATGGCTGTTGTTTGTTAGGGTACCAAGATCAAATTTGTATTTTTTATGAATTCAATGCGTCTTTCTGGGACATATAATGTAGTTAATCAACCTATTTCGATAGCGGGAAAAATTCAATAGCGAATATTATTTGGTGTATTTTGGAGCGCAGACTGCCATGTAGCCATTGTGCATAGGGAGCCTCACATATATAAGAGAATGCACCGCCTTATAAGGATATTTGGGATTTTTACCCCTTTCTTCACTAAATACTCATTGACGGTATCTCCTATCTAGGAAAGCTTTGGTAGTATTTTAAAATAAAAACAATCATGACATCAACTGCCGGTTGAAATGGCATGCATTCACAAGGGCACCTCCATCTTAAAACACCAACTTCCGGCGTAAATAATGCAGAACGGTGACTGATCAGCACAATCGGAGATCAATAACACAATTGTTTGTTTCGGTTTTTGCATTTAAATTAGTTGGGGCGGAGGTGTGGACTAGGGCCTAATCATGCTATCCTCTTGTATACAGTGTGTAAAATGAATGTGATGTTTTTCTTTCCAGGATCAAGAAGCACATACAGAGGTTGTGAAGTTGTTATCCAAATATGGACAATAACTCTTATATATAAACGTACGGGATGCAAAAATCCAGAGAATGTAGAGGACAAGCTGTTATCCATATTATGAAAGATATAAGCTATTATATATAGACGTAAGTGTCCTAAGAGGTGAAGAATGCAGATGAATGCCACCAAGTCTAAATAAATTGTGTCTGACATTTGCAGAATGAGGTCCCCAGAGGTATAATTTAGTGATGCTATTCCGCACAGCAGGCTAGCATTTCTAAATTCAACCTCTGGGATCCTCATTCTGCTTAGTCCTTAACTGCTATGGAAGACCTAGGATCAGAGTGAAGTTCCCCAGTTGAAGTTGGTGATGTTCACCCATTAGTCGCCTCGATTATGGAAATTATTCTCTGCAAATTGGGGAATATAGAAATTGAACAAAAGGGGAAAAAAGTAACTAAATGAATGTTAATTTGAGACTATCGATACTTACCAGAAGTTGAGGCCAAAGCAGAATGAGGTCCCCAGATAGTGAATTTGGTGATGCTAGCTCACTGTGCGAGATAGCGTCACTAAATTCGCCCTCTGGGGACCTCATTCTGCAAATGTCAGACAGCTTGAACTGGATGAACAATCATCCGTACACATGATTTTATGCACTGGGATTTGTTTAGCTAACACAATGGAAAACAAGATGTTCAAAATTTGTGTGAATTAACTCTAATGTTTCGAGTAAGTTTCGGCAGTTATAACTGAAAAGTTTGAAGACAAATTATTTTATGAGCATTATAGTAAATTTGTCTTCAAACTGTTTGATTATAATTCTTAAACTTAATTGAAACAAGAGCTATTTCTTATAACTTAACACCACTATTTATAGGTTTCCCATGTGGAGCTCCGTGGTCCAGTGGTTAGCGTGTCGGACTTGTATTCGCTGTAAACACATGTTTTCTCAAATTAAGTTCTTTATGAGAATCTATTATATCTTGGGAAGCAAGTCTGAGTATAGTGTGTCTGTCATTTGCAGAATGAGGTCCCCAGAGGGTGAATTTGGTGATGCTAGCCCACTGTATGGGATAGCATCACTAAATTCACCCTCTGGGGACTTCATTCTGCAAATGACAGGCACACTAAACTCAGGCTTGTTGGGAAGAAACACCTGTAATCACATCTCCAGTTGCAGAGAAACTTCATTTTTATTGGTCAGTCAATTGAAAGCAACAAAACTGGTATCTTTCGAATTCTTTCCAAACCTTTGAGGCTTATATCAGGAAACTTAACATGGATGATATTTTATACATGTATGTCTGTGTTAATTTATATCTGTTTGATCTCATAACATGTCAATTATGTGTTAATATGCAATGTAGGTATAGAAATGTTGATTTTGAGATTTGAAATTAAGTGATGTGCCCGATATAATTTCTATAGTGTCAGTGTTCATTCGTCTCATTAATACTGCTAGTATAACAATTTACGTGCACAGTAATGCCCTAAATAATCGACTCTTTAACCACAGCAGAATTATGGGTAGTTTTTCAGGATTTAGTCGGAAATATGGCTTGTTGCCATTCATCGAATAGCTCTCAGTGAGAGCTTTCCGATGAATGGCAACAAGCCATATTTCCGACTAAATCATGAAAAATTACCCATAATTCTGCTGTGGTTAAGGAGTCGATTATTTAGGGCATTACTGTAACTTATCAGTTTTTTTATTCACTGAAGTATGTCCATAATTTTCTTTTAAACATCGAATAGTATAAATGTTTAATAATTCATTGATGATTAATTTATTTGTAGAGTTGTTCAGATAATAAGATGAAAAAACAGATGAATGAATGGGAATGAATATCTACCCATCCCCATTAAGGAAGTTTTCGTGTGTTGTATTACTCTTGTGTTCCGTATAAACGTGAGGACGGGAATCCTGTCAGTTTAAAAAAATGTGCAGACCAAAATAAACATGCAGACTCGATAAATGTGCATATCCAAATAAACATGCAGGGGTGTTCGATGTAAGATCCTAGTAATTAATGTTCCCAGGGGATATCTATGTATTAGAAAATGTAGAGAAGGCATTCAACTTATCACCCTGTAAACAGTGCTAAAATTGTATGCGGTCTTGAGTGCCTTTTACGAGTTATGGCAGCCTTGACAATTGTAACATTCCACTGTTTGTTATTGTCTCAATTTAAATTTATTTTGTTTATATCATGATGTCTCAACAGACTCTCTAGCCATATCATACTGTTGCCTATCCGGATTGATTTGCCAGTTAAAGATGCCATCAGTATTCCAAACCAAAAGATTACAACAACACTTTTAACAAAAAAATTGAGTACCATGTATGGCTAAATGGGTTTATTTCAGAAACCACATGTTGCACATAATCAACATAAATCTGACAGATAGAACAACACAAGTGTGTGAACTTGTTAAAGTGATTTGAAACACTCCGATTGGGTGATCAAATAGAAATGGAGAATAATCTTGCTCAAAGTAGTTATTTTTATGAATATTAATCCAAATTTACAAGACACACTGTCAATCTTATATATTTATTAAAAGCAATGAGTATCGATGGCGAAATAAATTGCGTTAATTTATCAGCGAATTTTGCGTCCCGAATCGAGATGTAAATATTTACAATTGAGCGTAGTTCAGACGGTGTTTTCTATGGAGTTGTATGATCGATTTCTTTGAAATTTTGGGCGATGTTAGTAGAATGCTACATTCTCCCAGTTGGCATAGCACCTGAGTACTAATTTACCAGTTTCACACACCCGAACAAGTCCATAATATGTCTTTAATGTTATTGCACGAGTTTTTTGTGACAAGATAGTAAAGCAGGAACAATATTCACACAACTGGGTTGTTCTAGGTTTATTGCACACTGCAATGACACGTGTGTACTATACTGAAATATTGGCCACTATAATTGCTTTATTTATTTGAACAAACTATTGATTTATGTTGAGTATTCCTCATAAATTTAGTGAAGACATTTTCTCTTACAATTGACATGCTGAAATATTTTAAGTGTTGTTTTTTTAAGCTTTGGGGTTGGAATCCATACAGCATCTTTAACCCTTTACCCAACAGAAGGGCCCTGTGCCAATGCATTCTCTTATATATGCGAGTCGACCATAGGTCGCCTCGCATATATAAGAGAATGCATTGGCTTAACACATTAAAAATTAAAAAATTGTTAAAGAATGTAAGAAAAAATGGTAAAAAGTGTTAAAAAAAGATTGTTTTTAGGCCAATGCATTCTCTTATATATGCGAGGCGACATATGGTCGACTCGCATATATAAGAGAATGCATTGGCACAGGGCATAACTGTAACTATCACAATGTGGTCAAGGAGCCGGTTCCAATGATATCCATATGTGTATGGTTCTATTGAGACAGACCGAAGATATTTTAGGCTGTTGAAGCTTTATTTGGCCGGTTTTGGCCGGTTTGTTGGGTAAAGGGTTAATAAATATCATCATATCATACTTCTGACTGAGGTACAATTGCATTTTATTGCTTCATATCGTGCCCTATTCATACAATAGGTTGCAATTATCAAATTTATTTATATTTCACCCAGATTCTTAGCACTGTGAGAATCTTCGACGATCTCAGCATTTGCTCCGCCTATATGTCAGTAATCACTGAGCGACAATCAAGCCTGCAAATAGTGCGTCTGTCATTTGATAGCCCACCATTCATCCTCTGTTCAGCCGATAGCGGACAATAATTAACAGGGCTGGAATAATGTATTTTTTATTTCAAAGTAGATATAAATGCTTAGTCAATGAACGATGTTATCTAAACTGTTGTCTACCATTATGGTTGTAAGTCTGAATTTTTTTTATAAATGAGACATATACAAATGTTTTTCTGTATAAAATACTCCTTGGGTGACATCAAAACTATGCCCCTTGACACTGTTAGTGGAGTGTTGCATGTGGAATTTGCCATGAACACAGGTGTAGGCATATCTATTGAACCTGTACAACACTTTTCGAAACTAAATGTTGATCTACACAAACATATAATAAACTATTTGCACTGTATTGCACTGTATATAGTGTAGTATATAGAGGATCTACAGTATAATAACTCGTCCAATAAATTAGGTCTAGACCGATCCTTTGGTAAGACCCAGACCTAATTTACTGGATGAGTTTTGTAAATTTCTCTATAAAGTGGGGACGAGTTGTAGATTCTATTTATTACTTGATCCAAAACCTCCATAAAACTTACTTATATCAATAAATTGAACTTGAAACTCGTGTACTAGATATACATAATGTATACTGTCGACCCAAGTATCTGTATTTTGGGCACATATGCTTGTAAGGATATCTTTTACTTTAACAATGCATTCATATCGTCGTGATCAGAAGAAGATCAGTAACTCTATTAACTGCTGACTTGTTATGATTCAATGTGATAAATACCCCCTTGTATGCAAATGAGTAGCACGCCTCTACCGACAAGGAAATGTAAAAGCAAACTATTTCTCTATTAGAGGTTTCTGTGGAAGCCCATTGTGCATAAATTGGGAGATATGAACATTATAGATTACAATTGTTGACTGGTTAAAAAGCCTTTTATTAATTAGCTACAAGTTATCGGCGGCAATAAGTAGAATGCTGCCCGCATCATAAGTAACAAAAAGTCGGCCAATAAGTAGAAAACGCGGCCAATAAGTAACAAAAAGTCGGCCAATAAGTAGAAAACGTGGCCAAAAAGTCAAGGTAACGTAAATGACTTCATACGTAAGTAGCTTGATCGGCAAAGAATAATGGGTCGACGGAAGTTAGATTGCAGTTGAATTTCGGATGAATTACGGACAGTCACTGTTTTTGGGAGTAAATATACATGTACGTGGATGAACTACATGTATACGTATCAATATCATTCCCAGTGGAAACTGAGAGTACTGTGTAAACACTTCAAGTTCTTCACAAAGTTCACAAGAATTAAAATTGCTGGAATAATTGTTAATGTAATAAAGCACACACTGACAATGAATGGTATATCATGTGAAACAATTATTGCCAATGTTGCCAATTAATAAAATACTTATTAATTGGTTGTTTCCACATTGACCGAGTTATGAGGCCTCGGTCTGTCGTATTAGCCTGCGGCCTCAGGCCAATATGACAGACCTCGGCCTCGTAACTCGGCCAATATGGAAACAACCAATTAATAATATATAATATTATATAAAGTGCCCATTTGGAAGATAGAAGGGCAACGTAGAACAAAGGGGCTGTGTTTTAAGTCTGTTTATTGGCGCATTCTTAATTGAATGGGTACTAAACTGTGAAAATCTCAAAACTTTGTAATTCAACCCATTCATTTGCAGTAACTATGCCAAACTTATCCATAGTACAACCAGGGTCATAAAGTACCACATACATATCCATTACATGATTACAACTCACATGATAAATTGAATATTGTTTACACATTAATTATTTATATGTAATTCAATTTGTTTCATACCGTCTGTTAGCTTGTACCTCAGTCGGAGTCACATATCCTTACAAACAATGCAGTATTGTTTTACACATTATATGTAATCCGTTTGCTTCATAAATCAGTTTTGCATTTGATGTCCTGTTATATTTGTTATTAATCTTTTCAGAATATAAATGTTATTGCATTATACCAGCTTTTTCAAACTAAATCCTTCCTTATCCCCATCCCAAAAGATGGGGGGGGGAGTATACTGGATTACATGCCTCCATCCATCATTTGTTCGTGTGTCCGTCTTCTCATATATCTCAACCATGGGTGATCGGATCTCAATGAAATTTGATATGCAGGTTTGGCATCAGGAGGGCTTTCAATGGAGGGTTCATTGACGTTCACATTTTCTGTTCAAGAGTTATCCCTCTATGTTTATCTGAACATGTTGGATTTCTGTCCGTCCGGAAAAGATGGGATGTATACTGGATTACATCTGTCCGTCCATCTGTCCATCCGCTCATATATCTCAACCATGGGTTATCGGATCTCAATGAAATTTGGTATGCAGGTTTGGCATCATAAGGGCTTTGCAAAAAGGGTTCATTGACGTTCAGTGAGTTATTTCCATCCATCCGTTAAGTAAGTCGTTAGTAATTTGTTTGTTCATGACATTTTTTTTCACAATTTGGTTTCTGACCTGCTCATATTTGAATTTTCACCATGGGGGTATCCCAACACCAGTGGTGCAACCTCTTGTTTGTTAGGGGCAAGGCTCAAAATAAATTTTTTTTTTACTGACTGTCAAAATGACAGGCACCAAATGGATGGTGTTGGTCATTTCAAAATTGTGCCTGTCAAATTTTCAGATGTACTGTATGAGACAGTATTTAAATTTCCAATCGACTCATTATTCGTCAATGATGCGCATATTTTAGTGAGCGTCCAATCGCCACCCAGGAAAAACCCATGTTATTTTTGTTTTCAAACGTTCAAAAAATTTATGTCGATTAATAAATACTCATGCAATTCTCAAACGGCATAATTTTATTAACTCTGAATTGATCTGAAAATAAAAAAGAACTATTTTTTACTTTCAATGTCCGATTTTGCCAGTAGTGGCTCCTTGAATGTGCCCAAACAGATACAGACTGTTTAAAAATTTGCATTGGACAAAATGTCCATCAGATCCATAAGTGCACTGGACATACACTCTTTTTCATCTGACGGTGACCTTGATCGGCCACTTAATTTGAGCCTTGGTTAGGGGCGTAATAACCTACAATGGTGACAAGATGTCAAACATTGAAGTGAGTATTCATTGTTTTCTTCATCTATATAAATACAGTAATGCCCTAAATAATCGACTCCTTAACCACAGCAGAATTATGGGTAATTTTTCAGGATTTAGTTGGAAATATGGCTTGTTGCCATTCATCGGAAAGCTCTCATTGAGAGCTTTCCGATGAATGGCTACAAGGCATATTTTCCATAATGCTGCTGTGGTTAAGGAGTCGATTATTTAGGGCATTACTGTATGTGAGGATCCCTATATTAGAGAATGCACTAGCACAGGATCTTTAGACGCAGCTCCCGTCATGAAAGGGTTAATATAATATGTATTATTATACCCCCATGACCGAAGGAAATGTGGGTAAACTGCATGCGTCTGATCCTCTGTCCGTCCGGGCAGATATGTCAACCACAGGTTGACGGATCTCAATGAAAATTGGTATGGATGGTTCACCACTATTAGGTCATGCATAGGAGTATTTCAATGTTTTATTCGGGTTTTCCGTTCTGGAGTTATTCATCTTTGTTTATTGGGGAAATATTGGGTTTTTACTCTTCCGAGCAGATATCTCAAACTTAAGTTGTCAGATCTTTATGAAATTTGGTATGGATGCTCACCACTATGAGGACAATCTGTGTCAACAATTTTTTTGACCCCCCCAACCTTCTTGTGTCCCTGACATGAATTGTGTCACTTCAGAAAATGTGTACCTGCACCATTATCTACCTCGTAGAAGGTTATCCATCTTAGACCCCTTTGGAGCGATATAGATTGTTCCCCATTAATTTCTTAGATTGTTCCCCATTAATTTATATGGAACACAGATAGACGGACAGACATTCGCAAATATAGATATAGCAATGGGGTTCGAATGAGCCATGTGCCTTTAATTGGAATGAGAGTATTGTATCATCATACAATGAATAGCTGTGTGGGGTTCATGATCGACATTCCAATGTTTCAGTTCCCTTAAATAATTCTGTTTCAAAAAACCTACATGGTAGCCCTATACACACCGATGTTATGCATGAAACGCTCATTACATCACAATGTGTGTGGTGTACTAAGTCTCAATTACATTAATATGTTCTTTGTGATGTATGGATATTGCCTGCATGCATGAAGCAATGGTGCAGGTCACACATGCACAGGTAAGCATAATACACAGGTACATCATGGATGTTATGCAATTCGAAGTATCTGCATGTGAGATGAATTATTTAGCCCTTTCTTTATACTAAATGGAATCTTCGCGCTAACACTCGTGCCATATCGATAAAACCCAGTATCACACTTGTGTCGTTCTGTGTATTTATTATGTGACAATATAGTCAGCACATACAGACAAATGGACATACCAACTGATAACCATGCTAGCTATGAAGATTCACATGCTCGGTTATAATTACATAATATAAATTTAAACTACACAATCATGCACTTATGTAAAATTCTTCACGACTACATACTACATATGTTCCTATTTTCTTTCGTGATCACACCATTGTACGAAGAGACCCCATCAAGTAACTGAGAATTCCGTCCAGATACACAAATCAGATTGCCTTAACCCTTTACCCAACAGAACGGCCCTGTGCCAATGCATTCTCTTATATATGCGAGTCGACCATAGGTCGCCTCGCATATATAAGAGAATGCATTGGCTTAACACATTAAAAATTATAAAAGTGTTAAAGAATGTAAGAAAAAATGATAAAAAGTGTTAAAAAAAGATTATTTTTAGGCCAATGCATTCTCTTATATATGCGAGGCGACCTATGGTCGACTCGCATATATAAGAGAATGCATTGGCACAGGGCATACCTGTAACCATCACAATGTGGTCAATGAGCCGGTTCCAATGATATCCATATTTGTATGGTTCTATTGAGACAGACCGAAGACATTTTAGGCTGTTGAAGCTTTATTTGGCCGGTTTGTTGGGTAAAGGGTTAATTCACTCATGATTTATGTCAATAACAAATCCACGCTGGTTGGGAATGCAACTTCTAATGTGGAGTAATAATTAGGCCATATAGTATAAGATATATTTTGTTTGTAGAAAAAAAAAACATTTGTTTTTCCTATTATATACAGTAATGCCCTAAATAATCGACTCCTTAACCACAGCATAATTACGGGTAGTTTTTCAGGATTTAGTCGGAAATATGGCTTGTTGCCATTCATCTGAAAGCTCTCAGTGAGAACTTTCGATGAATGGCAACAAGCCATATTTCCGACTAAATCCTGAAAAATTACCCATAATTCTGCTGTGGTTAAGGAGTCGATTATTTAGGGCATTACTGTTGGACACCTCTATTGTAGCTCTAGAATCATACTCAGTGCATCAGAATTAAATTTATTCCCGGAGAGGACCCACGGGCCCCTACCAGCCGGGGAGATGGCCACCCTTCCCCAGCGGACCACCCCATCCCGCACACATGGCACACACGATCACCTCAATGTCTTCGACATCAATTGACAAACCCACCTTCTGAAAAAGCTGGCTCCCTTCGTATGTATCTCTGAATATATATTTATTTCCATATTTCTTGTAACGTCCTTTGTAGTCAATACATGCATGTCCCCATAGTGCCGTACCATTATGGAATACTGTTAAGAACTTCCAATGGGGTGGGTGGAAATGGAACCCACCAAGTGAGGAAACAGTGTTCACGATGGGCCAAACAATCTTTTGGCCAATTCTGATTTTTTTTTTAGCCAAATTAAAAACACTTTGGCCAAATTAAATCCTCATTTTGTGGACTCAAAATTAATTAATATTAATGGATTTGTTTTTATTTAACATCTAACATTCTATATCACTATAATAATATAAATTCACTGAACCAAGTGAAATAAATCTTTGTCGACAACGTGCCAAAGCAACTTCAAATTTAATCACACACCTCAATGTGAGGTATGTCCATACATCCAAATACTGTGTCTAGACTTCTTTAATCCCACCATTGTTACTTGACAATATACCACGTACTACCCACCATCTACCATTCAGCCTTATGACAGACAATGGATCCATTAGTGTTAATCCTCATTTCTGTTTCATTGCCTTTGGTGGCCCATTGTTTGACAGTGCGCTGCCTGGAGTGTCTTGTGTTACCCATTAAGCTCTATCACCCAATCAATTATTTGACCCAGTCAATGCTCCCATTACAAAATCAGTTTGGTTTTTTAGTTAGATTTCCGATTTTGTGTTAAAGTGATGTGAAACACTCTGGTAGAGTGATAAAAGAGAAATTGAGAATAATCTTGCTTAAATTGGTTGTTTTGTTCACGAATATTAATCCAAATGGAATAAACACATCGTCAATTTTATATATTAATTAAATGTAAAAACTCCTGATGGCGAAATCAGTTGTGTTAGTTTGTCGCTGATAGTTTCGTCCCGAATCGAGATGTAAATATTTACAATTGAGCGTAGTTCAGATGATGTTTTCAATGGAGTGGTATACGGTTGATTTCTTTTAAATTGTCAGCGATGCTAGTTTCATGCTATATTTCCTAGGTTGGCATAGCGCCTGGGTAATAACTTTTCAATTTCATGCACCCGAACAAGTCCATTTAAAAAAAAATGCCCATTGGCCTATGACAACGTGAACCCTGCAACCCAGTTGAATAAACAATGAAATTCTGTGTTTGGCAAAATCAGGCTATACTGAACAGTATGGATGAGCTGGTGGCAATTTGATCACATGCATATTGTGAACATTTTCCCTGTGGGGGCAAACCTTATAGCCATTTAGGCCATCTTTCACTATGGGGGCTAACCTCAGACCCATGAGGCTGTCTTTCACTATGGGGGCTAACCTCAGTCCCATGAGGCTATCTTTCACCATGTGGCTAACCTCAGACCCACGAGGCTATCTTGCGCTATGTGGCTAACCTCAGACCCATGAGGCTATCTTTCACTATGTGGCTAACCTCAGACCCATGAGGCTATCTTTCACTGTGTGGTCTATCTTTCACAGCAGGAGCTGGGAGCTATCTTTCACTGTGGGGGGGGGGGGGGTATCTTCCACTGCATGGGATAACCGTAGACCCAGGAGGCTATATGTCACTGTGGGGTCTATCTTTCACTGCAGGAGCTGGGTAGCTATCTTTCACTGTGTGGGAGGGGGGGGGGGGGTGCTATCTTCAACTGCATGGGATAACCTTAGACCCATGAGGCTATCTTTCACTGTGGGGTCTATCTTTCACTGCAGGAGCTGGGTAGCTATCTTTCACTGTGGGGGGGGGGGCTATCTTCTACTGCATGGGATAACATTAGACCCATAAGGCTATCTGTCACTGTGGGGGCTACCTTTCACTGCATGGTGAGGGGCTATCTTTCATTGCAGTGGGGGGGGGGCTATCGTTCACTGTGGGGGGGGGGGGCTATCTTCACTGAGAGGTTATCCTTAGACCCATGAGGACAATCATTCCTCTAATTATGAGATAGATATACAAATGTATCTAACAACAAAATAGCTTGTATTTCATTCTTTTTAATCTGTATAATGAGATATTTCTCCACATAACAATGGTGTGTAATCATCCAGCTCTACCTCTGATGAGTCATCGATTTGAAGTAAAGCCTTCATTATCACAGTACTGATAGGTCGAGAAATATATAAACAAAATAAAACATATATTCACTTAAAGGTAAAGGGGCACTGTACACTGAAACTAGCCATTATTGAGACCATCTCCTTTTATACTCAACAGAATATATGAAAAAAATTATGAATTTGAGCCATGGATTAGTGCAAAATATACTCATTTACTACATGAACAATACAAACAACATGGTAAGTATAATGGAAATGAATGGAGGACTGGAGTCATAAATTCATTTTCATTATAATTACCATGTTGTTTGCATCGTTCATAGAGCACATGAGTGTGTTTTGCACTAACCCATGGCCCAAATTCATTCATGTGTTGCATATATTCTGTTGAGTATAAAAGGAGATGGTTCCATAAATGGCCAGATTTAGTGTAGAGTACCCCTTTAATTTTAAGAAAACTAAATTTTCTTTAATAGATCCCTGATATCACTTTGAATATTTATCGTCTGGAAGTTACGGCTGTATCTTTTGTAGGGCTTTCCATCTGGGGCTATCAAAAACTTCTCGAAGTTCCACGAAATATCCGTTCTTGTCACAGGTTCCCAAATAATGTTCCTACAGTCCGCCATCAGAGAAACAGCGTCATCACTCGGAAATGGAAGCCGCTCTCGGAGAAATATGAATATCGGATGTGAATCCTTCCCATTAGCATCACATTTCTGGAGAATAGGGAACTTTGGTATAAATCCCTTTCCAGGTCTGACAAATTGCAATGAGTTGAGGATTTCTTCCGCGTTACCATTTTCCTGAAAACAAAAACAACTTCATGTTCACTACATACTACACACAAGCCTGATTATAGCGTGCCTCTCATTTGCAGAATGAGGTCCACAGAGGGTGAATTTAGTGACGCTATCACTAAATTCAACCTCTGGGGACCTCATTCTGCTATGGGAGACAATGGGAGACAGAGACTCAAATTGAAGTTTCCAAATGGTGAATACTGTGATGTACAACCTCAATTATGCAATGTGCCGTCTGCAAATTTGGGGATAAAGAAAAACTAAACTAAAACAGAAATAGAATTTATGTGATGAAGTTTCTATAGAAATTTGATAATAAAGAAACTGCCCAGAGAAGAGGCCTAAGCAGAGTGAGGTCCCCAGAGGGTGAATTTAGTGATGCTAGCCCGCTATGTGGTATAGAGTCACTAAATTCACCCTCTGGGGACCTCATTCTGCAAATGGCAGGCACACTAAACTCAGGCTTGACTACGCACTGGATCTCTTCCATGTTGTCAGTTTCCTGGATAAGTACTTCATGTTGAATTGTTTACAGCATAATACACACAAATGACACAATTTCAAAATGTTAATTTTACGTTCAGATCGAAAAATTAAGTGCTTGAGTGAAAATCATCTGAACTCAAAAAATATTAATTGGCGGTTTCGAAACCAGAATAAATAAGCGAGATCATTGAGTCCTGGCCATATAGGATTCATCCAGCTCAGTTTCGTGGTTTCAGGGATTCATCCAGCCCCGGTTCCGTGGTTTTAGTGCTACATGTCAAAGTTCTGGAGTAGCATTTTCATATATGGAGCTTTTGAATATTCATGACTTGCATATATGGAAATGCTACTCCAAAACTTTGACCTGTAGCACTAAAACCCTGGAACAGGGCCTGGTGGATCAAATATGGCCGCGAGTTAGTGACAGGGGGTATAAGGAGTTTCTTGTTAGTCTATCCCTGCTATGGTAAAAATTAAGAGCACTTCCAAAGACTTTGGCAAGTATTTTTCAATACTGTTAATACTAAATACTATTCAACATAAAACATATTTTGTGTAATATCGTCTGATGTAAACATATCTTATCCGTACATTCACCCAAGAAGTTGCACCACGGGTGCTGCATGGCATACCCACAAGCCTTGAAATAGGGTGTCTGTCATTTGCAGAATGAGGTCCCCAGAGGGTGACTTTAGTGATGCTACCCCGCATAGCGGGCTAGCATCACCAAATTCACCCTCTGGGAACCTCATTCTGCTGAGGTTTAAGCAGAATGAGGTCCCCAGAGGGTGAATTTGGTGATGCTAGCCCGCTATGCGGGGTAGCATCACTAAATTCACCCTCTGGGGACCTCATTCTGCAAATGACAGACACCATATTTCAAGGCTTGCATACCCACACATTGCCCAATTGAAACATGTGTATAGGACCAACGTCACCAACCCAAATGTAAAATAAACAAAGAGAATATCTCTAAAAACAGAAAATGCTAGCGTTGTCATTAGGGTATGAGCATACTCTTTTGAAAGCAGTTATGATGGCAAACCACTATTCCAAATTGCATTCAGGATCCAATAACCCACGGCTGAGAAATGTGTGCGGACAGACCAAAAAAACAACAACAGATTTTCAGATAAGCAAAGAAGGATAACTCTAGAATGGAAAAGACCCTGTTTTGAACGCAGTTGTGGTGGCGAAACTCCATTCCAAATTGCATTTGGATCCGATAACCAATGACTAAGATACTTGCCTGAACAGACGGACAAAGTTTACCCAGTATACCCCCATTTATGGGGGATTTAATAACATACACGTAATTTGGATGTTCAAATGAGCCATGTTTGCTTAAAGATGCATAATCCGAATTAACGCTCCTAAATTACTATTTCGTTTGCTTCTGGGGTAAAAAATATTTGATTTGAGTCGAGGAACCAACCCATCAACGCTCAGAGTGATCAAATATCAATTTTTGAAATTTGTTATTTCTCGAGATATGTAATTATTGTTTCCACCTGGCAAAAATTTGTCAAGGCGATGGTCTCGGACCAAATTGCGGATGAAGATGGATAACTCTAAAATCAAGTGGCTTTGTGTGTATATTTGACAATCCGGCCATATTTCGTTTCGGGCAATTTTATACCATAGTTTGCTGTGGTTAGCATTATTTTTGTGCAATTAATTGATTCAGATAACTGAAGCGGCATTTAATTTTTTTTTAATTTTAACGTTGGCCTGGGTAATCCACCATGGTTGATTCTGCATAAATTGTCTCAGTATTAAATTAGGAGTGTACTTCATATGCACGGACGATAGAATATATAAAGAAACTTAACAAGCTAAATGAGAGGCATTTTCATCCATATTAATCCAAATATGATTGTGCTTGGTCTCATAAAGGGCCTGATTCACGTATTGCCAAATTTATTTAATTGTTCATTGATAAAAATTACATGAATTTTGTGAAATCAAGGCTTTTTCTTAGCTGGGTAGTGAGTAGGCAAACAAACACATTTGAACGTTGGTCTGGGTAATCCACCATGGTTGGTTCTGCATAAAATGTCTCAGTGTTAAATCATGAGTGTAATTCATAACCATGGCCGAAGCGAATATTTAATGAAACTTAACAAGCGAAATGAAAGGCACATTCATCCATACTAAGCCAGATATGCAAAACATTAGATGGACATACAAAGAAAACTACTTACTTGGTACTTACTAGTGCACCACCTGAAGGAATATGTGCTATCTGAAGATCACATCGTGCATATTATATAACAATAACAGTATCAAATATATTACTTTGATCATATGTTTAAGGGACATTTTGGAAGGAGTGTTTTCGGCAAGAATACAAATTGATTGTAAATGATTAATGAATAACTGCCATAAATAGTACAGGATCTGAACTAGTGAAAGGGCTTGAATGACTATTTAATTGAGAGCAACACTGCTTCAAGAATGTTAGCAGAGTCTTAGTTGTGTGCTGAAAAATTGTGAACAGCCACATTTGCAAGAAGTAAATAGTTTTCTGTGTAGGTCCATCTAAACTTTCCACCTCCTGAGATAGGCTATGCAATTTTTTTTTAATACGCTTTAGTTATAAGAATCGATTTATTGCAACAAATATTGCTAAACACTGTCAACTATGCATGGTATCAATTTTCCCAAAACTTGTTATTTATCAACATTTTGTTCAACAAAATATGGCCGTATTATCACTAAATTATCACGAAATTTGACCGTATTACCACTTGATTTTAGAGTTACCCATCCGCAATTTTGTCAGAGACCCTACGTTTGGCAACGTGTTTCTGGGCCACATATTATTACATCTCGCGAAATAACATATTACATCTCAAGAAATAACAAACTTAAAAAATTGATATCTGATCACTCTGATCTTTGATAAGTGGGTTCCTCGACTCGAATCAAATATGTGTTACCCCCCGAACCCATGCAAAGAAATAGTAACTTAGGAGCGTCTGATCGGATTGAGTACCTTTAAGTCTGAATATGATTTTCAGAATATTTTTCAAAGCTTTGACAATTTCCTATGTTTACTGTCAAGTTTTGATGAAACTTTGGTATCTTATTTGACTTTGAACTTAATTCCACTGTAAGGGTACGTTCATACACTGGCAAGTTTGCACCGTATGGTTTGCAGGCATTTCGTCGTAGAAAACGATATGGTGCCAGAATATAAACGGAAACATAGGGAAACATGCATAAAAAATGCATCTATACGAAAGCGAACTACGTGTGAAGTAAAATATCTGTAGCTCCACCTGTAGCGATGCTACCGGAATTTACCTGTAAATAAGCACTGTTTAAATAAGTATGCAATTATACCGCAAATATTAATGCTACAGGCATTTGAAGGCAAATGCCAGTAGCACCTTTACAAGTGGAACTGCAGGAATTTTACTTCTCGTGTCGTTCGCTTTGATAAAGATGCATGTTATGTGCACGTTTCCGTTCATATTATTGCACCATGTGGTTTTCTATGAGGAACATACCGTGCATACTTGCCAGCGTGAATGTACCCTTACAGTAATGTATTCAATTGTGGCAGAGTCGTGTCCGTTGCGTTCTTGGTACCAAAATCCCAGGTTTGTGAAATTCCATTAGCACCTTCTCGGGTTTGGAACGTTCCAACTATTGGAAATGTCCAATCGAAACCCCACCCTACCCCTACCCCCCACTATATAACGTTGGAAAAATTCCGACTGAAGGCCATATGATACCAACAGTTTGATCAGAAGTAGAAAAATTCATAGTATATGATAGTATCTAAAAAACAACAAACTTCCCACTAATGGCTGGTTGACAATCAAATAATGAGAACAAATTCAACCTATATAATGTTGTATAAGTTGGAGTGTGAGCCCCCCCCCCTTGTAATTACGTCCCTAGTTATAAGCCGGTTTCGTGTAGTATATATGCTGGTCACATTATCTATATAGTACCAAAGAGAAAAATTTCAACCTATATACTATTGGGGTGATTCCCCCCTCCTTGTCGTCCCTGGTCACATGACCAATAGTACCAACGAAAATGACATTTATTTAGTCACCCTAGTCAATTAAGCAGGAGGAACTCAACGTATAAATAAACTGATTAAATGAAGGCACGTCGATGAATCGTGGCGGGAGTATCATGCAGTGGTGAGTGGTTGCTCCCGGATACAATTTGTATATACAACTCGACATATTTGCTAATTTTAGTTACTTTAGTGTATGAGTGGGTGGTTTATATTTGAGATTGCGGTGTAATATGACGTACAAGAAAACCATAGTCAGACATGGTAACGCCCCCAAGATCATATTATTAGCCATAAATATAAATTATAATACAAAATATATTGGTTACATGAATGCACCGCCTCAGAATTCCGTTAAAACAACTAATCCTTCAAATTATTACAAAAAAACTACCGCTTATTACTGCAGGTTTTTCATTCACCAAACCAAAAAGCTTCTAAATGCGGATCAAAAATTGTGTTCCCGCCATAAAATCTTCAAGTGTGCATGGCCCAGCCATTGTTCATACCTAAACATCGAACGTGGTCATACTAATTACATACTGCAACTATAAGACATCCAGGATAGGATAGGATAGGATAATTTATTTACAATATACACATGAATAATACAATGACAGTAACATATAATAATATAAATGCTGTATATATTGTTGGGGGTTAGCCTAGCCCTATCGGGCTGTCTTCCTGCTACCCCCTAAAACAAGTATCACTATAATTATTTGCATATATATAGATGGCTTGTATTTTTTTTTTTTTTTTTTTTTTTATCCACGCATACGTACATACTACATGTATTCTCGTGTATGAAACTAACTAGAAACTAGTTTTGGGGCATATCACAGACCAGTATTGGTGTGGTTGTGAGACAATCCAGACGAATTGTAAGATACCGCCGTCTTTAGTTAAATAAGTAAGATAGGAATTATCTATATATATCGCTGGAAAGTCTTCTTTTTTTTTGTTTGTTGAGTGAGGTGTTGGGATAATCAAATTAACAGTATTACATATATGTAAAGTTTATATGTATGTTGTTAGTGTCGAGAACAATTATGATTTTGCATCGAGTTTTACAATGAATATTCATATTATTTATAGAGCACAGTCGGGGCATCCTTTGTTTTTACAGCATACATTTTCTTGGTAATTTCTAAGCATTGCTATCTGTAAGCGCTTCTTCAACGTGTGCCTGCTTTGGTAAGATGTATAGTCTTTTTCCATGTTGTTCCATGTTGTGGGGTAGGCGTGGTGTGGCAATTTACCTGACCAGTCAGTTCTAGGTAGTTCTAACAGTACGGGATTCGGGTGTCTTGGTGTTGATTTTGCTCGTTTATTGTACATCATTCCAAAAGACGCAGGCAGGCGGTTATAACACCAGTCATGCATGAAAATGGAGGAATTGAGGGTGTGTAAGTCATATATTTTCAAGATATTCTCTCTTTTAAAGAGTGGATCTGTGTGACTCCTATACTTCTTATTGCATATTATACGCATTGCTCTTTTTTGTAATAGGAATATTTTCTTGACTTCCGGAACATGACCCCATATTTGGATTCCATAAACTAAGTGGCTTTGAATCAGTGCATAGTACAATGTTTTCAATGCTTTACTTGGGAAAAAATGTTTCACCTTATTGATGCAGTAGATTGCATGTGATAATTTTGAGCAGATTATGGATATGTGCTTTTTGAATGTCAAGTTCTCATCAATGTGAATACCTAGGAATTTTGCCGATGATTCATGTCCAAGATTCCCTATTCGGTTCAATTGAGTGTTATTTAGCTTTAATTTCAAAGTATTCCACTTTTGATCATTGTTTTGGGGGTGTAAAAGCATGTAGTTGCTTTTATTAATATTAATTGAGAGTTTATTACAGCAGCACCAGTCTGATACATTGGCTAATTCATTGTTGACGTAACTTTGTACCAGTTCGCCATCTTTACCGCTTGTAAACAGTGTTGTGTCATCGGCATACGATAAAATGTCTATTGTTGTAGAATTTACCATATCATTCACGTATATTAAGAAAATAATCGGCCCAAGAATTGAGCCTTGGGGGACCCCACAGGAAGTGTTCATAGGTTAGAAGTAGTCCCACCATATTCAACGTATTGCCTCCGCTCATTCAAATAACTATGGAACCATGACATTGCTACACCCCTGATGCCATAGTGTTCCAGTTTCGATATCAGTATGTCGTGGTCGATCGTATCGAATGCTTTAGATAAATCAATAAATACAGCTAAGGTGGAATCCCGTGTCGGTTTATCATTATTTTTAACGAGATGGTCTAGAAGGTGCAAAATCGGGTGAAAAGTTGAGTGATTTGGTCTAAATCCATATTGGTGTTTATACAAGATTTCATGTTCATTTAGAAAATCTACTAGTCGTTTTTGCATTATTTTTTCAAGTAGTTTAGAGAACGATGGCAGGATACTGATTGGGCGGTAGTTTGTTATTTCCTTTGAGTTATTTATTTTAGGAATGGGGACTACTTTGGAAACTTTCATTTTAGCTGGGAATATTCCCTGTTCGAACGATAGATTAAATATATGCTTAAGTGGTGTGGCTATTGTGAAGATACTCTCTTTCATAAGTGCGGTCGATATGCCGTTGTAATCTTTGCTCATTTTCCCTTTCATAGTATAGCATGTCAATATTATTTCCTGTATCGATGTAGGTTCGATTTCGAGTGCGTTTATTTGCCTGTCTCGAAGATAATCAGTGAAATTTGCATCGTTTTCAGTGTGTATGGAGTTGCTGGTGTTTCGACCGATTTTTGAAAAGTAGTCATTGAATTTTTCGGCTATTATGTTCGGGTCAGATAGCTCTGTATCGTTATCATTAAATGTCTGAGGGTAGTTACATGATTTTTGATTTTTATTGATTGCGTTGTTAAGAATTTTCCATGTGTTTTTTATATCATTCTTATTTTTTTCTAGGCTATCGCAGTAATAATTATTTTTACATTTCCTTATTAGTTTATTGTATAATTGACGATAATTTAAATAGGCGATTTTATTTGTTTCTGAAGGTGCCTTCAGTTTATTAGAGTATAATTCTTGCTTAGTAATAGAGGATTTAATGAGTCCAGATGTCATCCATGGTTCGCGTTTTATATATTTTTTGGGTACATTTCGTGTTATGAGAGGAAAGGCTAGATCATGTGCGTTCATATATATGTCTAAAAATAATTCATATGCCTTATCAGGGGAGTTACAATGAGTCGAATTTACATGATTTTAACAAGTTTTTGAAAATATTGACATTGTTAGTGTTGTAGTTCCTGTACGTGACTTTTTTATGAATACACACCCCACGAAAACCCGAAATGTGTTGTTCTGCGAGATATCCCATCGTTATAGCTCAATTTGACACGGCCAGATTAACCTTTCTACAATATCCTAAAACAATAAAGCATCTCAAATCATCGGCATAGTTAATAGAACTTTCACGAACTTGGAGATTCTAACTACAGCTTTTATCGGACTCAGGGTCGCAGTACAACTTTAACGCGTCCCAAAATAACCGGAAAAAACAATTATCTATTTATAAAATCCCCATAGGACCACATATTTATAAAATTTGTAGAACAGTTATTACTGTATACACCGGTGGCGTTAATACTAAGACTGTGACTGTGTCATCATGGTCAATGATATAGCATGTTTTGTTCAATAAATACTGTTATCATTAACTGTTATTAGAGCGGCTTATAGGTCGAACTTTGTGACCTGACCCCGCTCTGGCGTTACGTATAGAACTCTGTGACCTGACCCCGCTCTGGCGTTACGTATAGAACAAGTTGAGACCGATTTATATTTCTAATCTGAATCATATTAGAGTGACGATTAGATACATGAACATTACAATCTATGACAGGAGAACACAATGTAACTGTAACTAAAATGACTAATCCTTTCAGTGCCAAGTCCGATTTTTGTATCAACCCATATTTCCTTGATCATTTTTCAAATTTATTGATTATAATAATGTGATACATTGATGGAAAGAGCTCTGGCACTGGAATTATTAACTGAATGCGTGTTGATGAATCGTGACTGTAGCTAGTATCGGTGGTCAATGATATAGCATTCTTTTTATTTGTACAATAAATACTATAATAACTAAAATGGTAATAGAGCGGAGTATAGGTCGACCAGTGTGACTAGCCTTGACCCCGCGCTGGCGTAGAAAAAGTTGAGACAGATTTATATTTCTAATCAGAATCACATTCCACACACGAAAATGACAATTTATAAAAACAAATCGACATTTTGAGGGGCATTTTTGTTAGAAAAACTGGTCGAAATTACGTTATCGTAACATTGTTTAAACAATTGCAATCTAAATTCGTCTGAGATTGCCACATTTAAGCCTAATGTATCCCGAATGTATTGATGAAATAAATCGCTTATTGGGTACGTGCTGCAGTTGAAACCAGCCAGGCATTTATTTTATTTTCGAAATTTCGTGAATTTTGTGAAAAATATCACACGATTGTTTTCGTTCAACCGCAAACTGGTGCAGAAAGGGTCAGGTTACCACGAATCGAGTTGCTGGTTACTATGGTTACTACGAATCGAGTTGCTGGTTCGTCACATCAATTCAATCACATCAAACGTTTCCCCAGGACCTGCACTTTATCTTGATATACGACAATGCTGGGAATTCTTCTCGAATATTCTGTTAACGAAACTGATCTCACCAACTCGATCCAACAGTTCTCTGTTCATGGTGCTATATATACCGGCTAATTATTTGTCAGTTTAAAAGAAATGTTGCTATATATCAGCTACATGTGCCCGACACAGAGCGAGATATTAAGTTGTTTATGTTAGACTATGAGTCTGTTCTGACAAACGAAAGAACTTCACTGTATCGGGCAGATGTACCCTTGTCAGATGGCAGCATTGGAGCACTTGAAAAGTCACGTGCAACTGACTGCATGTGTTTTCTTTTATCTCAGAAGAAACTCTATTTGACTGCACACTGTGACCACTATTTGTAACAGGCCTTCTATACATTTCCATCTCTCTTGACAAATTGTATCTTTTTGTGTGTGTAAAATATCTTGAATGGGACAGACTCAATTGTGTTGTAATACATGAGCCATTCTAACATGCCATATCCTCTGACGGTTCAAGGTCCCTCATTTTTCAAGCATACATGCATTTCTTAAATATAGAATGATAAATACACTTCCAATGCTTTATCCTATTTATTTGTTTTTGCTAGCTGACTATATGAATGCCCTGATTTTGTCCCCATATACATATGATAGTTGAGAAGATATAATTGATCAAGTGATTTAATTCGGTCTCCATTTGTCGAGGTTGTGAAATTTGAACGCCAAAAACTCATTGGAACGAATTATGGAGATCGATGACTATATATAACCTTGGTGGATATCTGCGACTAAAACATTCTTATCAACGATAGTGTCCCTCTATTCCATCACTGACCCAAACGACACCAACTGTGGCGACTTGATTCATCGTATCATCGGAGAAGAACGTGTGTTATAGTGCTAAACATATCTCTATCAGCTTTGGTGCCCCACCCCTCCCCATTCATGAATCGAACGCCTCCACTGTTTGCATATTTAAACCACGTCCATAAGACTCCTGATATCATGGAGTCGATTACGTATAAGTTTGGTGGTAATCGGCAACTAAAGAAATTCTTATCAAATTTAGTGCCCCCCCCCCCATCTCTCACCCAAACGGCACCAATCAGGCGTCTTTGAATCACACGATAAGATTCCTGGTATAATTGTGAAGAATGTGTTGCAGTGGAAATCGGCTATATTTCTCCCAGACCCCTTGACCGATTTCAACCAAGTTTGGTGTGGTAACTCGAGGTACCCGGCGGATGTTATAATGATATTAGTTTTCCATTTTTTTAATTGAAAAACAAAATACATTCAATTTTAATCAAAATTAATTTGAACAAGGAGTTTAATCTAAAAAATTGAGAAAAAAAATTGTTAAATTTTAAATATTTTTTTTTATATAAATCAAAAAGATTGAACGATCAAAATGTTTCAGCTGGTTGTGTATGTATATTAATTTTACCTGATGTCCGAACTGGTTGGTCGGGATTCCCAGGATAACGAGTTTGTCGCTGAATTTCTCCGCAAGCTCGTTCATCTGGGTGAAGTCCCGACCAGTCGTTCCTCATAGAGAGGCTACATTCTCGACCAGCACCACCTTTCCTTTAAATTTACTGAAGTCCACTTGTTTCCCAAGACAATCGGACGCCGAAAACTCAAAGAAATTCTGGATTTTCACGGGACTTTTCACCTTGGAAGCCATATTCAAAATAGAACCTCTTTACTCTATATATGCAGTCCGGTTATATATACGTATACTACGACAAGGCAAATAATCAGAACAGCGGTTATACGATATATCCGGGTGCATCTGATTCAATTTGCTTTGTATTGAGTCTTGTCTTATAAGGGAGCCGCATGTGTTTGTCGCGTGCTATCCAGCCATTCAGAGGCGACTATTCAGAAGGCCGTTTGCAGTTGGATAAGCATTCATTATGGAAGTGCAATGTGTCACATGGATTATTCACACCCATTGATGTGTAACTGTCCTAATCCCATTCGTATTAAAGCAAATAAAACATGTTTCAAGACAATCGTACTACCATGAGAAAAATAGCATGCAGGCGCATTCCTGGAGGGCCGTTAAATAAACCATGACGCCGACAAAATCATGTTATTACTATATATATTATTACCACTTCGTCCTCGCATACCAAATATGCATGCATTCTCACACCGAATGACAGGGTGGCAGATCTGCCCCTTTAGGGGGCAAAACTGCCCCCGATCATTGGGATGTTATTACTCTTTCCTCATTAGGGGGCAGACTGCCCCTCTCGACAACGGCAATTAACTTAACCCTTTACCCAACAAAACGGCCAAATAAAGCTTCAACAGCCTAAAATATCTTCGGTCTGTCTCAATAGAACCATACAAATATGGATATCATTGGAACCGGCTCCTTGACCACATTGTGATAGTTACAGTTATGCCCTGTGCCAATGCATTCTCTTATATATGCGAGTCGACCATATGTCGCCTCGCATATATAAGAGAATGCATTGGCCTAAAAAAAATCTTTTTTTAACACTTTTTACCATTTTTTCTTACATTCTTTAACAATTTTATAATTTTTAATGTGTTAAGCCAATGTATTCTCTTATATATGCGAGGCGACCTATGGTCGACTCGCATATATAAGAGAATGCATTGGCACAGGGCCATTCTGTTGGGTAAAGGGTTAACCCCTATAAACAGACGTATAGATATAATTGCGTATTTTTGCTGAGAAATATAAATCAATAGTTAACATTTAACAAACTTTGTCTCAAAATTATAGAATCTTATATATGTGCGGATAAAATACAGCTACTACATGCAGAACGCCCTCCAAAATTGTATTAAAGGTACTCAATCCGATCAGACGGTTCCCATACCATCAAGATACAACAACAACATTTCTTCAAAATACGCTTTAGTTATCAGAATCAGATTTATTGCAACAAAATAATGCTAACCACTGTCAAATATGGTATCAAATTTCACAAAACTTGTTATTTATCAACATTTTGTTCAACAAAATATGGTCGTATTATGACTAAAGTATCACGAAATTTGACCGTATTACCAGTTGATTTTAGAGTTATCCATCTTCATCGGCAATTTTGTCCGAGACACTCCATTTACCCACGTGTTTATGGGCCACATATAATTACACATCTCGAGAAATAACAAACTTAAAAAATCGATAGCTGATCACTTTGAGCTTTGATGGGTGTGTTCCTCGACTCGAATCAAATATTTTTCACCCCCGAAGCCAAATAAATATTAGTTTAGGAGCGTCTGATCGGATTGAGCACCTTTAAATATATGCTTAATATGAATAATTGATTTACGATTAAAAATTAATTCATTTACGCTTTAAAAGGGTGATTCTCTCTTAAATGAATAAATTAGGAGTTCTAAATCTGGAAAAATGAAATTTCTCACGATGTCAATATTTGTACCAAAACAAAATATATACCTGCATGCATGGGTATATGGCCGGACCCGAGAATGATATAAATTTGGCAAATTTCTCGGTCACTATGAAAAGTCAATGTAAACGTCGCGGTGGATGTGGACACGAAATGAATATAAATATATGATAAAGAAGAGTAAATTGACGTATCGAAATAATACTAGAACAAAAATATCTGATATGAGGTCTCGAAACCTGCGTGATTATTGGAAACTACTAGGTTCCAAAAATAAAACAGCCAACCAAGATAGAACCCCAGAATTAAGCCAGTTCTATGATCACTTTTCCAGTATGAACCGCGCTGAACCCATAACATCATGCAGACGAAGAAATAAATGTTCAAGATATACAGACCTCAGTACTTGATTATGACATTACTCCGTCTGAGATCGAAAATGCTATCCGTAAACTTAAGTTAGGTAAAGCAACTGGAATCGACCAAATTAAAAATGAGTATATAAAACTAGGAAACGCACCACTTAAAGAAGCACTACGTGATTATTTCAATCTTATACTAAAAACAGGTGTAGTGCCATCGGAATGTGGAGTAGGTGTCATCCAGCCAATTTTCAAAGGGAATGAACCACACTTGCCACAAAACTATAGACCCATCACTCTAGTAAGTTGCATCTCAAAAGTATTCACTAGTATCTTAAGTGAGAGAATCCAGATATTTCTTGAACAGAACGAACTACTTCATGAAAATCAAGCGGGCTTTAGAAAATCTTACTCAACACTTGACCACATGTTCTCACTAAACGCTCTTATAGACCTAGCTAAAGTGAATAAGAGGAAACTATATTGTGCTTTCGTTGACTTATCTAAGGCTTTTGACAGTGTGTGGAGAATAGGGCTGTGGCGCAAACTAACTGAAATTAAAATAACCGGACGTATCCTCAAAGTCATCAGGGGTGCTATTCACCAAGCGAGACTATTTTATAAACCAGGTAGTTTATTTGGTAGCGGCTGAACGCAAAGGTATCTTCGCTTTAGCGCAAACGACACACGATGTCGATGGTGTGATTGATCCAATCTATCAGATTTGTCACTTGTCAATTGACGCCGTCTCACGACTAATTCATGAACACTCACCGGCCACAATCGGCATGTATAGCGGTCTAATTTTTTGGTATAATTGTGTGGAGACTCATGCTGGCGTTTATACATCTGCAGAATGAGTTTCATTGATATTAATGAGGTTTTTTAATTAGCACAGTGTGAAAATGAAGAGCCGAGAAGATAACGTCTCAGAAGAATTTTGTTTGTGTTTTGGTTCCGTTTGGATATTTCCTGGCCATTTTCAAAGAAATTTCTTTCCATGCATCATTTTTCCGGCGCTGGTGAATGGTGCCAGTTTCTTTGTTCTTTAATATTTGTATTCTTCTCTCCACAATGCCCAAAAACGTTTTACGCTCGTCGGCAGTGTGGGGGGGGGGGGGGGGTCTGGAAAACAATTGCACATATAGGGCCCAAAACGTTTTTTCCAACCCCGAGGGACCCACCACCCCATTTGTGCAAATTTTTTCCTCCAAATGTTAGGGACCCACCCCTTTTCTCATGTTTTTATCCAAATTTCAAGAGTTTTTTTCAGCCGTTCTCCAATAACTGTGTTAACTGCCTTTCAATCCCATTCCACTGTCCTTTGTTGGTCCAAACTGTGTAAAATTAAGACTCAAGCAATAACATGCTTAATCGGCAAATCACAGGTCAGAAAAACGAAAAATAAACTTTATTTCCAGATGTGTCAGCTGGATGTGTCCTGGTTTTTCAGTATCTAACAACAATAATAAAGCATTGTGTATGTACACTGTATGTCACAAATTGCCCTAGACCGCATTATAGCCTTTATATACCGAGCGTGTTTAGTCTGAGAGAGAACACTGGCCAGAGTAAATAGTGCTAAACAGGTCAGAGGTTCTACAATTATTTGTGCATGATCAAAGAACTCTTTAGTCTTATCCACCGGGGTGGTGAGGAGGGGAATTGTTTTGGTTAGGTATACACATAGATACATGGTTATTATACCCCCGATATTAGTCGGCGGGTATATAGTTGACGTCTCGAGCCGCCCATGCGTCCGTCCATACAAACAGTTTGCGTTATAACTCAAGAGTCGGTTGTCATATTTTGATGCTCTATGACATGTGACGGACCAGAAATGGGGAACGAATATGCATAATATCACGGTTTGTGAGTACCAATGCCTACCAGAGTTATCCATGGGCCCTGTTTATGAAATTCAGTCCGTACACAGTTTTTTGCAATATAAGTTGAAGTGTCGGTTGTCGAATTTTTAAGTGGTTTGGTATGGTGATAGACCTGAATGATAGGGGAGGATGTATGCAGATATTACTGCACATCACAGGTTTCGCCTGTCGATGCATACCAGAGCTACCAACCTGGTTCCATCCGTAAACACATTTTGCATTATTATAACTCAACCATTTGTATGTATATTTGTGCACTAGATTCTGCAGTATAGTCTCAGTCAGATTTTATTCTTGATTTTAGTTTGACTTTGAAGACATTGAAGAATGTCATTTCTCGAAGCATCTGAATGCATCACATTATTTCAGTTCATCTATTTGTAGGCGATAACAGTATACAATTAGTATTTAAATTTAGTCTTGTTGAGCAGTATTTAAGCTTCAAGATGAAGTTCGTAAATTCAAGGAGAATAGCGTCGCCTTCAGTTGGGATTGTCTGAACAATAAACAGTAACGGTCATTTATCATAACCAATTCAGTTTTATTTGGATAAGTGTTGCAAATTAATATTACTTGCAATCATTAAAGATGAGAAATAACCAGAAGGAATTAATGTGATTGCACGCCAGAACAAGACAGTATTTCAGACATTAGAAATTTATGAGATACCCTGTTCAATTTCATGTTATGCAACAATCGGGTTAATGATATCTAGTCATCATTGAGTATTCTCCATGTAGTATTTGTGATACAGTTTTTATTTTATTTTATTACTTTTATTTGGGTAATACAACTGGGTAATATATTAATTTTGTTTTACTAAATTACGGTTTTCCACTGTGAAGTGGGACGGGATCCTGTGAAATCCAGAAGGTTGCTAAATCTGAGGCTATATTAGTCACTATAGCTGTCTATATAGCCATATGCCAACAAACATTATATTAACATGCTTACAAACAACATTACATGGTCAGTACTTGTAAATTTACAAGCACGATTGTTTCGGCCTCTGAACCACCCACCCACCCCGACCCTATATACTGAATTTTGTTTTGTAGACCCCCCCATGTCGTCGGTGGTATATTTTGCCCCACGTAATTTTCCTCGTTTGCTCATTGTTGAAATGAACCAAACGTGTACTGTTACACGCAGCATGTTTATGTGACCGATGGTCAATCTATGATTGACGCCAATCGCCTTGATCGGATAATCATATACCGCGCGGCGATGTCTTCCCATCGATATGTCCACCGATAGCTTCGCATTGAGCGTCGCCTCGTAAAACTACCTGGACTATATTACAAGAAAACCATAGTCAGAAATGGTAACGCCACCAAGATCGTATTATTAGCCATAAATATAAATAATAATACAATTATTCTATAAACTAGCGTTCAAATTTTATGCGGGAAATTTGCGTACTTCCATATTTCAAGTTTTCCCGTTTCTCGTGGCATACATTACTTTCATCAAACTGTCTTCTTTATTACACAAGCTGATAGGCCCGACTTCACCCGGGCTGTTTCCCATCTGCTTTCCGGTGAAAGGTGCGATTTGACCTTCAATTGACTATTTCGAAAGTCAAGGTCAGGTCAGGGTCATGATTTGTCCAGTCCAAAACACCCCCACCCGTAGAAAACTACCCATAGGTATCATATTTCGTCGAAATCCGTCCGTTTTACCCAACTTGAACTTTAATTAACAATTTTGAAGGTCAAGGTAAGGTCAGAGTCATGATTTGACCCGTCCAAAACACCCCCCGACAAAAGTACCCATAGGTATCAAATTTCGTCGAAATCTATCCGTTTTATCCGAGTTGACCTTTGATTGGCCATATTGAAGGTCAAGGTCAGGCCGAGGTCACGATTTGACCCGTTCAAAACTCTCCTCGGACCAAAGTATCCCTAGGTATAAAATTTCGCCGAAATTTGTCCGTTTTACCCAAATTGACCTTGCATTGACAGTTTTAAAGGTCAAGGTCAGGTCGGGGTCACGATTTGACCCGTTCAAAACACTTCCCGGACACAAATACCCATAAGTATCAAATTACGTTGAAATCTATGGAAAGCCGAGGAGGACATGTTGGTTGCTTATTGCTAGATATACGACGCGGTATTTTGAAGGTGTTTCAAACTAGGAGATAGAAGTATTCTGCCTTTCAAATGGTGATGAATTATAGTAGTTTATTCAAATTTTATGGCATAAATTGTTATTAAAACCGTATATACTATAAAAAATTAATGACTCGAAAATTAAGTGGGCCTTTAAACAAAGTCACAATTGCATTTAGGCTCATCTCATACTCGTCCATTCAGCGATATTCTACTGCGCAGTTTGTTATAGCCTCCAGTATTTATTGAGCGTTATACCCCCAACTGTTATAATTCGCCTTTAGCAGGCGTACTCTTGCCTCAGATTATTGAGATATTAGGTCACACATAATCACATTAAATCGCATCATAACATAGCAATTGTGTGGGCTCCTTGGCGTGAATATGTAATGAGAAATAAGGTCATACGTAATGACATTAAACTCAAGAAAACCCTCGAAAACAAAACAAAATCACATTTAATGTTTTACGTTATTTCCTTCATAAAAAGAATCTTCGTGATAATGAACCCTCTCGTTACTTTAGAATATAGAATTAACCTTAAAATAAAAAAAATCTTTGGAACACAGAACCTTCGGAATAACGAACCTTCGGATTGGTGAACCTTCGGAATAGCGAACATTCAGAGAAATTTCGGAATAGTGGACCTTCGGGATAGTGAACATTCGGAATAGAGACATGCCCCCCAATATTCATATTATATGCCCAGAGTTCAAAGGTATGGACCCATAAAATTCTAAACTTGGCCCTTAAAATATTGAACTCCAAATTGGAGCACACACAGAACACCACTTAAGTCAACTGAACCTATGTCATGTCCCAATGCGGGAGGGTCCATATATACCACAACATTCATAGTATATGCCAAGAATTCAAAGGTATGGGCCCACGTAATGACATAAAATCTCAAGAAAACCAGCGAAAACAAAACAAAATCACATTTAATGTTCTAAGTTAAGTTATTTCCTCCTGTACCTGTATCGGTGTGCGCGCATGATCAGTTCGGATGTGAGCGCACACTCCATATAAAGAATCTTTGTGAAAATGAACCCTCTCAAATTAGTCTCAATACTTTAAAATATAGAATTAACCTAAAAATAACAAAAACCTTCGGAATAGAGAACCTTCGGAATAGCGGACCTTCGGGATAGCAAACCTTCATAATAGAAGCATGTCCCCACAATTACACCGGTGACGTAAACACATGTGCCAATCTTAGTTGTACTCTCGTAATTATCGGTACGATGAAACGGTGACGGAATCTGACGAGGTTTGCCGAATGTACAATCACCCAGTGAATTATCGATCGACCATGCGATATCAAAAAACCAAAAGCTAGAAACACCACACTACGGTGGCGTAATAAACCCAGCCGGTGAATAGCACCCCATAAGTCTATATGATAACATAAAATCTTGTGTCATAAAAAACGACTCGTATTCTGATCTGTTCAACTGTGAAATAGGCGTAAGGCAAGGTGCGAACCTATCTCCTGTACTCTTCTCGATTATATTCAAACGATCTAGAAAATTTCTTAAGTAAGAAACTCGTAAATGGTATAAAGATATCTGAATATCCAGACGAAGAGCACATGCGATACCTCAAACTATTATGTCTTTTATATGCGGACGATACAGCACTTTTTTCATATACACCTGATGGACTGCAAAGTGTGCTTAATGACTATTCAACATATTGCAAAAAATGGAGACTAAATATAAACAACGAGAAAAGTAGTGTTGTGATTTTTGGACGTCACAACGAGAAAAATACTCTTCCTACTACATTCACATTGAATAATCAGCCAATAATGGTAAGCGATAACTATAGATATCTAGGTGTAACATTATGTAAGAACGGATCTTTTGTAGCTGAAAAGAAAACGAGATGCGACCAGGCAAAAAAAGCCATGTTCGGTCTCATATGTAAAACCCGCCGACTAAACTTGTCCCTAGACTGTATTCTGGACCTATACGAAAAGACTATTATTCCCATTCTACTCTACGGATCGGAAATATGGGGGGGGGGGGGGTATGTAATAATAGCATGATACAACGTACCGAACTTTGGTTTCTTAAATATATTTTGAAACTTAAACCTAGTACCCCATCAGCTATGATATATGGTGAACTCGGGTTGTACCCCATTACTGTCAAAATTGAACAGAGAATTCTGGCTTTTTGGGCGAGACTGATAAGTGGAAACCGAAACAAAATAAGCTACTTGCTTTATTGGTCACTGTGTAGTAAATTCAATACTAATAAATAATTCGGTATGGATAAAATATGTAAATAATTTACTGAACGCGCTGGGTATGAGTGGAGTCTGGAACAGCCATGCGATCGTTTCTACGAAATCCTTTACTACACTCATTAAAATCAAAACGCGGGACAAATATTTAACTGATTGGTGGGCCACTTTAAATTCCTCAGAGAAATACACGTTTTATAGAACTATCAAGCATTCGTATGGGCTTGAAAAGTACCTGATTTTCCTCGAAGAAAGGGACGCATTTTACCTACTACGTTTTAGAACTAGAAACCATCGTTTGGCCATAGAAACTTCAGATTGGGCTGGCTTATCAAAAGGCGTGAAAATTTGCTCATTTTGTAATACAAATATAGGAAACGAATTCCACACACTTCTGGAATGTAGAACGTTTGAAAATTTAAGAAATAGATTAATTGCCCCGTACTATCGTCATCGACCATCACTACTTAAACTGGACCAATTATTGAATAATACAAGACCGAAAATAATGCGCAATATCGCCAAACTAGTGGCGGAAATACTAAGTAAATGTTGATATGTGTGCTATATAAACATAAATAGATAATAATTAGCCCCCGAGCTTACAATCGCTAAATTATTTGCCCACCCCGCCATTTATGGGTGCAGCAGCGAACCTTGAAATGTCTGACTTTAGTTTTGCATATTTCTTTCATATTATCTATGTATTCATGTATAATTATGTAATCTAGCCGGCATGGCTCGGCGCATGTGTCTATAAATAGGCGCTCTCTCGGCCTGTCCATAAATCTACTATTATTATTTGCATCTTCTGAAAGTGTTATTTATATATAAATTTGTACGCAAATAAATTGCCTGAGGCAGGTCGAGAGGCGTCATTATTGTGTTCTCTAATGCTGTATATAATAGTTTGAGAATAAAATATTATCTAATCTAAAAGACACTGTCGCGCGGCGTTGGCAAAATTAATGGGTTTTTTTTTTTTGAATTTGTCCAAAACCACTCAATATTTATGTTAATAGTTCGATAGACAAATTACTTCCCCCAAAGCACATCGGAAACTGTATTTGACTAATAATTTAAAATATTCTTTGTATATGCTCCATGATGGCGCGTCATGTCACATGTGGACATTAATTAATGGGGGCGGGGTGCACATCGAGACTCTTCCGGATTTGAAACAAGGACCGTCAATCTATGCTTCGACCGATCGCCATGGAAAATAAGTTGGAAGAAAGTGTTTCTCGCCACAATATGCGCTCGATGTCATTTATGACTGAGTATTGGTCCATGATGCACGTTCGGTCATTCTTCTCAACTTAAGAAAAAAGCGTCGCGAACTCGTTGTCATGTGGACATGCATGTTTTGGGACAGCATATTTCCCCATTTCCGGGAGCGATATAAAAAATATAGTTCAGTTATTCAACGAAATATAATTCATTCACAAGCACGGATTGCAGTGTTGTCTGTCGGTTTAAAGTGGTCTCCCACAAATTTAATCTCCAAGCGTTGGTTAAATTTGTGGGAGACCATTTTAAACCGAAATTCGTGTGAATGAGATATATTTCGATTGTTAAATGTGTGGTATTACATATAAGACGACTCGGACGAGATATGGAAATTTTTCATTGGGGATCATGAGACACTATATCCTGGTGGAAATACGCGATCCCGACTTATCCCATAACAACGAAAACGACGACATTGTTTGAAATGCCGCTTTAGTTATCAGAATCGATTAATTGCCCAAAAACGTCAACTATAGTATCAAATTGCCCAAATCCTGTTATTTATCAACATTTTGTTCAACGAAATTTTGCCGGTTTATCAAATATCTGACACAAAAAAAAAACCACTTGATTTTAGAGTTATCCATCTTCATCCGCAATTTGGTCCGAGATATTTCTTGATTTTGTGATACAGAGAGAACAGATAAATTTTATTATGGAAATACACAACTGTTCTCAATAAAATATGTTTTGCAGATGCGTGCGCGTCCAGATGAACCAATGGGAAAGTTTCAGATGACACGGAATCGAGCGATATGACACATTCACACTAGCGAGCTTTACTAAAAACAGTTGACACATCTGAGCCAATATGAGAAAAAAAAAAGAGCCCTGTTATCCGACACATTAACAAACATTCTGATAAAATTATGTTAAAGTGTGTCGGAATATTATGGGCAACTATAGGTCGTCCGGACACATTTACGATGGTGGTGACAGACGGATTTGTTTTCATTGATCGACATCATAAGACATAGAACACGTTGGTGTGCTTTATGCGCACTGAAAGAAAGCTTAATCAGAGTGACTAACTTTGGTTAGTCAATCAATTGTCATCGAATGCCACGATATTGCGCCATTTCCTTATTTAGATTCGCGCGGTTTACGTCGGTTGTAAAACCCCTAATTTGGTGCGCTTACAACTTACAACTCGCAATACGATTCATCGCAATATAATGTTATTATACAATGTTGTGTACAGTATGTGTTTTTCTTGTACGAGTCCAGGTTATGGTGAAAAGTCATATTGACTTTTCACCACAACCTGGACGAATACAAGAAAAACTCATACTGTACACAACATTGCATTACAAGAAAACCATAGTCAGAAAAGGTAACGCGCTCAAGATCATATACCCATGATCGTAATTATAGAATATAAAATATATTGGTTTCGCGAATGACCAACTCAGAATTCCGTTAAAATAACAATAACAACCAGCACCTAATTAACGAACCGGCGGCCGACTCCGCCCACAACCATCAGTGGGCTGCAGAACGAACATATCTATACAAGTTGAAATATAAGACATACAAATTATCTTTTAAATTTCTTTTATTGGTAATTGACATAGCTTGTCACAAACCAAAAATCAACATTATTGTCAATTTATTGACTTAATAATGTAAAGGACAATAAACGAAATTGAAATTCCCAACTACACCTTTTACCGGACTCGGCCTCCTGGTTGCGCAGTTCGATGTTTAAACCGGAAAAAACAATTATCTATACATAAAATGCCCATCGGACCACAGCTTTCAAGAATTTGCAGAACAGTATACACGCGGCGCGCGCTAATAACATTTGTATTATCCATCTGTATGTTTATCCAAATGTTGGGAATAAAACTTTAGTGGTTATTTTTTGGTATTTGTCGGCCTGAATTTTATCATCAGAAAGCATAATTTGCAAAAGTAAACACGGAAATGAAAAAAAAAACTCAATGCGGAAGTGAAACGTCTGCTAAATCCACCAGTGTTGCGAGTGCATCACAATTTCACCGATTCATTTCGCAATAGTTAATTCGTGACGTCACAGAGTCCCGATAAAAAAGTCATATTGCACTCGGGAGTCCAATATGACTTTTCCCAGGATTATCACGTGGCGGCTTTTGCCCAATCAGTGTTAGTTAAGGGATGGATGCTAATAATAATCCTTATTTGGTAAGTATGACCATAATTATACAGGTCAGGAAAAAATACTAACTGGATTGAAAAATATTCATCTCTTTGCGAGAACAATTATATTATGTACACTTTTTCTGTCTGATCATTTCCCAATCAGGAAGTAACGTGGGTTAGCTGGGTTTTGAACTGACAGCGGGTAGAATAGTCTATTAAAATAAAATTTAGTGGGATTTGAATGCGATTTTTGATTGCGCCAATAATTTTATCTACGCATTCCACAGCGCAACGGAACATTTTCATTGGACGATGCGGTAGTTCCCAGTGTTTGTCAATAAACAATTATAACGTAACCTTTTTTTATGTTTGTTTACATAACCAAGGGTACAAACGTGACAATATCATGCAATCTATATGATTGATATAAGAACATCTGTCCATTATATAATATTCTTTCTGTTTATGGCGGTTTTAGCGGATGTGACAAATTTAACACCTATACCTATACACTTATATTTGTGTATAGTATGTATATATGTTATTGCATGTTCCAACTTAACTGTTGGCTTTGCTAATAAACAATCAACAATCAAAGGGAAGGCCGCCCGTATCTTTAAACGGAAGTTTAGTTAATTTATAGATCCATTTCATATTTAAAAAATATGTGTAGTAATTTTACGGCACAATATGCTGCCAATTTTGCTGCCATCACATTTGCTAAATAATTGCGGATATGTTTTAAAAGTGCAGCCAACGACTATTCAAGGCACGCTCCATTTATTTATATTTTACCTCACCCAGAAATGCCACCTTCTGGTTGGTCGAGAGTTGTGTCCTACATCTATATACAAGAAAACCATAGTCAGAAATGGTAACGCCACCAAGATCGTATTATTAGTCATAAATATAAATCATAATATAAAATATATTGGTTACATGAATGGACCGCCTCAGAATTCCGTTAAGACAAGTAATTCTTCAAATTATTACAATGAACTACGGCTTATAAATTACTGCAGGTTTCTCATTCGCCACACCAGAATGCTTCTAAATGCGGATCAAAGCTGAGAGTGCATGGCACATGCAGCCATTGTTCATAGACATTTTACAGATAGCGAGAATGATGCATGCTGGGAACGAAAGTATCCACATCAAAGCCATGTGCTTACGGAGGCATGCGTTTATTATAGGGGATTTATGGTGGGCCTATAAAACTAATTATAACTTTGTTATCTGTCATAGTTTATGCGTGAAATTTTAAACATATATACCATGAACATATACCCCTTCCAGAATGTTGAAAAACATTTTCAGTTGCTCATCGTATTTTTATAGACGAAATAGTCCGAAATTTCAGAAAATTGCGCTAACTGCTCAATGTTTTAATGTGTTACAAAACGTCTGATAAAAATAGTTCTATCGGGAATATTCACACCATTTTTTTCTTCAGAGAACATAGAGTAAACATAGTCCTATCGGGATATCGTAAAGGAGATTAATTAAAACCCTCAGACTGCCGAAACTGACGACATTAAATTCGCTTTTTCGTGTCCCACGGAAATGAAACGTGTCTGTCCATTGATCACGTTATTTATTTGACATAGTATTTTTTTTTCTGTTGTATTTGAACACTTGTTGCACGTGCAGGCTGCACGATCATAATAACTTCAACCGATAAGCGCCGACTGATACCCGCGCAACAGTTTGTCTCAAATAAATTGTTATCAAAACGCAGGTTTATGGCCGCGGACATAAGCCGATTAAGTGTAATGTAATTTATCCATGAACTTGACTGAAAAATTGTGATTCTATCACCATTAGCCACGAAAATGGGACCTCTAAACAGGCAAGTTTGATTTTCGGGGGACACAAACAAGCGAATTTATTGTCGGCAGTTTCGGCAGTCTGAGGGTTAATTAATCCCGAATTAAACGGAACTACTTTACGATAGTCCGATAGGACTATGTTTACTCTATGCATGTTCTCTGAAAAAATTGTGTGAATATTCCAGATAGAACTCTTTTTATCAGACGTTGTGTAACACCTTAAAACATTGAGCAGTTATAGCGCAAACCGAAATGTGTTGTCTTGCAAGATATCCCACCGCTTTAGCTAAATTTACCTTCCTACAATATCCATAAAGAGGATCATATATTATATACCCACGGTTTTAATTATAGAATATAAAATATATTGGTTTCGCGAATGACCAACTCAGAATTCCGTTAAAATAACAATAACAACCAGCACCTATAACGAACCGTTTTACTGGACTTGGCCTACTGGTCGCGTAGTTCCGACTTTTAAATAAACGGAATTTCCAACTCTATAAATAAATAAAAGCCCCACAATGCATTCGCCCTGTCCACCACGCAATATCAAAATCTCAGCAGCTAGATACACCACAGGTGGCGTAATGATGTGGTGTTCTAAATTTAGCACAGTGCTATACTTGTATCGTATCATGCTAAATTTAGAACACTACACTACCGAAGTCGCATGCAAAAAGCAATAAACATATGCAACAATTGTGCCAAGACGTGGGACATATAACGTTCAGACAATTAAAATGATTTGATCATTTATTTACAAACAGTTCAATAGAATATCTTCGTTCGTCGGTATGGCTTCTCCTAGTTGGGTTCATCTTCCTGTCGTCTGCGTGAATCGTGGGTCTCGAGTATCTTCATAGGCTGAGTTCGTCGTCCTGTCGTCTGCACGTCTCGGGGTCTCATCACTTCGTCATATGTTGAGTTCGCTGATCTCTAGTTGAGCATCTCAGCCTGTCGTCTGCTGCCGATGGGTACGCCTAGTCGTCGGTACATCGGGGATGCGTCGTTCGGATTTACGAACAATTTGGCTCGCCTGTAATAGTTCGTGGCCAACCTGCTGTCGGGCTTCTTCGTCCTTGTATATCGGTTGTAGTCGTTGCGGGAACATACGTCGTCTTCAGTAGCTCTTGGTAGAAACTTCATAATGACTTGAAAATCACTGCAGTATTTATTCAGATCTCCACTTTGGTGTGCCTCAGGCTTTCTTCTTAAGAGTGATCGGCGACATGGTACGAGATCGGCCAAACGGTACCATCTTCTTGATTCTATCTATAGATATGTTTCGAGTGGTCAGTTTGCCCATGCTATTTCGCCGACCTGCTTCAGACATTTTCTTCGCGTGGCCAGCTGTGTGTTGTGCGTGTAGTTATCTCGATGATTCCATCTGTAGATTAGTCGGTTATGTCCCCTTCGCCGAGTATATATGGCTAATGGATGGTTCTCTACTTTGTCAGGGGTGTGCATAGTGGGTTCTTGTCTGCTCCCCTATATTTGAGATTCTGTCCGTCGTCGTGTTCGTACTGCATATTGGCACATTCTAGAGAACAGATAAATAAATGTGTCCACCAATTTACGAAGGCGCGTTCAAACTGTGGTATAGTTTCAGGTTTACCCATATAAAAATCCCCGTTAGTGTCACCTTGGTGAAACCATGGTTTCACCAAGGTACCACATTGGTTCACCATGGTGACATCTTGGTTCACCATGGTGGTCGCACAGTAAAGTGGTACCACGGTGAAAACACCACGGTGGTACCAAGGTGGTATCACGGTGGTAGCACAGTAAAGTTTTTGTACCAATGTGAAACCATGGTGGCACCAAGGTGGTACCACGGTGGTAGCACAGTAAAGTTTTTGTACCAAGGTGAAACCATGGTGGCACCAAACCTGACCAAGGTATCACCATGGTGGTAGCACAGTAAAGTTTTTCTACCAAAGTGACACCAAGGTACGGTGAAAACACCACGGTGGTACCAAGGTGGTATCACGGTGGTAGCACAGTAAAGTTTTTGTACCAATGTGAAACCATGGTGGCACCAAGGTGGTACCACGGTGGTAGCACAGTAAAGTTTTTGTACCAAGGTGAAACCATGGTGGCACCAAACCTGACCAAGGTATCACCATGGTGGTAGCACAGTAAAGTTTTTCTACCAAAGTGACACCAAGGTATCACCACGGTGGTAGCACAGTAAAGTTTTTATATCAAGGTGAAACCATGGTGGCACCAAGTATAACCACGGTGGTAGCACACCACAAGTGAAGTTTTTCAATCAAGGTACCAATTTTGGGGGCTGATTTTTGTTTTTTAATTCCGATCTAACAAGCGATGGATTATGCAATTTATGGACAACAAAATTCCAAATAATGTTTTTAAAAGGTTCAATACCCCATGTGGCTTTAACAGTTCTATTGTCGGATAGCTTTATTGTCGCGATCCTGGGTTTGTAATCATGAAAACAAAACAAATATATCATGGCGGATGTGCCCTTTGAAATCGAAAGTTAAAAAGTGAAACGGGAACTGGAATATGGAATGGAGTCATACAAAATGTGCGCCGTTTTAGATATATCAGCTATTAATACAATGCCAATGTAAATCATTGATTGTATATATTTGTGTAGAAAAAATCCAGATGAAGCAAAATACCCATAAAACAACCTCAACGATCCGTTTCTTTCTGCAAGCCGCCTTTTCAAACAGGCGAAATTTGAGCGGTCTATTTTTGAAATTAAAAACCGCCGCTGCCATGATTCAGTGGATCTGTTGAAGTTGATGGAACATTGAGGAATATAACTAATTACTTATATGGAATATGATTATTATGACAGTGTATGCACATCGTGAAACTAATAAATTGGAATACCGTAATCATTCTTGATCATTATTATGTGAAGGAAATAGTACTGTTTACAATTACATCCAAATTTCAACTCAAACTTCGAAGTGAAATGGTGTGTTGACGCGGAAACCGGCGAGCTCGCCAATTTTGAATGGGATGAACAGTGGATACTTGATAGGAAAATTCAATGACCATGAAATTCGGATTCAGTTGATCAACCATGAAATTCCAGTGATGTTCCATTTCATTCAAGTATATTAGGGTCTAGGCCAGCCCCACAGGTACATGTAACAAATATTTTATTACTTACTATAAAAAAGAAAGGTATGCCTCTCTGACGGCAAATTAAATTTTGATTTGGCGACTTGGCCGGCGGGGGTTAATCTGCACCGATTTAATTCGGGTAAACGGCAAAATGTTTGATTACTTACTTTGAGTAAACATATTAATGTCCGATAATTGCTCCATATATTGCATATTCCATCATTCCACGATAAATAGTTTTATTTGATCAACGTTATGATTTTAAATAATGTGCTGATCATGGATACTTCCGGCATGCACGGTAAGCAAACTCCATGCATGGTTTACCTCCCTTGATGAGGGTCCGAACATAACCGAACACAAGTCAAAATAATGGGAAATATAACAAATAAAGTTCATAGGCATATGTATTCATGTTCAGACTATTGCCACACGAAGATTGGGCCAATAATAATTTATTATTTTTTTTGGTAAAACGCGTGTTGTGTTCGGCATAGAAAAGCCGAAAACAAGCTTATGTTGGGTCCCACTAAAAACCGACCGCACCTCCACCAAGGGTCCGAGCCCGATGGGGTTTGCACTATCGTGCATAATAGACATGTATATATACCAAAGTCCAATCCCCAAGTCGATAGCTCGAGCGGACACGGCACTGTTAACCCCTAACTTGCGGCAAGTTCCGTAGGGTACGCAAATTCCAAAAGGGCACCGACTGCACCTCCCCTGGCTGAGTTTAATGGTCCTTTGTCATTAATATAGGATTTGACATAACATAAGCATCCTTCACATACAGCCTCTCTTGAGTTATATTAAAACATTTTATGAGTATATTTTGGCATTGTAAGAGATTAGATACAACAGCGCCCAATGTTTATGTTATCAAAGTGAGAGATAACTCTTTTAGTCTTTAAGTCTTAAGATGCCCGTTATTTCGTTAAATATTACTTTTACGAAATAACAGGCATGTCTAAAGATTTACACCACAAAGACACAAACTTCGCAAAATGTATAAGAAATGATAAACATAGGGTGGGTTGGCTTGGGGGAGGTGGATGGCACTGTACAAAAAGTCAGCCCAAAAAACCATTTGTCGTATTTAATCCCAGATATTGCCTATAAGTATAAGGCTATAGTTTAGTGATTGTCAATTCAGGAGCTTGTTAATGTTGATATATTTCGCTGTTTCCGTGTTTGCTGCCACTGTGACTGTCAGCCACTCAGTGTCAATCAATGTCAGTGAGTTTATTCAGCCAAATACCTAGCATAGCACAGGAAAGGCTCATAGATGGGACATCCATTAACGTCGGCTCCCGATCCGACGGTATGCCTAGCACAGTGTCATCCCTGGGCATGCCACCTTAGAGGAGCAGAGGTACGAAATTCGCCCAGTATGTGCTTTTCAAATTTTGTTCGATATTCTTTTTGCTTCTGGAATCGTTCTCAGAGCACTGATCGTGGCATTGATTTTTTATTCATGATGATGATGAACATGTCCAACTGATACTATTTCGGATTCGAACCCTTGACCGTGTAGCTGAGAGGTCGGCCCACAATTCAACTGAGCTATCCGCTCCTCTATTGTCAGCGTGATCCGAAGTTGTTTTTATTGTTGTTAATTCTGTAGACACAATATCGCCATCTAACTCTTTCGCCCTTTGTCAGGTCGGGCACACATTCAAAACGGGATATATGCGCTCGTTTTGTCTATAGATCACTTTCCGATTGATCTACATTTTAAATGTGATATACATGTCTCTATTTGGGGTCATTCGGCCAAAAAACATGGCCGCCAGCAGCCATCTTGGATTTTACTCTTTGTATGACTAAATTCTTTAGCACGGGCTGCAGGTCGTACCTTTAGTCTGATCATCATAAAAAAAATTCATGAATGTTAATGACATGTAGATGGGAACGAGTCATTTTGGGGTCATTCGGCCGAAAACATGGCCGCCAGCAGCCATCTTGGATTTTATCTTTCTATTTATGTCTATAAACTAGTATTAGACATTCAACTTTCCACATTCCTAATCGCTCCATTGACTGTAATACATTAAATTATTCCCTTTCCAAGTTGAGCTACAGTGTCATTGACACTTTCATTATCACTAATATTGGTCGGGTATTTTATACCCTGAAGCTGTGTTATCGTGGTCCATTTTATATCAACTTCATCACTGCATACTTGACAGAATTTCTTTATTCACAGCTGAGAGATATTTATGTTCTTGTAGAACTATTATATCATATTAAGGTTTGTGTCATAACTGACACAAAACAAGTGTCCCTTTGAATGTTATTTAATAACACATTGACATTATTTTATTCAATGCAGTGTTGGACCTGTTGGTGTTATCACTGTGCCGCAAGTTAGGGGTTAACAGTGCCGTGTCCGCTCGAGCTATCGACTTGGGGATTGGACTTTGGTATATATACATGTCTATTATGCACGATAGTGCAAACCCCATCGGGCTCGGACCCTTGGTGGAGGTGCGGTCGGTTTTTAGTAGGACCCAACATAAGCTTGTTTTCGGCTTTTCTATGCCGAACACAACACGCGTTTTACCAAAAAAAATAATAAATTATTATTGGCCCAATCTTCGTGTGGCAATAGTCGGAACATGAATACATATGCCTATGAACTTTATTTGTTATATTTCCCATTATTTTGACTTGTGTTCGGTTATGTTCGGACCCTCATCAAGGGAGGTAAACCATGCATGGAGGTTGCTTACCGTGCATGCCGGAAGTATCCATGATCAGCACATTATTTAAAATCATAACGTTGATCAAATAAAACTATTTATCGTGGAATGATGGAATATGCAATATATGGAGCAATTATCGGACATTAAAGGTACTCAACCCGATAAAACTCCTCTCAATTACTATTTCAATGGCTTCGGGGGGTCAAAAATATTTGATTCGAGTCGAGGAAGTCACCCATCAAAGCTCAGATTTGTTAGATATCGATTTTAGAAATCTATTATTTTTCATTATCGGGAATTGTTTCTGGCCCAGAAGACAGTAAAAAATTCGTTGTTATTACCAACTTGATCATAGAGTTATCCATCCTTGTCTGTTTGAATATAATTTTGGCGTAAAATCTCGAGCATGTTACCAAATTGACGGCAGTTATTGGTACTCATCTCGAGAACATAAGAATTTTCAAAAATCAATATCTAATAACTCTGAGCTTTGTTTGATGGGTTCCTCGACTCGAATCAAATATTTTTTACCCCCAAAGCCAAAGAAATAGTAATATAGGACCCTCTGATCGGATTGTTGTTGTTGGAATCTGTTGAGATGGGGACCCTCTTTACGGGTTGAGTACCTTTAATATGTTTACTCAAAGTAAGTAATCAAACATTTTGCCGTTTACCCGAATTAAATCGGTGCAGATTAACCCCCGCCGGCCAAGTCGCCAAATCAAAATTTAATTTGCCGTCAGAGAGGCATACCTTTCTTTTTTATAGTAAGTAATAAAATATTTGTTACATGTACCTGTGGCCAGCCCAAGCCGACACTTCCATGAGTCGTTCTCGTACTTAAGTTCTGATAGCAATGCCACTGTGCACAGTGCAGGTAACAGTATACTGACACTGTCTGCAGTGCAGGTGGCTGCCCTTGAATTGATATTCCCCGGGGATCATGCATAGAAGCCATGGAACTTGATGAAGATTAAGGTAATAAACTTCAAGGAACATTCTTTCAAAATTGTTCATCTTACAAATCCTGTGTCAAGTTCAAGTTAGTACCGCTGATGGGGTCATTGTCACAAGGCATTGATCACAATCGTGGCCAGATTTTTAAATCGATCACAAATGTACCCAGCTTTTCTATGGTGATCACATTTGTAGCCAGATTTTCATATTCATGTGAGCATCGGTGAACACGATTAGGTTATATATAATCTACGGTAATTCTTCTGAGTTGGTGGATGAAAAACAACTTGACTTTTAAATTGATATTTAATAGTTCTGTCTAATAACCTGACAGGTTTCCGATCAATGTCGTTAGCATGCTCAAATTATATGCCATTAATGTAATTTAAGTTGATAAACAAAGTCAGTTTTGGAGCATGATGTCGACATTTTAGTCACAAACGCGATGACGTCATATTTCGCGCCATATAAGCATGCGATTAGAAAAGCTGGCTACGAATGTGATCGCCGGTGAAAATCTGGCTACATTTGTGATCGATTTAAAAAGCTGGCTACATTTGTGATCGATTTAAAAAGCTGGCCATATACCGTTACGAATGTGACCGGAGCCTTGTGACAATGACCCCATCGGCCTTAGTACCGGTACTTACTAGTAGTCATACAATGAAACGACTTTGCATATGTACGTACTAGCTACTACTGCTAGTACATGGACAAACGACGGTACAATATGTCAAATTCAATTATATGTGACCACCTTGGCAGATTGCTGATCCACTTGCTGCTTCAGAAAGTTCAGAATCCAAGTTCCAGTAGATGTTTGTCTAGGTACATTTTCATGTTTTACGCATACATGTATGAAGTTCCCCAACAGAACATCAAAAAGTTCCCATATGTCAAATGATTGAATACGATCTCTATGTACGGGCATGGCCAAAGTAGAGTTTCATAACATGACCTATGTACAGGTGTGTGTGCACATTATTTACGTAGAACAATATTGCAGTTGAATTAAATTTAGATCTAATATAATTATTATTTAAATGGTGCCTCGTTATTTCTTGTATCTGTTAGCCAGTTATCCCGGGCATAAATTTACAGGCCACATGCTGACCTGCACACATTCTTCCTAGTCTAACATTAAAATGCTAACTATGTACTCAAATATGTTTGTGGTTCATGTTTCCCTATACCAGCCCAGCCTATTCTAAACACACCAACCTCAGATTTTCATGGTGTCAAGAATTTTGTTGAAAAATAATTTCTCAGATATTCAGAATGGACTCTTTGGTATATGTCAAAGCATATTGTGTTTATTACCGCTTTATATACAAAGAAAATCATGCATTAAGAGACGAAAAATCATAAGAATGTCAAAAGTATATAAAAAACTTATATTTCAAGCTTGCCTATACCATACTGGTCCCAATTTTTCTGACATGTAACTTTACCCAAACCTTTATTTTTCTTTGGTCTTAGATTCTTATATATGCATGTTTGAAATTCACCTTATTTAGCTCAAGAGTTGGTTGCAGTAAGTATGCAGGAAGCTGAGTAATTTGTTGCACGCTTTCCGCAAACAATTATCTGCTGCGAAAACGTTTATCATGCAAATTAGTTTGCGGCAAACCACGGTATACCACCATGGTAACACCACGGTAAACCACAGTATACCACCATGGTAACACCACGGTAACCACAGTATACCATCATGGTAACACCACGGTAAACCATGGTAAAAAAAAACGAGATATATTGGCCACCTATCGTGGCGTCACCATGGTAACACCTAGGTAAACCACCACGGTGTTACCACCACGGTAAACCACCATGGTGACACCACGATAGGTGGCCAATATATCTCGTTTTTTTTACCATGGTTTACCGTGTTGTTTTACCATGGTGGAATTTTATATGGTTTAATTCGTGCATTTAAAACAAAACCTAATTACTGCGCGTTTCGGTTTATTGAACTAAATTTCAACAAATTCTTGTGACGATGATATTTCCCTTAAAAGGTACTCAATCCGATCCCCATACCATCAATATACAACAACAACATTTCTTCAAAATACGTTTTAGTCATCAGAATCGATTTATTGCAACAAAATAATGATAACCACTATCAACTATAATGGTATCAAATTTCCCAAAACTTTTTATTTATCAACATTTTGTTCAAAATATGGCCGTATAATCAATAAAGTATCACGAAATTTGACCGTATTACCGCTTGATTTTAGAGTTATCCATCTTCATCCACAATTTTGTCCGTTGTCCCTCCGTTTGACCACGTTGTTTTGGGCCACATATTATTACACATCGCGAGTAATAACAAACTTAAAAATCGATATCTGATCACTGAGCTTTGATGGGTGCGTTCCTCGACTGGAATCAAATATGTTTTACACCCGAAGCCAAAGAAATATTAGTTTAGGAGCGTCTGATCGGATTGAGTACCTAAACAAAATGTTATTGGTAAGTGGATCATCACATTTGTTTTCAGTAAAACGAGTTGTTCTTGATTTTTATTAACGTCATATGAAGGGTATTTGAACAGTCCAGCAGTTGGTGTTGGTATGCTATACGGTTATATATGTTGTATGCACGCTACAAGTTCGAATTGTTCGTTGAAATATATGGCTCCATATATATACATGGGTGTAGGTTTGGATCAGGGATGACATTAACGATTATATAATCAATATAGTATTTATTCAGGCCTCATATAGTGAGCGGGGAATTCTCTCGATTTTTCTTCGGCTGCATCTGGAAGAAGAGAAGTCAATAGTTACATGCACGACAATAACTTTAGTAAGTTTGGGTTTCCGATATTGTACATGATAATTCGTTTATAGATAAAGCATACAGTACACACAAGACGAAATAGCTCATTTCTCTCAACGCACCGATTGGTTCACTCAAAATCGCGGCGAATCACGAATAATAAGCGTTGTATCAATTATAAAAAGTAAACAAGACTAACTGGCTTCAAAGAGATACTTGGTATTTTGATTGAATGTTATTTATGTTTCAGTTCATCCCACCTTTCTCTTTAAATCTAATTTATTTGAATGATTTGGAACCAGACGGAATAACAGTTTAAATGGTCTTGTAATATCTGATTGACTTAAATAGTACTTGAAGGGTAGGTATGTTCAATATTTTTCATTTTACAACAGTATCAGGGGGGGGGGGGGGGGGGGGGGGGGGTCGGAAAAAAAATTCAGGCACGTATGGCATTTTTTCCCCTTTCGATCATTTTTTGTACCCACCAACCACCGCCAAATTTTTTTCCGTTTTCGGCAGTTTTTTCCGACCATTATTTGACACCCACCCCCCCTTTTAACACTAAAACAGAGATTTGCGGGGGGAAATTCACTGTAAACAGCTGTATATGAATTTCTGTGCATACTATTTATCATGGATGTTAACATGGACATGTAAATAGGAATGAGTCATTTTGAGGTCATTCGGCCAAAAAAACATGGCTGCCAGCGGCCATCTTGGATTTCAAAATTTGCAACAAAATACAACACGATAACTGTTGCGGAAAAAATTGCTTGTTGGTGGCTTTGACCAAACACCCACCCACCCCGGCATACGTGCCGGATTTGTTTTTCTCACCCCCCCCCCCTCTGGCAGTATACGTATTTCTTGTATACACGTATACATATAGCAATTGTATTTAGATATAGAAGAGTTACTTGTCAATCCAAGAATAATGCATTCTGGTGTAGGTTCTAGAGTGATCTTGCATTTATCTCCGAGATGATCTTGGAAATGAAATAGCAAAGTCTTTGAGACTGTACATTCATACTCCTACATTGTACGTTAAGTGACATTTCTTTGACCCAAATGGCAATCAGTTGGAAACTATCCAACCATCAGTTGTGTCAGGTTGGAACTGGTCAATAGTTACAAAGCTCACGATAGCTGTTAGAAAATATCAACAACGAAAAAACCGGAATTTCCTCCCAGACTGGTTCAATGCGGGGGGGGGGGGGAGGTTGAAATATTTAAGTGGAACCCCCCTATGGACACTCTATTTTATAGCCACATTATCGAGCAGAATACAAACCTTTATATCCCAGATGTTGTTATCGTATTTGGCATGGTAAGTGCCTCGATGATAGACTTCACCTCTGAGCAAAGCGCTCTGACCCTTCCCGTGATTCTGATGGCCACCACATCGCCCCTACCATTGCTATGTGTCCGAAGACCGCCTAATACCGCACCAAGATTTCTCCTTCGCCTACCCTCTCCCCAATAATTTGTGTTCACATATTCCTCGCCTTGCGCTAGCTCTTGTCTGATACAGACTTGTAGAATATGTCGAATTGGTCGCAGAGCTGCTGGAATTCGGATACCTGGAGGGAATAGAGAGATATCTATAAGATACAGTGATACACGTATAGTAATGTCCAAAGTAATTGACCACTTAACCACAGCAGAATTATGGGTAATTTTTCAGGATTTAGTCGGAAATATGGCTTGTTGCCATTCATCGGAAAGTTCTCGGCGAGAGCTTTCCGATGAATGGCAACAAGCCATATTTCCGACTAAATCCTGAAAAATTACCCATAATTCTGCTGTGGTTAAGTGGTCAATACTTTGGGCATTCCTGTAGTCGTAAACGTTTTTTATTGTGTTGTTTAACCCGTTCTATACCAAATACTCATTGTTGCAAAGTTATCACTCAGGAAATGTTCAGATACAAGTTTGGCAATAGAGCGTCTGACATATTTAGAATGAGATCCCCAAAGGGTGAATTTACTGATGCTACCACGCACAGTGGGCAAGTAAAATTCACCTTCTGTGTACCTCATTATGCTTAGGCCTCATTTTCTGGGAAGTATATATAGTCTCAAATTTACATTGTTTTAGTTAATAATTCCCTTCTGTTCATTTGCTGTATCCCCTACTTTGCAGACGATAAAATTCATCATCAAGGTGACCAATGGGTGAACATCACCAACTTTAACTGGGGAAATGTGATCCTGTAGGTTATAAGCAACTAAATACTTGAAATTATGCCCCTTGGCATTTGTGTAGGGAAACTAGAGTCAGCATAAAAATGGTGTATAATATCTTCGGTTGTTTAATGTGAAAGAAAAAAGAAATTCATAGGCTACATTGGTCGCCAAATTTGGTAGGGGGGTGGGGGGTATTTTTCTATATTAAAATTTTGTGCACAAAAGGGGGTAGTTGTGGAAATGCCAATTTATTTCCAGGAATAAGTATGGTGAGGCACCATTTCTTTTTTGACAACTTATGTCCGACATGGAGTTCTACACGCAAAAGTATTTAAAGTTTGGGCTCAGTAGGGTAATGAATCGTCGGGATGGCTTAACCCTAACACTGTCGCCCTATGGGAAATATTTAGTTGATTGTAACCTATAGGCAAAAATCGTGTTTTGTGGCATCATCGGCTTGTAGTGCTTTGAAGTACAGATTTTGGCAACCAATCAAATCAAATCCAAGATTGAACAAAATTAGGAACCCAAAGCGTGTCGAGGCGCCCCACAATCTGACAAATTAACCCTTTTCAACAAAATTCAGATTTTATGCCAAACAATGGGCGTTTTGTAAAAATGAATTATTTGGAACAGATAGTGCACCTTTAATGTCGAAAAGTTGACAAACGAGCCCAGCAGCCTCTCGTCGTATTTAGTGCTCCGTCTATTCTCGATTTGTTATTTGGAGTGGACCGGGAAATTCTAAGGGACACAGCGAACCCCAGTTTCGAGTCCGATAAATCGAGGGGGGTGGGGTAATTCAAGTTACAAATTTGTCATTTCCTTCCATGTAATGAAATGCGACTTTTTTTTTGCGTCTTGAAGACTGTTATTACTGGCATCCAGTTTACATTGTCAAATCGGCGTTATTATATGTCCCTGTGTGTTTCCCGCGACCAAAACAAACGAGTTTCGACTCGAAAATCGCGCTTTTTGGGTATTTATGTTGTTTTAAAAAATATTTATGTCAAGTACACTTCACAGCCAGACGACTTCTATTAAAAATAGCACGTTGTCATGTAAAACATAAAACAGGAAAAAAGTGGCTAGAGTCCCAAATGATGTGGTGTCTGCTGGGGTTAAAGTGGAACATAGGTGCTCCGACGAAGTTTTATTTTGCGCCCAATGTCTGGAACAGTCAGGAACAGTGGTGGTTAAATACAACCAAATACAGGGAGAAGTGGTGTAGTTCTTGTCTGGAAAGCAGGTTTTTTTATTAATATTATGTTTTCTGTGACAATTTGATATATGTTCAAGCAAAAATCCACACATTTTTGGTTGCGTATAGGTTATATTTATAAGCAACTAAATACTTGAAATTATGCCCCTTGGCATTTGTGTATAGGGAAACTCGAGTCAGCATTAAAAAATACCGGCAGCTGAATGGTGTATAATATCTTCGGTTGTTTAATGTGAAAGAAAAAAGAAATTCATAGGCTATGTTAATTCCTCGGCCATTTGTGTGGGATTGTTCGTCAAGCGGCTACATTGGTCGCCAAATTTGGTAGGGGGTGGGGGGTATTTTTCTATATTAAAATTTTGTGCACAAAAGGGAGTAGTTGTGGAAATGCCAATTTATTTCCAGGAATAAGTATGGTGAGGCACCATTTCTTTTTTGACAACTTATGTCCGACATGGAGTTCTACACGCAAAAGTATTAAGTTTGGCTCAGTAGGGTAATGGATCGTCGGGATGGCTTAACCCTAACACTGTCGCCTATGGGAAATATTTAGTTGATTGTAACCTATAGTTCTCCATTGTTGCAATTATGGCATCGCGCATAATTCTTGCCTCGCTCCATGCAGATTGTGACGTCAGCAGGCAAGAAATAGTTCGAATACTATATAGCCCGAGCGATAGTTCGTTCGCCGGTCAATAGTCAAGCACGGGGGGGGGGGGGGGGGGGGGACGATGACGACCATGGATCGACCATGGATTAACCCTGTGTGAGAACCTTTTGAAATCTCGAGTTTCCAAGTGTTGGAAATGTCCCAACCTGACCCCCCCCCCCCCCCCCCCCCCCCCCCAAGGTTAGAAAGTGTTCAACTGATGGTCATTTCCGTTCAAACACTGGACTAAAGCAGGAAAATATGCAAATGTTGGTCTAAAAACAACAAATTCCCACTACTAAATTATTGGAAAATGAAACTGCGAGAACAATTTCAACTTATTGTTGGTGTGAAATTTCCAATCAATGTTATCAGAAATGAAATTTCAACTGTTGAATATTTTGACAAAAGTTGGGTGTGAACTCAGTGTATATACCAATTCTGTTGATTGTATATAACAAGCATGAAGCCGCGCCGTGTGGTATTGCCGGTATACATTGTTGCCATGATATTGAAATTGTTCACAATCCTTACTGTATACATACAATGTAATAAACGGTCGTAACTGGTGGATAAGCGATTTATTTAAAGACACATAGTGGGACATGACAATCTGCGGGATGGGATGGGATATGGGACAAAACGACAATCTGCGGGACAGAATTTCAAATTGCGTGGGACGGCCGATATCTCGAGGAATACAGGGCGTAGGGGGCTCATTTTGGTGTCTAACGAAAGGCACACGTTCGCCCTATCCAAACATATTAACCCCCGCCACTAACCAAACACCAGAAGTTGCATTATTTGATCGACAACTGACCTAACATGGGGTGGAATTTGGGGATAGCATGACAATCTGCGGGACAGGATTTTCAAATTGCGTGGGACGGCCGATAGCTCGAGGAATACAGCGCATGGAGGGCTACTTTTGGTGTCTAACGAAAGGCGCCCACATTCGCCCTATCCACAAATATTAACCCCGCCACTGACCGGACACCGGAAGTTACATTATCCGGTCGACAACTGACCTAACATAAAATGCCACAAACACGAAAAAACTGCGTTCGACATTAATGTTTAGAATTTAGATTTATCGATGAATACACTAACAAACAACAAGTTTTAGGTATCAAATAACGCAGTGGAGTACTGTGCATTCGTTTTTAGCTACAATATGGCTGTTTTAGTGCGAATATTGTAATGGCGAACACGCAAACACGCTCCGATAAAACAGCTAAAAATAGACTCGATGTTTACAATTACAGGATCGATTTCAGCCAGTATATTCAATATAATGGGGCGTATAGTATATCAAAATGTAGAATTAGACACAGGCAATGCATTTTTTTCCAAATGGGTCCACCAGGCGGTGAAATTGTTGCAGAAATTCGCTCCAAGATATTCTCACTTATTTTTATTTCAGTTGTGACTAAAAGCCCAGATGCCGGAGCCCAGCGACTAAAAGCCAAGTTACAAAATAGATCAACTGGTTTGAACGAATGAATATGTCAATGGTAAGACTATTCAAAAGAATATTCAAATCAAATAGTGTTTTATAGACTTAAAAACTTATGTGTCCGCCATTCATATGCGGTGGAGGTTCTCATATTATCTGCCAGTCATACGCGGGGGGGGGGGGGTTCTCATATGAACATATTATCTGCCGGTCATACGCGGTGGAGGTTCATATTATCCACCGGTCATACGCGAGGGAGGTTCTCATATTATCCTCTGGTCATACGTTGGGGAGGTTCTCATATGAACATATTATCCGCCGGTCATATCCTCCCTCGGGTGTGACCGGTGGATAATATGAGAACCTCCCTCGCATATGACCGGCAGATAATATGTTCATATGAGAACCTCCACCGCGTATGACCAGTGGATAATATGAACCTCCACCGCGTATGACCGGCAGATAATATGTTCATATGAGAACCTCCACCGCGTATGACCGGCGGATAATATGTTCATATCAGAACCTCCCCCACATATGACCGAAAGATAATATGAGAACTTCCGGATAATATGTTCATATGAGAACTTCCACCGCGTATGACCGGTGGAAAATATGAACCTCCACTGCGTATGACCGGCGAATAATATGTTCATATCAGAACCTCCCCCACGTATGACCGGAGGATAATATGAGAACCTCCCTCGCGTATGACCGGCGGATAATATGAACCTCCACCGCGTATGACCGGCAGATAATATGTTCATATGAGAACCTCCCCTATGTATGACCGGAGGCTAATATGAGAACCTCCCTCGCGTATAACCGGTGGATAATATGAGAACCTCCCTCGCGTATGACCGGCGGATAATATGTTCATATGAGAACCTCCCCTATGTATGACCGGAGGCTAATATGAGAACCTCCCTCGCGTATAACCGGTGGATAATATGAGAACCTCCCTCGCGTATGACCGGTGGATAATATGAACCTCCACCGCGTATGACTGGCGGATAATATGTTCATATCAGAACCTCCCCCACATATGATCGGAGGATAATAGGAGAACTTCCCTCGCGTATGACCGGCAGATAATATGAACCCCCACCGCGTATGACCGGCGGATAATATGTTCATATGAGAACTTCCACCGCGTATGACCGGTGGATAATATGAACCTCCACTGCGTATGACCGGCGAATAATATGTTCATATGAGAACCTCCCCTATGTATGACCGGAGGCTAATATGAGAACCTCCCTCGCGTATGACCGGTGGATAAAATGAACCTCCACCGCGTATGACCGGCAGATAATATGTTCATATCAGAACCTCCCCCACGTATGACTGGAGGATAATATGAAAACTTCCCCCGCGTATGACCGGCGGATAATATGAACCTCCACCGCGTATGACCGGCAGATAATATTTTTACATGAGAACCTCCCCTACGTATGACCGGAGGATAATATGAGAACCTCCCTCGCATATGACCGGTGGATAATATGAGAACCTCCCTCGCGTATGACCGGCGGATGATATGTTCATATGAGAACCTCCACCGCGTATGACCGGCGGATAATATGTTCATATGAGAACCTCCCCAACGTATGGCTGGAGGATAATATGAGAACCTCACTCGCGTATAACCGGTGGATAATATGAGAACCTCCCTCGCGTATGACCGGCGGATAATATGAACCTCCACCGCGTATGACCGGCGGATAATATGTTCATATGAGAACTTCCACCGCGTATGACTGGAGGATAATATGAAAACTTCCCTCGCGTATGACCGGCGGATAATATGAACCTCCACCGCGTATGACCGGCAGATAATATGTTCATATGAGAACCTCCCCTACGTATGACCAGAGGATAATATGAGAACCTCCCTCGCGTATGACCGGTGGATAATATGAGAACCTCCCTCGCGTATGACCGGCGGATAATATGTTCATATCAGAACCTCCACCGCGTATGACCGGCGGATAATATGTTCATATGAGAACCTCCCCAACGTATGGCCGGAGGATAATATGAGAACCTCCCTCGCGTATAACCGGTGGATAATATGAGAACCTCCCTCGCGTATGACCGGCGGTTAATATGTTCATATGAGAACCTCCCCATCGTATGACCGGAGGATAATATGAGAACCTCCCTCGCGTATGACCGGTGGATAATATGAACCTCCACCACGTATGACCGGCAGATAATATGTTCATATCAGAACTTCCCCCGCGTATGACTGGAGGATAATAAGAAAACTTCCCTCGCGTATGACCGGCGGATAATATGAACCTCCACGTGTATGACCGGCAGATAATATGTTCATATGAGAACCTCCCCCGCGTATTACTGGCAGATAATATGAAAACTTCACCGCATATATGAATGGCGGACACATAAGTTTTTAAGTCTATAAACACTATTTGATTTGAATATTCTTTTGAATAGTCTTACCATTGACATATTCATTCGTTCAAACCAGTTGATCTATTTTGTAACTTGGCTTTTAGTCGCTGGGCTCCGGCATCTGGGCTTTTAGTCACAACTGAAATAAAAATAAGTGAGAATATCTTGGAGCGAATTTCTGCAACAATTTCACCGTCTGGTGGACCCATTTGGAAAAAATACATTCCCCGTGTCTAATTCTACATTTTGATATACTATACGCCCCATTATATTGAATATACCGGCTGAAATCGATCCTGTAATTGTAAACATCTAGTCTATTTTTAGCTGTTTTATCGGAGCGTGTTTGCGTGTTCGCCATTACAATATTCGTACTAAAACAGCCATATTGTAGCTAAAAACGAATGCACAGTATTCCACTGCGTTATTTGATACCTAAAACTTGTTGTTTGCTAGTATATTCATCGAGAAATCTAAATTCTAAACATTAATGTCGAACGCAGTTTTTCGTGTTTGTGGCATTTTATGTTAGGTCAGTTGTCGACCGGATAATGTAACTTCCGGTGTCCGGTCAGTGGCGGGGTTAATATTTGTGGATAGGGCGAATGTGGACCTTTCGTTAGACACCAAAAGTAGCCCTCCATGCGCTGTATTCCTCGAGCTATCGGCCGTCCCACGCAATTTGAAAATCCTGTCCCGCAGATTGTCATGCTATCCCAAATTCCACCCAATGTTAGGTCAGTTGTCGATCAAATAATGCAACTTCTGGTGTTTGGTTAGTGGCGGGGTTAATATGTTTGGATAGGGCGAACGTGTGCCTTTCGTTAGACACCAAAATGAGCCCCCTACGCCCTGTATTTCTCGAGATATCGGCCGTCCCACGCAATTTGAAATTCTGTCCCGCAGATTGTCGTTTTGTCCCATATCCCATCCCATCCCGCAGATTGTCATGTCCCCATATAGTTCTATTCGTTTGAGGGACGAATTAGAATGGAACTGATTTCTCCGAGGGGTTACTGTTTGATTGGGTAATCAAGCTGTTGATATATTGTAGCGCATGATTGCGCGTAGTTCGGTACTCAGCACGAATTGTGTGAGGTATCGTCAATCCGTGCTGATTGGTTCAGGGTCATTCGCACCTGTAGAGACACGGCGATCGGATGTGTATTTGTGCTCGTTTTGTTGTGCTCTTGTCCGTTAATTCACCTGGCGATGTCTGAAAACAAAGAACTTTCTGACAAATTGGATCTTTTGTTGAATCGTTTTGATTCTCAAAACGGGGAACTGGAGGATCGGATCGACAAGAAATTAGAAGTAATCAACGATCGATTCTTCAAATCGAGAGCAGAGGTCGAGCGGTTGAAAGCGGACAAATCGTTGAATTGGCGTTTTGAAGGCAATAATCAGCAATATCTGTTTTCCTCTCAAACATTGGACAATTTGAAGCAAGTTAATTGGGCTTTGGATAACGGAAAGGTGGATTACGGTCGAGACATTGTAAATTCGGAAATTACAAGAATTAAAGAACGCATCAAACTAATTAAGATAGCGGATTCGTCTGAAGGCGGTTGGGAAACTGTAAAACAATACAAGGTTAACGATTTGGCGAGCGATTCAGAAGATGATAGGCGCATCAATCGTGTAGAGACCAGGGCTGTTAGGAAACTCAAAGAGAAGAAACAGAAAACCACTAGAAGTGTGCCTTATCAGAAGAAAACTGATTCTTCTCTCATGTCTAGCAGCATTTCTTCTGCTGGTGTTCAGTCCTTTCGTGGCAAGGGCGCTGGACCGAATAGAGGCGCGTGTTTCGTCTGCGGGTCCTTCCAGCATCACAGGAGATTTTATCCCTTCGTTAGCGGTACCTCTCAACAACCGTCATCCAGTGTCGCCGGATTCCATCCTCGGAAATGATGCACACCGGATCGATGACAATGGGCTGAAAGTTAAGTATTGTTCTAGTTTTGGTACATTGAATAACAATTCATGTATTGAGAATTCCGCCCATTGTCACAAAGGGACACCTTTAACATCAGATTTTGAATGTTATGAAAGTGGTTTTGCTGATATTATTGTTAAAAATAGACTTAAAAAGAATGTTGAGTTTTGGAAATCGATTGAATCTACATCTTTTGTTATAAATACTATTGAGAATGGCTATAAGATACCATTCTATTTAACACCACCATCTATGGAACTCGGTAATAATAGTTCAGCCAAGCAGCATTTCGAATTTGTTTCACAAGAAATTAACAATCTGCTGGATAGAGGGTTAATTGAAAAGTGTGATCACAAGCCAATAATTGTAAATCCGTTATCGGTGGCGACTCGTGATAACAAAAACACTCATTTTAGACCTGAGTGTTGTGAATAGGTACCTTTGGAAAATGTCTGTAAAGTTCGAAGATTGGAAGACCGCTCTTCTGTATTTTAAAACCTAATTGTTGGTGTATAAAATTTGATATTCACTCTGCTTATCATTTAGATATCATGGAAGAGCATACAAAATTTCTTGGTTTTTCGTGGACAGACAAAGAAGGTCGAAGATTATATTATAAATACCTGGTTGTCCCATTTGGAATTTCCACAGCACCGTATTTGTTTACTAAAGTGACAAGGGGGTTTGTAAAAAAGTGGAGGGGTGAAGGGAAACGGGTGGTTATGTTCCTTGATGACGGTTTGGCGATAGTCTCATCTCGAGAGGAAACTGAGTCTATTGCAGCCGATATCAAACGGGATTTGTTACAGAGTGGTTTTGTACCTAAGACTGAGAAATCATTATGGACACCCAGTCAATGTATAGAATTTTTGGGTATTAAACTTGATACTCTCTCCATGGAGATTAAAATTCCAGATCTTAAAATGACAAAGATTCATTCTGCGATAAATATTCTGCTTCGACAGTCATCAGTGGGTAGTTCCATCCCGGTCAAGAAGGTAGCGGGCGTTGTTGGACAATTAATTGCCACTAAGCTAGTCATTGGTAGTGCTGTTCAACTCATGACCCGTTGTTTGAGTGTAGATATAGACAATGCTAATTCTTGGAATTCTCATATTCAGTTATCTAACCGTAGTATCAATCAGCTTGAATTCTGGCGTGATAATATTGAGATTTTCAATACTCGTTGTTTAAATTCCGAATTTTCTTGCACAAAAATGATTTATTCAGACGCTAGTGAAACAGGTTACGCTGGTTATTGCGTCCAGTTCGGAGATCGTGTATCTCACGGACAGTGGTCTGTTGACGAAGTGAACATGAGTTCCACTTGGCGTGAGTGGAGAGCAGTGCAATTAGTACTGAACAGTTTGAGTGAATTGTTATATTGTGATTCTATAAAATGGTTTACGGATAATCAAAATGTTGTCAGCATTGTTGAAAAAGGCAGTATGAAGCCTCATATTCAGAAAGTAGCTCAAGCCATATTTTCATTATGTTTGAAGTATCGTATATTTTTGAATATGGAGTGGATACCCATGAACGAGAATGAAAGGGCGGACTATTTATCTAAAATAGTAGATCTGGATGATTGGGCCGTCTCAGAATATCTTTTTAAAATGATCGATTCTAAATGGGGACCTCACACAGTAGATTGTTTCGCTTCTTTTTACAACACTAAATGTTCCAGGTTTTATTCTCGTTTCTGGAATCCTGGTTCTGATAACGTTGATGCTTTCACAGCCCAATGGAATCGTGATATTAATTGGTTGGTTCCACCAATTTCTTTGATAGGCAGAACTATAAGTCACTTAGAAAACTGTCATGCAAAGGGTACACTGATTGTGCCAGAATGACCTTCAGCATATTTTTGGCCTATAATTTGTATTGGACATTCCAGTTTTAATTGGTTCGTGAAAGGAGTTTTGCGTTGGCAAGCAACAAAATCGTGCTTTACTCCTAGTAGAGTGGGTGGAGTTCTATTTGGAGAAAAAGATCTGCCGTTTAATATGATGGCTTTGAGAGTTGATTTCACTCACGTGTAACATTTATGTTATAATGTTTTCGTATATATTGATATATATTTTGTTTTCAGGTGTTTGTAGATATTTTTGGATCGGAAATAGAACAATTGCCCCAGGACATTGGACAACTTGCCTATAAGCTTCCAAAATTGTTATGCGATGCTCGTGCATCTTCGACTAACCGAAAGTACTTTTATGCCTGTAAACGCTGGTCTAAATGGGCATGTTTTCATGGAGTTACGCAGATTCTTCCGGCGACTCCTTTATCTTGTGCGATTTATCTTAGAACTATTATTCAAGAAGCAAAAACAGTATCGCCTGTTATTTCGGCTTATTATGGCATCCAATATGTCCACCGATTAATTGGTTTAATGTCTCCAACTGACAATTCGTTGGTTCAGAATGTTTTGGAAGCCGGGAAGCGGAGATTGTCAAGACCCAGTATTAAGAAAGAGCCTATATCTATAGACCATATAAAGGATTTCTATCGTCAATGTGATCGATCTTCGTTGAAAGATATGCGCTTGCTCAGTATGGTACTGTTGGGGGTTTTCTGAGGTCGTGCGAAGTGCTAAACATAAAACGCAATGATATTGAAATTACTACGACACATTTGTCTCTCTTCATTGAGAAATCGAAAACGGATGTATATCGTGATGGTTCGTGGATCGTTATTGGGCGAACTGGAACTGAGCTATGTCCTGCAAAAAACCTTGAGGAGTATCTTACTCTTTCCAATATTGACGAAAGTTCTCATGAATTCATTTTTCGTCGTTTGACTGAAATTTCTGTTCCTGGCTATAAATTAAGAGCTGACAATGTTCCTTTAACCTATTCAAGATTTAGAGACATTTTCATTCAGGGTTTCTCAAACATAGTTCATGATATCAAAGCTTTCGGCTTGCATAGTCTCAGATCTGGAGGAGCTACTCAAGCAGCGAATCGAGGTATTCCTGACAGATTGTTCAAAAAACATGGCAGATGGAAAAGTGAAAAGGCAAAGGATGGATATGTGCACGAATCATTGGAATGTTTGATGGGCGTTTCTATGAATTTGGGCCTCTAAATAATTAAATCAATTAAATTTTGTAACAGAGCCCTTTCCTTTGGGGCATTTCGCTGTGCCCTCATGGGGCTTCCTATGTATGTTGTGTTTGTTTATTTCCCAAACAAACATTGGGGTCTCTGAGAAACTATGGACTTGTTTGGGTGCATGCAACTGATAAGTTAGTATTCAGGCGCTATGCCAACTGGAGGAATGTCTCATTCTACTATTATCACTGAACATCTCAAGCAAATCGACCGTTCCACTCCATAGAAAACATTGTCTAAAATACGTTCAATTGTAAATATTTACTTCTCGATTCGGGACGCAATTATCGGCAAAAACACGAAACGATTTCGCCATCGAGAGTCACTGCATTTAATTTCTATATAAGTGTGTGTGGTCAATTTGGATATAATATTTGTAAAAATAAATACCTTGAGCAAGATCATTCTACATCGCCCTATTGTTTCGCATCACTTTAAGAAATTAATGTAGTGGGTGTGCGTTATTCGGGGACACATCATTCGAACAAGGTCCGCGCTGGCAAGAAACGTTCTTTTGCCAAATGAAAATAATTTTGCCAAATTCTATCAGTTTCTGCAACATTGAATGTGCTCCCAACGACAACAGCGCAGTATCCCCCATTACGCATATACCCCAGTACATTAATTTCGTATATTGATATAGATTTGTTATGATTTATTCCCATAAAAAGCCAAGTGTATTCTTAGTTATTATTCACAAAATCTGCCGGGAATTTGAGAGAGTATCTGTTAGAGTAAGAGTACAACTGAGTTTGACTGACGTATTCTTGCAATGAATGGGCGGTACCTACAGAGTATTTGTTGGGAGTATAATTGATGTGAGAAAAGCGGGAATCTGGGAGTGTGTGATAGCCGTCATGAGATGATAATAAAATACTATATACTTTAACCCTTTACCCAACAAACCGGCCAAAACCGGCCAAATAAAGCTTCAACAGCCTAAAATATCTTCGGTCTGTCTCAATAAAACCATACAAATATGGATATCATTGGAACCGGCTCCTTGACCACATTGTGATAGTTACAGTTATGCCCTGTGCCAATGCATTCTCTTATATATGCGAGTCGACCATAGGTCGCCTCGCATATATAAGAGAATGCATTGGCCTAAACAAAATCTTTTTTTAACACTTTTTACCATTTTTTCTTACATTCTTTAACAATTTTATAATTTTTAATGTGTTAAGCCAATGCATTCTCTTATATATGCGAGGCGGCCTATGGTCGACTCGCATATATAAGAGAATGCATTGGCACATGGCCCTTCTGTTGGGTAAAGGGTTAACATATACCTTGACTCGAGCATCCCGAACATGGTGTCGGAAGTAAACTTTACCTAAGTGAACGATATTGGACTATTATCTGCTGCATTATGCCGTTTCAACCACCGGAATCGCTTGATTTTACTTCTCCTACGGCTTGGTCGGAATGGAAAGCTCGTTTTTCCCGATACAGGACTGCTTCTATAAGTTGGACGCAGAGAGCGGGAAAGTGCAAGTCTCATCGTTGATCTATTCGATGGGACGTGAGGCAGAGAACATTTTTCAATCGTTTACTTTAACAAATAGGGAAAAAGATACTTTCGATATTGTATTATCAAAGTTTGATGCACACTTCATTCCGAAACGGAATATTATTCATGAACGGGCTAGATTCTACAATCGATCACAGCAGTTAGGTGAATCTGTGGAACAATATATACGAAGTTTGTATGAACTTTCGGAGCATTGTGATTTCAAGGACAGAAAATCTGAACATATCCGGGACCGGATAGTGATCGGGATTGTAGACAAAGAACTGTCGGAGAAAATGCAGTTGGAGGCAGACTTAACCCTGGACAACGCTGTAGCGATGACTCGCCAAAGTGAACTCGTGAAGGGTCAGATCAAAGATTTGTCAAGAAATATTGAGGAAGTGCGTGGTAAATACCAGAAATCGAAACCGTTTGTTCGCACTCGGAGACAGGCAGATAATAAATACTATCCTCAACATGGAAATCAACCTGGTAATAAAAGGTGTGGTTCGTGTAATCGGTTTCACGGAAAGGATCAAGTTTGCGCGGCAAAAGGAAAAAGATGTCGAATCTGTCATCTGTTTAACCACTTCGCTGTTTGCTGTCTGAATAAGCGACGGAATGTTAGAGAGGTTACTGAAACTCACGAGGAGCCCGATGAAGCAACAGACGAGAACTATTATTTGGGAACTCTTACGTGTAATTGTGATTCTAGAGAGAGTGAGCCGTGGATTACACAGTTGAGAATATGCGATACGAATGTGAGTTTTCAGATTGATACGGGGGCAGATGCCACTGTCATGTCTGAGCTTACTTACTCGAAATTGAAAAACAAGCCCAAACTTAAGCCAGTGTCTTCTGTCTTGAGTCCCGGGGTGAGGTTATTTGTCGAGGCCAATTTACCGCGGAGGTTTTCCGGGAGGGTAAACGTTACACATTCCGAGTTTTTGTAGTGAAAGGAGACCACCAGAGTAATTTGCTTGGTATGGGTGCTGCTTCAACATTAAACCTTGTGAAACGGGCCGAAGAAGTTCATGAGGAGGTATTTGGTACCAGTGGGTTGGTGAACTGCTCTCCTGTGAGGATTGAACTAGAACCCGGTGCCATGCCATATAGCGTAGCCACACCCTGCCGGATTCCATTTCCGCTGATGGAAAAGGTGAAGGAAGAACTTGATCGTTTGGTTGAAACTAAGGTAATTATTCCAGTTACTGAGCCGACTGATTGGTTCCAGTTTTGAAACGGTCAGGTAAGGTTCGAATATGTGTTGACGTTAAACGTCTTAATGAGTCAATCAAACGGGAAAGGTACATGATGCCAAATATGGATGATATTTCACCTAAGCTGGTAGGTATGACTGTTTTCAGCCGTCTAGACGCAAGCGGAGGTTTTACTCAGATTCCGCTGGATCCAGAAAGCGTCCCCTTGACGACATTCATCAGTCCATTCGGTAGGTTCGCTTGGCGTCGCGTCCCCCCCCAAGGAATCACGTCGGCGCCAGAAATTTTTCAGCGCAAGATGGTCGAAATGCTCGCTGGCTTGGAAGGGGTGGATTGTCTTATAGACGACTGCATCGTATACGGTAAGGATCAAACACGACGAACACCTGGCCAAGGTGATGGGGCGTATGAAAGAATCGGGGTTAAAGCTGAACAGAGAAAAATGTGAGTTTAGTAAATCTCAGATAAAATTCTTTGGGCATATTTTAGATAAAGTTGGAATTACCCCAAATCCAGAGCGAGTTCAAGTAGTTATGGATTTGAAGCCGCCGGAAACGGTTTCTGAGCTGCAAAGAATGCTGGGAATGATAAACTACTTGGGCAGGTATGTTCCAAATTTGTCTGACATGCTGGCTCCAGTCACTAATCTTTTAAAAGGTGAGATTGCGTGGTTCTGGGGCCCTAACAGGAGAGAGCATTCGAAGCGGTGAAACTAAAATTAACTACCGCTCCGACATTAACTTACTATGACCAGAGTAAACCTGTGGTGGTGAGTGTGGACTCCTCAAGCTATGGTCTGGGTGGAGCTCTTTTCATCAAAATTGGGTCCAAGTTAGCGCAAGTGGCTTTTTGCTCACGAACGCTGACTAATTCGGAACAAAAGTGGGCTCAGATCGAGAAAGAATGCTTAGCCGGAGTTTGGGCATGTGAAAAATTCGCCAGGTATCTTGTCGGCTTGCCTTCAATTACCTTACTAACGGATCATAGGCCGTTAGTACCAATTATCAATAAGACTGATATCGATAAAGCCCCACTTCGATGTCAGCGATTGCTATTGAGGCTCAGGAGATTTAGCGCCAAAGCAGAGTATGTTCCGGGCAAAGACATGGCCGTGTCTGATTGTCTCTCGAGAGCGCCTGTTATGACCGAAAATTGTGAGATCGATGAGTGCATGGAAGAGGTAAATTTCTATGTGAATTCTATTCAACAAAATTTGCCTGTCAATGACTTGATGTTAACACGAATAAAGGAATCTGTGGCGAAAGACATTGACATTCAGGGAGTTATTCGCCTTGTAACTGACGGCTGGCCAGAAAGTGCGAAAACTGTGCCAAAATCACTTCGATGATACTTCACTCTACGCGGTGAACTCTCGTTTGCGACCGAACTTTCATGTATCGTCAGAGGATCGTTATTCCACATGCAATGCGAGCTGAAGTTCTCACAAACCTGCACAGCGGGCATCAAGGAGTTACAAAATGTAAGAACCGTGCAGCCACGTGCGTATGGTGGCCAGACATATACACACAAATTAAAACACTCGTGGAAACATGTGCCGATTGTCAGAAACACAAACCAGCACAACAAAAGGAACCATTGATAACAAACCAACTACCGAACCTACCATGGCAGAAAATTGGAGCCGATGTGTGCTACGTGGGAGGCAAGATATATCTCGTCGTCATTGACTATTTTTCTCGTTACCTGGAAATAGCAATGGTAACCAACGAGTCGTCAAGCGAAATAATTGGGCGACTGCAGAACATGTTTTCTCATTGGGGTAACCCCCAAATACTAAAAGCAGACAACGCCAGTTATTTCACATCGAAATAATTCAAGGACTTTATCAATTCCCGATCAATTCAACTCATTACATCATCTCCCCATTTCCCTCAATCGAACGGAGAATCGGAAAGTGGTGTTAAACTGGCAAAACACATACTGAATCGGAAGGACATCTTCACTGCATTGGTGGCTTATCGCACAACGCCACTCAAATCAACTGGATTTACACCCTGTCAACTAATTATGGGACGTAACGTAACATTCGCACAAACATACCATGTGCACCAGAAACATTAACACATATGTGGCCTTCTCTTGAAAAAGTTAAAGAGCGAGATAAGCAACACAAAGAAAGTTATAAAAGAACATATGACAAAGGGGCATCACCATTGCCCGAATTACATGCAGGTGACAAAGTTCGAATTCGGACCGCGAACGATAAACAATGGAGCGAGCTTGGTGTAATCAGCTATAATGTATCCACACCAGAGACACATGGTAGGAGTTATCTTGTTAAAACAAATAAAGGAATTCTGAGGCGAAACCGCAGACATTTACAACAACGGAAGTGACTCTGATGGAAATGACTCTGATCAAAACAGCGATAACGGATCTTTGAGTCGAACCAGAAGTGGGAGACTGGTGTTAAGCACCAAACGTTTAATCGAATCTATCTGAAATATAAACAACACATTGTGATCAGCTATAATGTATCCACACATGTATTCTTTATAATCAGTTAATCTTTGTAATCATTTTTTAATGTTTTGGATATAAGTCGGTACCCGTGAGATCGTGACCTAGCTAGTATGACATATAATGATATACGATAGAATTATGACCGAGTTGTTTGCACGTGTAAATGATACGAGAACTTGTGTGTGAAGGGGGGGGGGGGGGTGTTAGAGTAAGAGTACAACTGGGTTTGACTGACGTATTCTTGAAATGAATGGGCGGTACTTACAGAGTATTTGTTGGAGTATAATTGATGTGAGAAAAGCGGGAATCTGGGAGTGTGTGATAGCCGTCATGAGATGATAATAAAATACTATATACTTTAACATATACCTTGACGCGAGCATCCCGAACAGTATCCCACGTTGTACATTAAGTGAGCCCAATATAAGATTTCACAGCAAAGATATAACGTCATCGATATAAACAACAGTTACTGGCTTCAAATGCAATTCGGCTGTACACTTTGGAAAGTACGCCCAATCATTATGCTGGTCGCTTTTAGAGATCAGGTCAGATTATGTCAACAATTTGTGACGTCGTGCATGTTAGTGTTACGGTCTGTGTATTATTCGGTTATGAAACGGGTGACCAAATTGGTATAGTGTACCAATCACCGAACAGGATTCAGTGTAACACATACGATCAGGGACGTGGCTAGAAGGTTTCCGTTGGGGGGGGGGGGGTGTCCACCTTGGGAAATTCCAACTGCAACCCCCCCCTTGAATCAGAATCAGACCAAACACAAGTTTTGCATAATTCCATTTGCACCCCCCCCCCCCCCTCGCACCTCAGTGTTAGGCCTAATATCCTATATATTAATATATATATGGAAATTTTCCTATCCTATATATTAATATATATATGGAAATTTTCTAACCTTATGGGGGGGTGACAGGTTGGAAAATTTCCAATTGATGACCATTTCAGTCCAAAATTTTAACCAAAAATAGGAAAATATGCAAATATTGGTCCAAAAACAATTAATTCCCCCCCCCAATGAATTGTTTTAAAATCAAACTACAAGAACATTTTCAACCTATTGTTGATGTGAAATTTCCAACTAATGTTTTAGCAGGTATGAAATTTCCAACTTTTAAAAATTTTAACCAAAGTTGGGGGGTGAGACACCCCCCCCCCAAACCCCCCAGTCGCCACGTCTCTGCATACGGTCTATGTAAATATTCACCTGTGTTATCGATGTCATAGTACCTATTTGATTTAGCAGTGTGTGCAGCTAAATCGGCGTAGAAGACTTCCAAATCCCCACACAGCTCTTCATAAAGTCTATCTGCCCGTCGCGTATAATACTGGTCGGTCATGTCCAGATAACCCGCCCTGGATCTGAGGTGCGACACTAACTGCACGAGGGATCTCTTCTGTTGCCCGGTCTCGTTAGCCACTAGTCTGCTTTCGATGCATGCTCTGAACAGAGGAATAATTGACTCATGCTCTGACCCAAGCAAATCGATTTCCGAGTGTATGGCAGACACCCCTAGTGACAGAACGGCCACAATGAACAGTGCATCCATAGGCGCCGACATAACTGTCTGGAAATAGTAAAAACAATATAAAGCATGTTTGCATGATTTTCTCAATGCGACCCCTGACTTCATACAATTAAGAACTATCTATCTTTCCAATTAAAGGTACTCAATCCGTAAAGAGGGTCCCCATCTCAACAGATTCCAACAACAACAATCCGATCAGAGGGTCCTATATTACTATTTCTTTGGCTTTGGGGGTAAAAAATATTTGATTCGAGTCGAGGAACCCATCAAACAAAGCTCAGAGTTATTAGATATTGATTTTTGAAATTTGTTAATTGCTCGAGATGAGTACTAATAAATGCCGTCAATTTGGTAACCTGCTCGAGATTTTACGCCAAAACTCTATTCAAACAGACAAGGATGGATAACTCTATAATCAAGTGGTAATAATAACGAAATTTTGACTGTCTTCTGGGCCAGAAAGAATTCCCGATAATGAAAAATAATAGATTTCTAAAATCGATATCTAACAAATCTGAGCTTTGATGGGTGACTTCCTCGACTCGAATCAAATATTTTTTACCCCCGAAGCCATTGAAATAGTAATTGAGAGGAGTTTTATCGGATTGAGTACCTTCAAGTGTATGCAGTTAAAACGACAGAACATAAAGAAAAATTATATAAGCCTGTTATAGTAACTTCACATGTCTTTGAAATTGTTGGTTATGACTCAGGGGGGGGGGGGTGGGGGTGAAAAAAAAATTCCGGCACGTATGGCGGGGTGGGTGGGTGGTCAAAGCCACCAACAAGCAATTTTTTCCGCAACTAAAAAATGTCCTGCTTGTTTTTTTAGTGTTTTGGCAATGAGTTGGGCTTCAAAACTACTTTGAATGAGAGAAATAATGTAATTCTAACTGGTAAACTGACTGCAGGCAGTTATCGTGTTGTATTTTGTTGCAAATTTTGAAATCCAAGATGGCCGCTGGCAGCCATGTTTTTTTGGCCGAATGACCTCAAAATGACTCATTCCTATTTACATGTCCATGTTAACATCCAAGATAAATAGTATGCACAGAAATTCATATACAGCTTTTTACAGTGAATTTCCCCCCGCAAATCTGTTTTAGTGTTAAAGGGGGGGGGGTGGGTGTAAAAAAATGGTCGGAAAAAACTGCCGAAAACGGAAACGGAAAAAAATTTGGCAGTGGGTACAAAAAATGATCGAAAGGGAAAAAATGCCATACGTGCTTGAATTTTTTTCCGACCCCCCCCCCTGTATGACTCACAAATTGAATCTAAACAATGCAATGAAAATATTTGAGAACTAATGGAACTACTTTTTCCAGTGCATTTTTGTCCTCTTCAGAAGCCGGACCTACCCTATGATATCGTGTTATAAAAGAACAATTATTGAGCAAATATTAAAAACTGAGAGCACCCGCCTCATTTATATTTTATTCATTTTAGCATAATTTATCTTTATACCTTGATTTGGAAAGCAAATTACATAACATTGGACAAATCTGTGATAGGGAGTCGAACCCACACTCCCACCAAGCCTTGTACCCTGTATTTTTGTTCGCGACCCCCCCCCCCCCCCCCCCCCCCGTCAATACTCCTGCTCATTTTAAGAGAATCGGCAGTATGGATTCCGACCCAGCGAGTGGCTTATTGGTTCAGGAATAAGTACATAAACCCATCATAAACATGCTAAAAATTTCATGAAATATATCTGGGATATTCAGGAATGTATATAAAATATCGATTTCACAAGTCCTTCCCAACTGCATGTCCATTTTGTCGACCTTACTTTACTTCACTGATTCCAGAACAGAAAAGCATTCTGAGATTCGTGAAGTATTTTTCGAGTTATGTGCCTTCATACACGAGAGTTTATCTGATTTCGGAGCCTTCTCAGAATGAGCCTAATTCCGTATTTGATGGTATATTTTAAGAACTTGAGAATAATGAAGGGCTTTTTCTCGTTGTTTTAGTAATATATCTTACAAGATCTCACACAAAGGATAAGTTTGTGCATCTATGATTAAGAAGATAAAAATTATTCTGAAATAAAATGTCCATTCCATTGTATGGACCAAATTTGCCTCCGACACTTGCGTGATGAAATGCCATAATTATTATATACTAGCCGATGAACCCGAATTAGTCCTGGCTTTTTAGGGATTTCTTTGTGATCGCCTCCGTCTGGGCAGAATATTAGAAGAAAAAAAAATGTTCGGTCGGTCCAGAAACATGTCTATATGAGCGCGGCCAAGGACACGGCCGCACGTGAAATTGGACCCGCCCATATTGTTCCCTGGATCAAAGTCAAATTTGAGTCGGATCGGTCGAACATTTTTCGAGTCTATAACACACATACATACACAGACAGAAGTTCCAAAATATATAATAGACTCACAGATTAGCCCGCCACTGGCGGGATTGGTCCCATGGCTTTGGTCGATCCATTAATTTTTGTTTTTCAAGGTAACCCCATACAGGCTTAGAACTTTACTGGATGTTCATCAGGAATTACATGGTCATGTTATATAAAAACACCAAAATACCAATTTGACATTTCGCTGCCAAAATACGACAAAAATGAACATTGCTCCGACAATGAACATGCACGCATGAAGGGTGAATTCTATAAAAAAGTACAATATAATTATGCAGAAGCTGATAGTAAAGTTTTGTGTCGATATGCTCTCATCTACCTCATTTTTCACCGTTAAAATTTGGAGTAAGTTTCCCGAAAGACTAGTGAAATCCACTAACATTCATTGGCATAACCATTGAAATGCTATTTTCTCAACATAAACATGTTTTAAGAGGAAAGATCTTATTATTTGACACAATAAACGTTCGTTCTTTATCTGTTTATACACAAAAACCCTTAAAATGGACACAACTTCCGATAAATAGCATTTTCGGAAAAGAGTATAGTGTAACACTCTCGAGATGACTACGAGTTAGGTAAGTAGGGTTAATTTTAGCTGAAAGTTCAATGTCTTTAGCTTGAAAGTCCGGTGTCCGGAATTGTTGGGAATTATAGCTCTGAGTGGATGACCTATAATTATGGGTCGTTGACTTTTGGAGTTAAATGCTTTGTCAAGGCAGATTATTAATTGTCCATCTGCTTTGATGTAAGCGACACTTGTTCCCAGCAAGTCACGACATTTGATGAGCTAGGGGCGTTGTCATTTCAGCGTATATATACCAGGAGAGCAAAGCTCTCGGGGACTTGTTAAAACTCTTGCGGACTCTTGTTCAGATTTTTGTTGAAGAGAACATGTTATTATATTTTACTCCATGGCCACCTGATGTGACATTGTAATAATTGTACATTAAATTTCATCAACGTGTTTCCGAGAATTCCAACTTAATGGTTAGAACCTGGGGAGTGCTACATTCCCGAGATGGTGCCGAGTTAGCAGGACATTTCTTGGAATTCTTGGACAGGTGGTCACGGAAGAAAAATATGGAGGAAACTAAATGGACGAAATAAGGTATATATGAGGCAATTTGCAATTCATTGGCTGGTTCACCTGGTTCACAACCCGTATAGCTATTAGGTCATTTATCTGTAGTTTAAATTGTTGCGTCAATTTTTCCATATAAGGGTTTCAAAAATCGTTGCGTCGATTTGAAATAAAGATTATTTGTTTTTCGAGGTATTATTGTTACATGTACGCTCGGTGTGAATAGCCTAATTGAACAAAAAAAGTTGTTCAGGGAATATACAGTTATAGTTTAAATTGTTGCGTCAATTTTTATATATTAGGTATGCTTGGAAATTACCGTTATGGTTGGCGTTTTTCTATGTCGAGTTGTTATTTATCAACTATATAGGAAATAATCGCTGGAATATAATGTGTGTCCATCGTTATATGGTATCCAAATGGATAAGATTGATTTTTACAATCTACACGTGAAGATTCCAGTGAATTATTCAATGAGGCATATATATACAGAGGTAGTGAATATGCCGCAGTTGTTTGTCTGTTTGATTTTAAACAAGCGAGTTTGGTTGAACATTTTCAGAGCAAAGAAATCAGTCACAAGGTTATTGTTAAATAATTTAAACAGTGTCTTTGATGCCTATTATGGTCTATATAGTAGGAGTTTGTCAAAATGCAAAAGTAGTCCGGTTTGATATAAGTTTTGGTTTTGAGAAAAGAACTTTGGAGATAATTAAGTTGTTTTGAGCAAGCTGAGGGCGTATATATTATTAACGCACCTTTGGTAAACTTGTTTGAGGTTGAATAAATTATTTTTGAATAATGTGAGTCACTAAACAAAAATGTTCTAGGAAATTCTGGTTATACAAGTACTAAATTGTCACACCATTATGCAAGTTATATAGGTATAGAACATTTACTGATGATTTTAGGATGTTGTCAAGTTAATCAGTATGATTTTAGTGAGTTCTGGTTTTTAAACGAATTGTGGGTTCAGTTTCTGTTAAGGCTGTTCTGTCGGTCAATTGAGCGTATAATATTAAGTTTATTGTGCTCAGATTATCAATTCGAAAACATTGGTCATTTATGACAGTTTGTCAAGAAAACTGGTTACGTCCAGCGAGATATATCTTGAAATAAAAGAAATTAGTTGAAGTAATTCGGAAAATTTTAAATTACAGACATTATAGTCACTTGAAGTTTGAAGTATTGTTTGGGAATGTTCAATTTAGCCAAATGATTCCAATGTTTTGCAAGAATATCTACACGGATGGTCAGTGGTATTTTGTGTTATGACACACCCAGATTGGGTTAAAATGTCGATTTTAAAAATAGATAGATCGCTGTACATGTATCGCCATTGTATGTAGGCGTTATCGAAATGGTTTTAATGTGTTCAAGTTTCGAACAAACCAAAGATGATCAGAGTTGACAAGACGGAAAGTCAGAAATGTAACTGAATAATCAATTATGTTGTGCCCATACAAGAAAAGAATGGCTAGAAAATTGATTATGCCATAATTACATCTATTACGTGTATTCTGAGAGTGTCTGTAAGTGTTAATCAGACTAACATGCTTTCCAGTATGTCTAAATGTTTGTGGACGGCACCGAGTACACGTAATAATATACATGTAGAATATAAAAGAAGAAAAACAAAGAAGGTATATATACTTACCTTTAACGGAATTTAAATGGATCCGAAAATAATCCTATTAATTCCATGAAAATTATACTGTTTAAAAACATTAGAACCATAGTAAATCAAGATGAAATATTCCTTGAAAACAGGAGAAATATCTCCACCCCACAGAAAACTGTTCACAACTGACTTTGTCCAACGAAAAACACAATGCACTCTATCCATATTTAGCCTAACACATACCACAGCAACTGTCCATTGAATATAATTTAATGGAAATGAAACCTTGCCCCAGGGCATCGAAAATTAAAGGCTAGCTATCGGACAGGGGACTGAGTTGACCTTTGAAGATTATTCATGCATGCTAACTTAATTAAGTCGTTGTCCACCCACAGTGGTCGAGTATGCAGGCCGTTAATTTGGCGTGAACAAAACATTTCTCATGGCCATCAATTGACCAGTCTCGAGATAATTAGTGTTGTGAAGCCTATCTCAATACCGGTATTAAGATGAACGTGTGGGCCTGAGCCTGTTTATAAATAGTACGACATCCGTTCTGTGTCACATCGAGAGCGTTACCAAAACAAATTTGCATATTTTCAAATTAGGGGTTGTCTGAGTTCCTGAAATTATAAGTTAGGAGTTGTCTGTAGATTTTAAGTTTAAAGGGACATAGAATGATGAACTGGAAATACATGAACAAAATTAGCTTACGCATTTCGTTTAAAAGTTGTCTGAGGTCATGAAAATAAAAGTTGTATAGTGAACCATTGAATTGTTTTACAGGGATATAATATATATAATAATGTAATTTTGGTTGCATTAAAAACCCATATATAATTAGCTATGTGAACCAAATAAGCCAAGCAAATTGTCTCAGGGGTTGTACATTTTATTCCGTTGTTTCACAAGGAATAACTATATATGAAATATTTGACATTTATGTAAAATGTCCGTAATTTGTGTGGGCGTTACATGATAGTTGTTAGAATTACTAGCTGACAATCTATAGATTACTCGACGGGTATGCCCAAATACGGGGCCCGTGAAATTTGATTTGGCATTCCAAGTTTATGGAATCGTGCTTTGACACAAATGACGAGATTTGACTTGTCGGCGCTAATGATGTTGTAAAACGTTATGTAACAGAGCATTAAGTTACATGCTGGTATACATGGAGATGTTTAGTTTGGCATTCCAGGTTAATGGATAACGATTTTTACGTGACATGCGTGATTTTATCACGCCGTGCCAAAGATTTATAAAATCTCAGTTGATAGAGCATATGTGCAAGATCGTTTTGTACCATGCTCATATTTGTAGAAGCTTGGAGCCAAATTAAAATGTGAATTGGTTAGATTGTCATTTCAAGGTTGAAATCGTGTTCTACACGTATAAGCGTGTTGTAACGCTATGGACATTACCCAGATAATTCATTTCAGTTCTTACACAACGTATATGAAGTCCTTTCCACTAGACAGTATTGAACCTTTATTTATGCCCAAATTCATGATCAAGTTGAAAATTATTCAACTTTCGTATCGAACAAGGCGGTTTAAGCCATGACGGGAAGTCACACCCTTGATATTAAACCATATTGATCCTTTGTCAAATGTCGCCCGAATTCAAGGTCAAATTGAAATTCATTCCAATTTTCGTACCGACACAAGGCGATTATTTGAACATAGCTATGACGATGGGATCGACGCCTCTATCGTTTGGATCTGGAATCGCTGGTTTATTCGGAATGGAGCCTGGACGAAAGGAGTTAATAGGGAGGCCACTATTAACTCCCAACACGGAATGAGAAGCTAATATTCCAGGATGGTGCCATTCTCCTGTTCGGAACAATTCCTGCTATCGACGATTCGGATTATGACATTCATGTGTTAAAACTTATGTTTTATTGTGTTAAATGTATATTCCAATTGAGATAGTTTGGATCTCCACTCACGGAATTATCAAAGTTTTTTGTCTTAGGACAAAAATCTTGAAAAAGGTGATGAGAGTTATGTAACACTCTCGAGATGACTACGAGTTAGGTAAGTAGGGTTAATTTTAGCTGAAAGTTCAATGTCTTTAGCTTGAAAGTCCGGTGTCCGGAATTGTTGGGAATTATAGCTCTGAGTGGATGACCTATAATTATGGGTCGTTGACTTTTGGAGTTAAATGCTTTGTCAAGGCAGATTATTAATTGTCCATCTGCTTTGATGTAAGCGACACTTGTTCCCAGCAAGTCACGACATTTGATGAGCTAGGGGCGTTGTCATTTCAGCGTATATATACCAGGAGAGCAAAGCTCTCGGGGACTTGTTAAAACTCTTGCGGACTCTTGTTCAGAACTTGTTGACGAGAGAACATGTTATTATATTTTACTCCGTGGCCGCCTGATGTGACATTGTAATAATTGTACAATAAATTTCATCAACGTGTTTCCGAGAATTCCAACTTAATGGTTAGATCCTGGGGAGTGCTACAATAGACTAAGGACTGATAGTGCCATAACTTAATTTACGTCACCAGTGTGATTGGACAGTCCTTCACAATTTGTTTAATCTAGTATGCATAAGTAAGTGGAAATGCTTAAAGTTCGTCTTCACTGTGTGTGGACGGAAGTGAACGCTGGTAATGCGGTAATCAGTCATAAATAAAAGTCGCTCGCCTCAGACTGACAATGGTACGTATATTTTCGTCTTTCCCTCTCATTGTGTAAAAATCCCAGCCCGGGTGCCAATCTGTCTCGATGAGGGGTATGTTCCGATACATTTACGTACTAATTTTGTTTCAGTGTCGTGTCTAGTTCTCTCGTAAATCAAGGTTAAACCTCCTATTTTCGTGCTAAAAACACGTCACGTTTGCGATCAAAAGCACATTTTTCAAACTATACAATGTATTATTTTATAACAAAGACATGTTTCGGCGTGGTGCTCCAACAGAATTGAACTCTGACAAAAAAGCATTGAACGCCGGATATTTGTTGAAACAAAGATTGTAGATTACGACCGTAATACGAGTTCAATTATGCCCACATGTGTTTGTTATTGATGGTCTATATTCTATTGTAATACTAGCGATCGGTGTCACTTCAGTTTTCACTCCAATATACACACATAATTAAGTGTATGGAATTTTACAGGGTGTAATCGAAAGTATACCAGCCGTTCAATACAAATAATAAAAATATACCGGGCGTTTAATGATTGTCAGATTTATACTGTATACTGTTTATTCTGTGTTATATTGTGTTATTTTCTAGAACATGCCATCATGTGACTTATTTCCACTAAAACAAGATACAATTTGTCGTATTTTGGATAAATTCTAGCACATTGTGAACTATAGTTAATCTATAGTTTTAAAATATAAAAGACTACCACTGACACAAGAGTGTGGGGTTTTCATGGTTTCTCATGACAGTTAAAGTGCTAGTTAAGATAACAAATTAACAACCAAGGGAAAATCTCAAACATTGGACATTCAATGACTATTTGTAGGATGATCTAATGCAGCTCATATCTTGACTGACATTTGACCATAATTTGACATACATTATTGTATGGAATGTATTTATATTTGTTATCAGTCTTCTCTTAATGGCTGTTCTTATTTCATATGCAGTGAGGGCGATGTTTAAACTCATTGTTGCCGATCTCATGACCCAGAAAATATCATTTAGTGAAAATGTCTTGCTGCTCCGATTTGAGCAAAATGTGTGTCTAGGTCTTACTGCACTTAACTATATGAAATAATTAATATCCTGTCACGGCATGCCCCATCCAATTATTTCAATCCGCATGTGTGGGTTTATCCATTGAATATTTCAATGATTGAAAGTCCGCAGATGTTTATGACAGTTCCACATATGGATTTTTTTTCTACCAGATATTAACAGAAAGTTATCGACACATAGAACTGCACTGTGGTTCCCCGTCAGCATTTAACTCGTCTTAACCTCTGCAACTGGCTGAACCAGTTTTCAGGGTTCTCAAAAAAAGTGTAACGTTCGATACTATGTCCGCGAGAAACAGTTATTTTCTGAAGTCGTCACATATAACAAACCTACGTTAACAGAGTGAATAACAATTGTGTCAAAGAAGAACAACATGATGGCAAGTGTTCGATTTGTAATAGTCATGACACAGTATGTCGTGGACGAATTTTCCTTGGGGCAGCCAGTGACACGTTATTCGCTACTGTTTAGGCCCCGATCGGTGATAATGTCCCACTGATTACGCAGTACGTAGCGCTGTTAGTGAGAGTGAGGGTATAGTCTGAAAAACAGAACATCGACAGTGCCTTTGTCGATAGTCCAGTTTTCTGTTTTCACCAACATTACAAATCTAGACAGACTAAAGCTTTTACTGATATTCTCGTGCGAAATTATTTTGCTGTACAAAAAAGCCCCAACCTAGGCGGCGCTTTAAACCAATTGTTCTTATATAAGAGTACATAGAGGCTGAACTTATCTAGTAGTTTTTGAGTTGATACATGTACCAACAGTTATTAGTCCGGGAGCTAATAGGGGTACACTTGCACCCCCCTGGGACTTAACTTCACCCCACTCATTTTGTTCCTTATTATATCCTTCAACTTTTAAGCAATGTTAACAAGAAAAAAAAGTGGCCGTGTAGACTCCAGACAATATGGCGTCCATCATGGCCGCCGTTTTTCAGACCAGACCCTAAGTCAGTTTTATGCAAATTATAGCGAGAAAATCTGGTAAAATGTATACAAATGTATATATTTTCGTGAAGCTAAGACATAATGACACTTTTTTGGGCCAAAATTGAAACTCATCATCCAAGATGGCCGCCAAAATGGCCGCCGGAAGTTGAAAATAAGACATTTTTTCACAAATATCTTCTAGATCAATTCATGCTGTTTGGAACTGGTTGAGTAATATGACATTATTTTTTATTTTGTATATCAACTAATCACTGGAGCAATCAAATATGCAATTACTGGGGCCCTAGCCCCTTCCGATCCCTCAAAAATTCGATTTTACAGAACGCGGTACAAAAAATCACAATTGGGATTCTAGTCACATTTCAACAAGAAATGAAAAGAACATTGTAATGTAAGTGAGGCATATCATTACCTATGAATATTCCAACTCTCTGGAACCAAAAATCTTACCTTGGCTCAAAATGGCTGCGAAAATGGCCGCCAAAATATGGAAAATGGTAAATATTGCCCCAGGGTGTCCTGCAATCGCTTACAAGTTGTGGTTTATATATACAATTGTCTAATCTGTATTCTATACATTGCATACTAACATGTCTGATGCACCACGGATCATTTTTACTATTGTCACCACTGACATCACTAGAAATATTGTATTTTTCTCTCACAATCTTGACATAAATATCGGCAAAAATTCACTTTTCAGGGTTCGACCATTTGTTCAAGTAAAATGCAACTATCTTTGGTGTCAAAGGTGTTTATTGTTTTGGTCTATCTTAAATGTGGCACACTACGGTGTTTATAGACTAAATTGCTACAGATGGCTTCCAAAATGGCAACCAAATTTGTTAAAAGTTAACATATCCCGAACATTATTATCTGCGTTATCCGAAAAAGGTAGGAAATTGTGACTCACTTGGTTATTGTACGTGTTAGTTAATTAACTGACAACTACGTTCTATTATGTTTGTCCCAGTTCCGTGTGGGGCATGACAAATTCATTTTAAAGTTGCAGTATGGAATTTTGCGGAGAACCTCTTTTATGATTCTGGCCATATTATTGAAAGGAAACGGGCAGACTTCGAGACGGAACTGAGATGAACCATGACATGTGGGTATTCTGGCCCATTATGGTAAACATTTATCAACTGGATACTGGGTGGAAGCCAAGATGGCAGCCAGGGAGTTACTCTATGATCATAGATGAGGATAATTGGTATACATGGAGTTATTGTATGGCCATGAATTATGTGTGGGTATATAGGGTGTGCCCTGTCGGTAACGGTGGGTATGATCATGGATGGCTTGTATGAGTATGGCAAGTATGGAACTTATGAGTGGTCGTATGTGCGGGTATTAGTATATCTGGAAGGGCTCACCACAGGTGATGTGCATATGTATATCTGGATTGACGCTATGGTCATGGGTATGGCGAATAGGTATACATGCAGTGGCTGTATGGTCCATGGTGAGGTGAATATGTATACAATGAGTGACTATGGTCGTGAATGTAGTGGATATGTATACATAGAGTGACTATATGGCCATGTGTCGGGTGTAGGTGTATACCTGGTGTTCATGCATGGTGACTCGTGGCTGTATCGTCATTTGTGGTATGTACGGGTATAACCAAGTATGGCTGTATGACCAGGTGTACGTGTATAAAGTGGGTAACTATGTTGTCATTTGTGTGGTGTTTATGTACATATGGAGTGACTGGGGTAATGGGTGTGTTGTACATGTGTACCTTGGGTGGCTATCGCTTTCCACAATAACTCAAGGATATGTTAATCAATAGAGAGGTCATGTCAGAGAGTCATATCACGGAAAGCGATAGCCACCCATTATCACAAAGTCATTACATATATACATAAACACCACATACATACCAATATAGTGACCCATTGTATACATGTACACCTGACCCATGACCACGGATGACCATACAGCCACGCACCACAATGCAGGCACACCGGGTATACTCCTAAACATGACCCATAACCATATAGTCACTCCTTGTATACCCATTCATCTCACCATTGGCCACTATTCTCCAAACGCATGTTCAAATAGACAATCAATATATATATAATATCAACACCACAACAATGACCATAAAGTCACTCCGGTATAAATATGCACCTCACCAATTGCCATATAGCCACTCGCTTCATACACATACCCTCACCCATGTCACCTGGTATACTCCTTCACCTGATTTATGGCCGTATAGCCACCCCGTGTGTACCTATTCAAAACATTCATACATGATCATGGTCAATCCATACATATTCACCTCAACATTGGCCATGTCACTCCATGTATCCCTATTTGTCACACCATAGCCGAATAGCCACTCAATATATACTAATACACCCCAGCCATGTCAGTATAGTCACTCCATGTATGCATATGCACATCATCCATGGCCATATAGCCACTCTCTATATACACATATCCCTCGCTCATGACAATAAAGCAACATATGTGTATACTGGTATAACCTACACATGACCATATCGCCACCAAAGAGAAACATCAGGTATACTCATATGCCTGACACACGACCATGTAGTCACCCCTGTATATGTGTTCATTACATTTATGATCATAAAGTTACTACTTGTATACCTACATGTACTCATCTCACCATTAACCATACAGTCACTACCTGTATACATATTCGACACACATCGTCATATAACCATTCAATATACATATGCAGCCCACCCTAGACCATAGATTCACTCCAGGTATACATGTAAACCTCACCAATGGCCATTCAGCCCTTCCAGATAAAAAAAAACCCGCACACACGACCACTCAAACAATCAATACTTGCATATACACCTCACACATGATAATTCAGCAATTCACTGTATAATCATACACGCCATCCATGATAATACAGCTAAGCCCTATACACCCACCAGTGGTAATACATACACGAGATATATAAATATACATCCCACCCGTTACCACAAGGGCACTCCCTATATACCCACACGCTCAATAATGTCCACCCAGCTTACTCCAGGTATTCATATTCAATCATGACTGTACAGTCACTCCACGTATACCTATACACATTACCCGTAACCATAAAATCACTCCCTATTTATCCACACACCCCATCCATGATGATAAAGACAACACATGTACATCCCACCATGACCTTAAAGTCAATCCATATATACATACTCAACACATAGATGACCATGTAGCTATATCCAAACACCACACCAATGACCATACAGGCACACCGGGTGCACCCGTACTGGATATACACAATCATACACCATACAGTCACTCCATGCATACCGATTCACCTCACACCTGACCATGACCTCTCCCTGTATACCTAGATGCATCTTACCACCGACAACCCACTCATAACCATATACTCACTCATTGTATACCTACTCACATCAGTCATGACATACAATAACTCCCTGTATACCTATTCACATCACATATGATCATAGAGTAACTCCCTGGCTACGATCTTGGCATCCACACTGTATCCTGTTGACATTTATTTTATCATAATGGACCAGAATAGCCAAAGATTATGGTCCATCTCAGTTCTGTCTCAAAGTTCTGCCCATTTCCTTTCGATAAATATGGCCAAAATCACAAAAGAGGTTCTCGGCAAAATTACATACTTTAAAATGAATTTGTCATGCCCCATACGGAACTGGGACAACCAGAATAGAACATGTAGTTGTCAGTTAATTAACTAACACGTATAATAACCAAGTGAGTCACAATTTGCTACCTATTCGGATAATGCAGCGAATGTTCGGGATATATGTAAAAAATTAACATTTTACAAATTTGGTTGCCATTTTGGAAGCCATCTTGAGCAATTTGGTCTATAAAGACCGTAGTGTGACACATTTAAAATAGACCAAAACAATAAACACCTTTCAATCCAAAGATAGTTATATTTTACCTGAAAAAATGGTCCAAACCTGAAAAGTTAATTTTTGCCAATATTTATGTCAAGTTTTTGAGAAAAAAGTCCAATATTTTTGACGATGTCAGTGGTGACATTAGTAACAATTAACCATGGTGCATCAGATATGTTAGTATTCAATGAATAGAATGCAGAATAGCCAATTTTATACATCAACCACAACGTGTAAGCGATTGCAGGACACACTAATATTTACCATTTTCCATATTATGGCGGCCATATTGGCAATTTGGCAGCCATTTTGAGCCAAAGTAAGAATTTTGGTTCCAGTGATTTGGAATATTCATAGGTAATGATATGCCTCACTTATATTACAAAGTTCTGTTCATTTCTTGTTGAAATATGACTAGAATCCCAATTGTGATTTTTTGTGAAATTTTATACCGCATATTGTAAAATCTATTTTTTGAGGGATCGGAAGGGGTTAGGGCCCCAATAATTGCATATTTAATTGCTCCAATGATCAGTTAATATACAAAACACAAAATAAAGTTGCATTGCTCAACTAGTTCCAAACAGCATGAATTGATCTAGAAGATATTTGTAAAAAAAATGGCATATTTTCAACTTCCGGCGGCCATTTTGGCGGCCATCTTGGATGGCGAGTTTCAATTTCGGCCCAAAAAAGTGTCATGTCTTAGCTTCACGAAAATATATACATTTGTATACATTTTGCTAGATTTTCCCACTATTATTTGCATAAAACTGACTTAGGGTCTGGTCTGAAAAACGGCGGCCATGATGGACGCCATATTGTCTGGAGTCTACACGGCCACTTTTTTTTCTTGTTAACATTGCTTAAAAGTTGAAGGACATAATAAGGAACAAAATGAGTGGGGTGAAGTTAAGTCCAAGGGGGGGGGGGGTGCAAGGGTACCCCTATTAGCTCCCGGACTATATCTAATGAGTTGTTTACTTTGGCGACCGGGTTGCCGCGATCCGAAATACACATCTGTCTAAGTCACGAATGAGATAATCACTAAAAATCCACTCGACACATCTCTATATTTATTAAATATCTATATATTATATATATACGAGTTTCAAAAGAAATTCGACAGTTATAACAAAAAGATTTTGGAGAATCTCGAAATTTCAAGATAACTTATCAATAAGTTGATATCTATATCTTTATTTGAGAATGTATGTCTGTCTGTGTTCTATAGAAATTGTCAGGGCAACATCCAGATGGCCTCAAAGGGGTCTACCATGAATATCAATGGTTACAAAAAAGATAATGGTCTAGATTAACCCTTTACCCAACAAACCGGCCAAAACCGGCCAAATAAAGCTTCAACAGCCTAAAATATCTTCGGTCTGTCTCAATAGAACCATACAAATATGGATATCATTGGAACCGGCTCCTTGACCACATTGTGATAGTTACAGTTATGCCCTGTGCCAATGCATTCTCTTATATATGCGAGTCGACCATAGGTCGCCTCGCATATATAAGAGAATGCATTGGCCTAAAAAAATCTTTTTTTAACACTTTTTACCATTTTTTCTTACATTCTTCAACAATTTTATAATTGTTAATGTGTTAAGCCAATGCATTCTCTTATATATGCGAGGCGACCTATGGTCGACTCGCATATATAAGAGAATGCATTGGCACAGGGCCCGTCTGTTGGGTAAAGGGTTAAAAAGCTCTAAAGTGAGACTGTCGGTGTCAGGGGCAGAAAAGGAGAGGGGCAACAAATCGATTATATATTTTTTTCGCAGATTTCCACCAAATGTATATACATGTATAATCATCTTCATGGTGTGAGGAATCTAATGTGGTGATGAACGGAATGATGTCAAGTATTGCTGTTCGTGTCAGTGGCGGGTGAGTGACATGCTCATCAAAATCTAATGCATGGTGTGTTATAAGGATGCGAAAGTGTTGCCGTACCGTTGGAATCGGGGTGGGGAGGGAGAAGGGTTCCGAAATCGTTAAGAAAATGTTTTTTCACCGATTTCCTCCAATTTGTATATGATAATCTCCATGATATAAGGAATCCAATGTGGTGAAAATAAGATGTCAAAGTGTTGCCATTCGTGTCAGGGCCGACACAGTGCACGAGTTGGGCATCAAAATAGATTAATATTTTTGTCACCGATTTCCATCAAATGTATATATAACAATCTTCATGGCATGATTAGTCTAACAAAGATGCCAAAGTGTGGCCGTTCGATTCAGGGTTAGGGAGAGGGGCACCAAAATAAGTACGTTTTTGTCGCCGATTTGTATATGCGGTTTAAAGATGCCAAAGTGTTGCCGTTCGTATCAGGGATGGAGATCGGCACCTACATCGATAGGAATATTTTTCACGCTACGTTCCACCAAATTTATATATAATCATCTTCATGGTATTGTGAGTCTAATTGTGTGGTTTAAAGATGCAAATGTGTTGCCATTCGAGTTAGGGAGGGAACTGAGAGGGGGCCAGAATTGATACAATATTTGCTCGACCCACAGGATATTATAACCTCATTTACTTTACTTTTATGGCATAACAATATTTAAAATGTTACTGGTTTCCGGTGCCAAAAAATAAACTTTTTTTTTCGAAAGTGCAGTTCATATATCCATGATGTCATATCTGAAGATATTGAGATGAGACTTAATTATTCTTGATTAATGAAATTTAATGATTATTTTCAATTAGAAAGCAACTATCTATAAATATGTTCTACATTTGAGTATCTTCATGTCATGCCTGTTGATAAAAAACATTGAGCTGATGTGAGTTCTGGGTCATGGGTTCATTACCAAGATAAAGCTGACCACCATGTCTCTTAACACTGTGGCCTAATTCCAGTTGATTGATCCCCGCTTGAGTGGACCATCTATACTGCATATCAACATGTATTTGCATTGGGCTGGAATATTTGCGACTATTTTATTCTTCATTACATTATACTGGGGTATGATGCTATATTATGCAATTAAAAAAATCTAACTCGACATTATGATACAAATGGAGCATCCACTCAAAGAGCCAAAACAATTAGCTATTTCGTGATTGGAGTTTTGAGTGAAATTATTAATTACTAGCAGGGTTACCCGGCGTTGCCCAGGTTAAAGTGATGTGAAACCCTCTGTGGATATTTGGTGGGAATAGAGAATACTCTTGCTATCAAAGTGTTTCACATATTCTCATAAATTGTATATCCAAATGGCATCACAAAACATGATTCTTACACATGGAATATAAGTAGTGGCTCACCTTGTCAGGTCGGAGCGATTGTCATTTTGTTTATCGCGTTTAATCCGTCCCACCAATAAAGAAGTATTTATTTATTTACACTGCGTATACTTCAGACGTTATAGCATGAAACATGAGCATCATTAACACATTAATTCGAAAAAAATAAAAGACGACAATTGTGTTTTACATAGAGATGTATCAATCAATCAATCAATCTAGTTTATCATATCTTCATGAAGATACAGATGTTTTAAATATATGTCAATGTGCTCCTCTGTTCTGGTGCTATATACTGGCTAATCATTTTCAGTTTAAAAGAATTGATGTTATGCATGTATAGCAGTTGATTGCGACAGACTCAATCGTGTTGTAATATATATACATGAGCCATTCTAATATGCAATCCTCTGACGATTCAAGGTCCCTCAGTTTGAATGAATATATGTATCTCTTAAATAGATTGATATAAATATACTTTTAATGCCTTCTTCTATGTATCTGTGTTGCTAGATCATTATATGAATGCCCTGATTTCCACCCCCATATAAATATGACAGTTGAGAAGATATAATTGTTCAAGTAACTTAATTCGGTCACCATTTGTCGAGATTGTGAACTTGGAATGCCAAAAAACTCATTAGAACGACATGAAGATGGCATGGGAGACGACTATATATAACTTTGTTGGATATCGGCGAATTGAACAATCTTATAAATGCTAGTGAATCTCCTCTCGCCATCCATGACCCAAACGACCCCAAATGTGATTTAATTCGTCATATCATTAGAGAAGAATGTGCATGAATTTGGTGGAATCAGTGCTAAATATATTTGTATCAACTTTGGTTTAACTCCCCTCATGCGTGACTTGAACCGTGCCACTTTTGTCACATTTAAACCACGTCTATTCGATTCATGCGTGCATTATATAACGGAGATGATTATATATAAGTTTGGTGGTAAAAAACTCTTATCACAGTTATTACCCCCCCCCCCCATTCTCTCACCCAAAACGACACCAATTTCGCGTCTTTAAATCACACGTTTATATTCCTCGTATCACGGAGAAGAATAATATATCAATTTGGTCGAAATCTGTGCTAAAAATAGCCCCTCCCCCCGACACCAACAACGTCACTTTAGAAAATTTTAACCCGCACCATTATCTTACTCGTAAAAGTTACCCACGTAAGACCGGCTTGGTGCCATCTCGATTGTACCCTTAAA